>JAGSMX010000184.1:0-15000 GCA_029286785.1 Meandrusa payeni | reverse complement strand
TCCCACGTTGGTCCAGTGTCGCTCCGCCCCCGAAAATTCTTCAAAAAATCCAAAGTGTGGGTTTTTTCGCGAAAAAGTGTTGAGGTGATACATCAAAAGAAGGAAAAGCGTATGAACACGCGTGTGAGCAGTTTTTCCGCGAGAAATTTTTCCATGAGATATAGGGAAAAAAGTGGAAAAAGTGCAATTTTCGAACTTTCAAGTGCGTACGCCGGCTGATTTATCGCCTGGACGCGCCACTTTTAAATTGTGCAAAGGTGTGATAGACTACATCCGGGAAAAACCGATTTTTCCCAAATGGGGAGTTACAAGGGAAAAACACTTCTAACCTCGAACACGAGGTCAGTGTTCCAGACCCGTGCGGCTGCTTTGGAGGTTGTCTTCGGGTAGCTGACGGCGGCAGGAACCTGGTGCAAAAAGAAAATTTAAGATAAGTCAATTAATTAAAAAGTTATTTAAATTTTAAAAATTCGGAATTTTCAATTAAATTTAACTCTGAAAATAAATCGACGACCACATCATTTTATTTGCTTATTTGATAGTAGATGTTTAGAACTATATGTGGTAAAAATTTGGTAAATTTAGCTTTAGTAGTTTTTGAGATATTAATTTTTTAAAAACAGCGTGTCTGAGGTAACCCATCCAGACCGATTGCGGCTAATTTATAACAGCTCTGGAAGAGACAATAAAGACGACCTCGAAACAGTTTCACCACCCCCGTAAGCTCAACTAGAAATTAAAATTAAAATGTTTTAAGATTAAAAATTTGTACTTAGATAAAAATAAATAGAGAATTGTGACTAAAAATTAAAAATTAATTCACATAAACTTGTTTTAACTATTCTTTATTAATTACAATTGTTTAAATTTAAATTAATTTACAATTTGTAAAAAATTACAAAGGAAACGTATTAAAAATTAAATTATGTGAGCGCCTGTGGAAAAGTTCTTAAAATTTCACATTGAGGCTGCGCGTGTATAAGAAAAATTGTAAAAATGCAATAAATTATTGTTTTAAAACTTAAAAATTATATTGTAAAAAGAAGTAATAAAAATTGTGGTGTTTTTGGCAAAGAAATTAAAATAAAAATTTTTATTTTTAAAACATTTGGAACTTGGAACTGTAAAAATTTATTTATTTAAAATTGATAAAACTATTATATCGACTAGCGGTCGGTGGAAGCCGCGACTTAAAATATGTGATACTATACATATATATAAATGTATATAAATTGACAATTATTAAACCTATAAATAAAAATTAATTATAGTTGTTTATTGACAAGCACATAGAGTTAGTATAGTTGGACGTGTAAATGTAAATATATAACTTATACAAACTTATAAAGAGCTAGAACAAATATTTACATAAAAATTTATTGGCCTGTATATTTTTGCGATATGCAGCAATTAAGAATAGGGACGTTATTTAGAATTTGAAATCAATTCAGAAATTAAATTGAACTTTGTTTAATTTAATTTCAAAATTTTGTCTTTATTTATTTAATTTTATTTTTTATATTACAATAAGACTAACGTTCCCCCAACATGCTGGGTGCTCGCACTCCCAAAGAGGCGGAGGGCGCCAAGGTTAAGGGGAAACGGATCTAGCCCTATCCACAGGGCAGACACCTCATCCAGTAGGGATGTCACAGCAGTCCCGCCTCCGGAGTCAGGAGGAGCGTGGGGAGTGGGAGGCAGGGAAAGTGGGAGGACGCAGCTCCACGATCCCCGCCTCCAAAAACCAGTCAGGCCGCCTGAAGCAGAGGAGCACCTTCCTCCTCCCAGCCGGGCGAGGGAGGAACCGCCTCATCTCCCGGAAGCTTCGCCAGTCCCGCCCCGAAGGCTCGGAGGTGCGGACCACGCAGCATGAACAGAGGCATGCCTGCCTCCCTACAGGGAGTGTGGAGTACCTTCATGAGGTCCTGTCTGAGAACAGATATAAAAATGAGTTAAAATATACACTTGACTATACCAACTGGCCAAGGGGCAGAGTCATGGAAGAGTAGTAAGTAGAGATGAGAGTGGAAAAGGAAGTGGGACAGCAAACCTGAAAGAAAAGAGAAGGAGAGGTACATTAGGGGCACTAGAAAGATTAGAAAGCAAATTATAAGTAGAACAGAAGAACACTCAGAAATTTTTAGATGAGATTTTAGAGGAAATAGAAAGTGGGGAAAGTAAAGGGGAAGGGAGGAGGAACGTATGCGAGGTGTAGTGGCAGGGGCCGCCGAGGAGACCGCCACCGAGCAGCACCTGTGCACTCGTGGTGGTGACCTCAGTGGACGAGAAAAGAACAGGAGAGCAAGTGTTAAATAGGATCAGGAAGGCAGTTAATACGAAGATGGAAGGAATGAAAGTGGATGAATTGTGAGAGAAAAGGTAGAGATAGGAAAGTTATATTAGGGTGTAATAACAGGAGGAGATAGGAAAGTAAAAGCAAAGATTCAGAGATAGGAGATTTGAAAGTAGAGGAAATAAAGACAAAGGACCCACTGGTCTCATCCTCAAGGACGTGATGCAATTCAATACAGATGGGGACATCATAAAGCATTGCACACCCAAAACAGACACGTCCTTGAGGATGTCAGTGAAGAGGAAGAAGGAGAATGAAGTGAGGTTTAGGAAAAGGACAGAACCCTCTGACGGCACATGTTGTGCAATGATGATCAATCAGTCTCGTGAAATCCCTCATCAGTGCCTCCTTGGTGTCACAGGGTACGGTCACAGCAAGAGGCTGTGTACCCGAGACCGTGAGGACACCTGCGGGCACTATTGAGGGAGTCCCCACTTGCGGTCGGAGATGTCCCGACTGGCTCACTTGGGAGTCAGGGCGAACTGCAGGAACTGCGCGAAGAGCGAAATCGAAAGGAGAGACCACAGCGCCTTTGGCTCGGACTGTCCGGTAGGGGCAGGTGGGAGACCATCGCACAGTCTGCATAGCCTATTGCTGAGGCAGTCCAGACTACCCATAGTGGACAGCTCTAACCCAATGGCGTCATCCAAGTCAACTTGCAGAGAGGTGAAACCGCGACGGCGGAACTCATGACCGAAGCGGTCTCCACAAGATTGACCTTGGCCATGGTGCAAAGCCGTATATTGGAAGGATGGGAGATGAAACGATATGCAGGAGTACGGACAGTACAATGCGCGAGAAGTCCTAACTCTGATCAGGTTATCAAAGCCGCCATTGTACTGTTCGGCAGGGCTGTCCAGCTTACTCCAGTGCCCCGATCTAACAACTTGTAACATCGCTGTTGCTAAGTTGGGGATTGGGGCCTGGGAAGGGTGGGAGTGGTGCCTCCGCATGCCTCGAGGGTGATCAACCTCTCGCCCCCTATCTTAACGATAACGGCCGCGGTCGTGGGACTGGGCACCAGAGGCGTGATATTGGGTGGGGACGTAAACGCATGGGAACACCTGGTGGGGTAGTAGAATGACTGACAAGAGGGGGATAGAGGTGGCCTCAACTCTTGATGAAGCTTGAGCTCACCTCTTAAACAGAAGGATCCGCTCCCACATTCGATACTGTCAGGGGCATTTGAAGGTTTACCAGCTGTGTGGACGTCACTACTTGCTCGACGGCCCTCCTGAGAAGATCGATGGCTGGCGTACGGACGATGGGATAACCAACTCCGACCACAGGGTGATCTATTCGAAATAAATTTGGAAAAGCAAAGAGAAGGGAATTAAACGGAACACAGGGTACAGCACAAATGAGAGTAGATTGGGCGAGTTCGGGAAGACTGCCCAAAAGGTGGAATAGGAAGAACATAAATGAGGAAGAAATAAATAAAATAGATAGTAGAGAAGGAATAGATAAAATTACAGATGGAAAACGATGCAAGAAGCATGCGACAGTAAATTTAAAAGGATAAAACAGAAAAAATTCATAGGATTGCCTGGTGGACGGAGGAGCTGACGACCCTTAAAAGATGTCGTAAGACACAAGCGCCGGATCTCCTACGCCGCCGCGGTCCGCAGGGATTGGGTCGTCGAGAGCAGTACCTCGAGTTAAGGAGAGTATCTCTAGAGGTTAAAAGGCGCAGACCGCCAGCTGGAAGGCCTTCTGCGGCCAGCAAGATGAGTGAGTCGATGTGGGACGGTATCTACCGGGTGATGAGACGCACTGCGGTAGAGACAAGGAGACGTTCCTCTGGTGCGAAACGGAGTAGTGCTGGGAGGAGGAGTCAGCCAGGTTGCTTGCGGATACATTTTATCAGAGGGATCAGACATCTGACGACGACGCGGAACACAAGCATATAAGAGAAACCGCGGATAAAATCAATGAAGAGGCTGCATGGTGTGTACCATGCAGCCAACCATTCACGAAAGGCGAGTTGCTGTGGGCCCGCGTCGTCGTTTAATCCCAAAAAGCACCTGTAGTCTGGACGGCCTCACCTCCCGACATCTGCCGTGCGGCAATCACCTTGGACCCTGACCTCTTCTTGGCACTTGCCCACCAACAGGTACCTCAGTCTATCCCTGCACCAGCCAGGTGGAAGGCTGTGGTTGTGGTTATGCAGAGCCCGGAAAGGACACCTACACTGGCAAAGTCGTACAGACCCATAGGTCTCTTGCCAGTCCTGGGAAGATCCTCGAAAAAATGGCGGTGCAGCGCATTAGGTGGCACATTGTGCCCCTGATAAGCGACCGCCAATTCAGGTTATGCCACAGCGTAGTACCGAAGACGCCCTCTGTGCCATGATGCGGCACCCAGACGATGGGCTTCTTGCAAAGCTCGCGGTTCTCGTGTCGCTGGACATAGAGGGCATTCGATAATGCGTGGTGGCCGCCGTCAAACTCAGGCTGGAGACCGGCTGCCAGTGGACCTGAGGCGCCTGATCGACAGCTATCTTAGCGACCGAAATCCAGTGCGCGTAGGGTCCGCCAGGGCGGAAAGTATGTCAAACATTACGACGAAAGGATGCGATACAGGATCCATGGGGACCTACGCTGTGGAACCTGCTGCTGAACCTTCTTACCGCTTTGGAAGAGAGAGTGTACTTTATCAGGCTTTCGCTGATGATGTCGTCCTATGTATTCTCGGGTGGCCAACGCCTGGAGGTGCAGAGGGAGGCTGAAATCCAGCCCTCCCGGGCATGTTCGGGGAGTGGGGTCGAAATAGCTAAACTTCGCACCCCACAAGGCCAAGCGATGGTGGTGACGAGGAGCTAAAGTATGACTCACCACTTCTGAGCATGGGCGGGAGAGTTGGTCTCTCAAAAAGCATCAAGATCCTCTCCGGCCTCACAGTTGACTTAGCGGGCTCACCTTCAATGCGCACATTTTGAATGTGTGCAAGAACTCCAGAGTACATATGGCCTGGCAGCTGTCGAGAGCCGCTAGCAGAGGTCTCGTGGGGGACCCGAGGTGATTAGGACGATATATACGGCGGTGGTGGAACCGACGATCATGTATCACCTCGGCTGCATGGGCGTCAGCATCACTAAAAAGTCTGCCAGGGAAGCAGCTGGGAAGCCGTGCAGAGGGGTTCGTCAAGATCGTTGCAGATCTTACAGGACCGTCTCCCCTGCAATTCAGCCCTACTACTCGCAGGACTGCTTCCGCTGGATATCAGGGTCAGGGGAAGCTGGCCTCTCTTTATTACATAAAGAGAGGCATATCAGGCGGAGTGGTGGGGACAGGAGATTGAGTCAGGACACCCTTCGTCAGAGATGCCTCACCCAGCCGAAGGGTCCGAACTGGATGATCTCTGCCTGGAGGATGGTGAAAGTCGCTTGGGCAGAGACAGCTGCATCCGTATATATACCGACGGTAGTAAAATTGACAGGAAAGTCAGGCTGCACTATCCATATGGACCGGTGCAGCCGAGACAGTACCCGAAAACTCAAGCTGAGCGACTACTGCACCGTCTACCAGAGGCGGAGCTGCTCCGCACTCAATGAGGCGACCAAGTGGGCACTTCGGCATTCTGCGCGGCACTACAGGGTCTATTGCGACTCCAGGTCGCTCTCCGGACCGTGTTAAGCTCAGTTCGTCCATCCTCTTTGCGGTCAACGCCCGGCAGAACATCAGCCAATTGAGGGAGGGGGTAAAACCTTCTCCCTCAGGTGGGTGAAGGCCCATGTAGGAGTGGAAGGGAATGAGAGGGCGGATGCGCTTGCAAAGGGAGGCCGCAACCAAGACAAGGGGCCCCGTTTACGATCGGTGCCCCGTTTTCGTTTGTCGAAGCGACAGATCCGTTTTGGAGTCGATTGACGAATGGAACAGGAGAGGTACCGAAAGTGCGACGGCTTCCGTTACCAAAGCCTTCTTTCCGGATGTAGCTGGCGCGATTCAAAACCGTCAGGCGCCTCGAGCTGGACGCTCTAGCAGTCACAGGTGCTCACGGGACACGGCGGGTTCTCCGAATGCCCAGATCGTTTCAAGAAGTGTAAGGAGGCCGTCATGCACCTATGATGACACTAAGAAAGCAAGCATCCTCCACCTCCTGCACTGGGGTGTCCAGTTAACAAATGGAGAGGCACGACATAAGGCTGGCAACTGGTTTAAAAATAAATTTATTAACTTACCAGTGCTTGTCGGTAGCAAAGAACATGGCAGAAATTCCTTCAGTACGGCAAAAGGTAGCAAACAAGGCGATACGAAGGAATAAATTGTAACTATATGGTGCTCCCAACGGGTGTTGGGAGCAATGCTTTGTTGTGAGCCCAAAATTAGAATGAAAATAGAAGAAGACAAGAACTGTGTAAAAGATAAAAGAAAAAGTGCGGAAATAACAAAATGGTAATAAAATGGTAGTAAATAACAATAGAAAATTTAGTTTAAAATATGTGAAACTAAGAGTAAATGAAATTAGAATTAGAAATAAAAGTTAAGTGTAAAATAAATTAAGGAAAGTAGAGTATAGTGTAGAGTAAGAACCAGAGTAGAAGGTAGAATGTAAGAAAAGAGAAATGTAAAGAGTAGAGTAGATTAGAATGTAGAATTAGAGAGAAAAGTATATGTAATATACATTTAGAATAAAATGTATAATATAAAGGCTATGAAGCTGTATACTAATAACTAACAAGGGCAGATGAAAGAGAATAGATTATCCCCTAACCACCCACGTTGGGGAGCTAGAGAATGGCACATCAGTTAACGTAGAGTAAAGACAAAGGGTTTTACAGCTCTGAAACAAAACACATTTCAGTAGCCAAAAGAAGCCGGTGTGACATATAAAAAAAAAAACCTAGCCTAACCTAGCCTGGCACAACCTAGCCTAGCCTAACCTAACCTAACCTAACTAACCTAGCCTAACCTAACCTAACCTAACCCTGCCTAACCTAACCTGCAGTAGGGATGTGAGGCGACCCCACCGCCCGCGGGAGCAGGAGACTCTTTCTCTATGAGGAGGTCTTGGCTCAGTGCAATCAGTCAGCGTCGAGGTGACGACCTCATCGCCCGTTGGAGTAGGAGACTGTAGCAAGTCTTCTCTTCAGTGCAATCAGTCCCGAGTCGTGCGGCGAGTCCCGCCCTAGGGTGGCTGTTAGCTTGGAAAGAGCCCACGTCGGGCACACCATGTGCTCATAGCACTTTCCCAGGCAGGCAGGAGACTGTCACTGAGACCGAAGTCAGAAGAAGAACAACCTCTCAAATTACCCCAATCCCCAAGGTACGACGTGCCGAGGGATGAATAGCCAAGGGATTGGTCATTGGCGTCCAAAGCATGGATCAACAAGCCAAAGCACCTATGATGAGCAGTTTAAAGACTTAGAGTCCCCAGGTGGGTCCCAGCCATATGGCTGAGAATCCCACGGTGCCCAGCACGATCTGCCCTCCGGCTACTCTGGGGTGGGCAACTGTTTCAGGTTGACACCGGTGCATCGACGGCGAGCGACGCGGGAGAAGAAAGCAGCGTCCCCAGATGGACGCTGCTAAAAGCAACAGCAGAAGAGCCGCGACCCAAGACTGGGCGCAGGCAAAGGTCGACGACGGCCCATGCCGGATGTGACAGGCTCGCGCCACATCGCCCACGCCAGCCGCGCTTCCAGAGCGCAGGTGGTGCTGGAGCGCCTGAGCGTCGAGCAAAGAAGCGGGGCGATATCATCATGTCCCCGCTGCTCAAAATAATAGTGATAAGGAGGCTGCATCCAGACTGCAGCCTCGGTGACATCACTGAGGTGTGCGGCTCCCGCTGGCAGGACCGTAAACGCCGCCTTGAGTGATGATGGGTGACCCGCTTCCTCGGAGGACGAGGATAAGCGCAAACGTCGTGGGCGCCCGCCTACGACTGGCCAGTACGTAGGCTGCAGCGGCAAAGCCGCGTTGGAGCCGAGAGGCGCAGGAGTGGAAACTCCGCGCTGAAGAAGCTGGTTGCGTTGGCAGTACGCGGTACCGTCGGGCAAGGAGAGGAGACTCTCCAAATTGCCGGCGCTGGAGCCAGGTAGGGCTCCGGACGCGCAGAGACGGCTGCAGCGCTACGGCGTCAGGTGGTAGACGACGCTACGCTGATAACGGTGATAGCCGAAGCAAAGTCCCTATGCTTGCAAAGTCTGACCTGGCACGGGACTTGAAGGCGGCTGCAGCCTCCGTAAAGGCGGCTGTTGCGGCAATCGGGGCTCGTACTGGGTCGGACCGAGACGCGCCGGCTCGCAGCAGAGAACGCCATCCTGCGCGCAGAGGTAGCCGATTTCCGTAGGAATTGGCCAGCCTCAGGGCCTCTGGTCGACGGAGGGCGGCGGGAACGTCCACTTGCCCTCTCACGTGGACGTCGGAGAATCCCTCAAAAGGAGGGACGACTCGCTCGGCGAAGAGGAAGCAGTCCACCGGCACCCGACCTGCCCCGAATCGGCCTCGAGTGCCGTCGAGGAGATATGCCGGACAGTGATGCTGCAGAGTGGGGACCATGGTCTCGGCCCGCTGGCATCGCTGGAGGATCGCCTCACCGGAAAAGAATACGGCCGCCGTTGGGTGCAGCTGCGCGACTGGAGGCTCAGCCGCCAAACGCAGCCCGGCAACCAAGGTAGTTGCCAACCTGCCCCAAGCCCCTAGGGTAGGGGAAAGGCAAAAAGTCTGAGCCGGCGGAAGAGTTCCGCCGAGCTTCAGGCCGCGCCCGCGCCACCTCCCGCTGGAGAGCGTGGAACGTAGTGGCGAGAAAGCCAAAGGCGACCAAGCTGCTGCCTAAACCGCAGCGGCAAGCGCCAGGAAACAGCGGGAGACGGGGAGGCAAAAGGCCAGAAGCCGCAAAATATGCGCGTGCCACGGGCCGCGTACGGCCGAATGTGACTCTGGGCCTGAGGCATCGACGAGGGCGTCACTGCGCCAAGTCATCGCCCAGGCGAAGGAAGGTGAACCTGCCGAACTCGGGATGGCGGAGCTTCAGTTCAGGACGGCAGCGACTGGTGCGCGCATCTTAAGTGCCCGGCATAAACAGCGGCGAGAGGGCCGATAACCTCGCAAAGGAGACTCCGGGAGTCTCTGGGCGAGGATCGATGCGCATCGCCAGGCCAGTCAAGGTGCGTCGAGTTGAGGTCTCAGGACTCGACGACTCGGTGACGAGCGCGGGCAGTAGTAGCAGCGGTGGCGCGGGTGGGGGTTGTTCGGCCGATCAGATTCCGGTCGAAGGCGTCGTCAAACTCGCCGCCTCCGGTCTCAGGATAGTGTTTCTGCACTGTCCGTAGAAGCTGCGAAAGAAGGAAGTGGTGAACAGGCAGACTCCTGGTGAGCTGGAGTGTCTGCTCAGAATCACACTTTACAGAGAGGAAGCCGAAGCTTTGTTTCCGGTGCCACGAGAAGGGGGGCACGTGGTAGCAAAGAAGTGCGTCCGGAAGGGACCGCAGTGGTAGAGTCTGCTACCGCTGGAATGATCAGCTACAGGCGTACTTGTACCGCCAAGCCGCAACACTTGCAGTGCGGCCGGGCGCCAGCCGATCATAGATGTGGCGGTGTAAAGTGCGGGAAGGGCGAGTCGTCAAAGGCGACGCAATCCACTTCCGGCACGGCCACCAAATGCGAAGGTAGGCGGCAAGCGCAGCAGGAAAGGCCGAGGCCTCCGAAGCGGAAGCGCCGGAGCACGAAGTGCGGCTCAGTGCCTGAGGAGAATGGAAATGTCCGTCGAATAACGTGGACATCAGGGAACCTCTCCAGGTGAACATCAACCCGCGCCGACTCAGGACCTTCTGTGCAGAGCATGGCGGAGCGGTCGATCCCAACGTTGTAGTGGTCGGCGAGCCGTACTACGTTCCCTCCTGGGATAACTGGGCGGGGACCTAGATGCGACCGGTGGCCATGGGCACTCAATGACCTCGAACGGCTCTCCCAGCTTAGAGTTGGAAGGTAGAACGCGGTCAGGGTTACGTTGCAGGAGAGTAGCGGATATGGTGGTGGGGGCCTGCTTCTCGCCGAATCGCGGCTTAGCCGAATTCGAGCAGCTGCTCGACAGAGTAAGTGCACTCATCAGTCGCATCGGGTCGGCACGTATTCTCTTCGCCGGGACCTCAATGCCGTCCAGGCGATAGGGTGCCAGGGACGAGCGCGCGGTGCCACTCGAGTTTGCGATCGGTGCCGGGTTAGTCGTGCTCAATCGGGGTCGACGAACACGTGCGTGCGGAAACAGGGCGGTTCCATAGTGGGCGTAACGTTCGCAGGAGACGCCCTGGCCCTGTATCGGGGATTGGGAGGTGCTCGAGGCGTGGAACGCAGCCCGGATCATTTGTACATCCGATTCGGTGTCTCCGCGGCCTCCGCCGACCGATCTAGTCGACCCTTGATCGAGGACGGCCCTCGTTGGGCGTTGAAGCGTCTGGATCGTGACCTCGCCCGAGGCGGCATTGATCGAGGCGTGGGTACGAGGAGGAGAAAGGAGCAGCAGGCCTTCGTTAAGAAGCAGATGACGTCGAAGGGAAGCGGAGACTCGCGGGAAGCCATGTCGCACGTGTGTGACGTGAGCATGCCGCGGGTGCGCCCCTCCTCCGGGAACGTGCTGTGCACTGGTGGACAGCGGATCTGGGACAGCTTCGCAGCGCTTGCGTGGCGAGCCGACGTAAAATTACCACAGGTGTCGGCGACGCCGACGAAGGCGCGACCCGGCCGAGGAGGAGCGGCTCTATGCGGAACCTTAGGGCCAGCGTGATGGAATTGGTGAAAGCGATCTCTGAAGCGAAGGCTTCGGAGGTAGAGATGTTAGAGTCGGCGGAGGCTGGCCGTACGGGAAACCGGCACAAGAGGTGCAGCAAAGCTGCGCGCTGGCGGCCTCCGCTGACTCGCACTCTGCCGCCGGAACTTCTCGATCGGACGGTCGCACACTATTTCCATCAGTGGCGGAAATAATAATCCCGTGGGGGCCGTAGAATCTCCCGACCCGGATGACGCACCGGAAGTTGGCAGAAGGGAACTGTCAGCAGCCATAAAAGGATGCGTATCAAAAGACACCGCTCCTGGGCCCGACGGTATACCCGGTCGCGCCTGGGCTATGAGCTCAGGTCCGTTGGAGCCATGGACACGGTCGCTGTTCACGGCGTGTCTGAAGCGGGCCGGGCTCCACGTGGTATTTGGAAAACGCAGGGGAAGCTGGTGCTGCTAAGAAGGGTGGGAAAGCGGACGATACACCGTCTTATTATCGGCCCTCGGCGCTGTTGGACGAGGTGAGCAAGCTCTTCGAGCGCGTTATTGCAGCTCGCCTCATTCGACACATGGAGGAGACTGGACCGGATCTGAGCGACCATCAGTTCCGGATTCCGCCGAGGCAAGTCGACCGTAGATGCGATCGCAAGGTCAGGGGCCTCGCGGAAGACGCGGTGTCTCGCGGTGAGGTGGTGTTGGCGGTGTCTCTCGACATCGCCAATTACGTTTCAACACCTTACCGTAGGGGAACCATCCTGCGGCTCTGGTCGAGTTCGGGATACCGACGTACCTGAGACGGACGATCGGGGTATCTCCGGATCGATTCGTTCGTTACCGACGCGAGACGAGTGGTGTCGGCACGGAGTGTCGTGCGGCGGCGTTCCGCAGGGTTCGGTCCTTGGGCCCGCTCCTGTGGAACATCGGTTACGACTCCGGTGCTACGCGGAGCCAACCTCAAGAGTCGACGTGACTTGTTACGCCGACGACACCCTGGTGACGCTCGCGGACGCACCTTTGGAAAGACGCGCGTATTGGCGACTGCGGAGTAGCCAAGTCGTCGAACGCATTAGGCGATTGGGACTGGGTGGCGCTGGCGACAGGGTGTGAGGGCATTGTGCTTCGACGCTCAGGAACCCCTCCGCCTGGTCTGAGTTATTAGTCGGTGGGACTTCCATCGCCGTCGGTACTTCTCTGAAGTGCCCGGAAGCTCGTCCTCGACGTGATGGAAGTTCGACAAGCTTACTCGACAATTGGGCCCGAAGCTCATTCAGGCCGCCGGGTCCTTGAGCCGACTTCTTCCGAACCTGGGAGGGCCTGGCGTCCGATGTGGCGACTGTACACCGGGGTGGGTGCGGTCGATGATGGCGTTGTACGGGGCACCCATATGGGCTGCAGAACCTGTCAGCCCGCGGCCTGACCTTGCTGCGATCACCCGCAGCGTGTGTCGCCATACGAAAGATTGATACGCGGTTACCGCACCGTCTCCTTCGAGGCGGCGTGCGTCCTAGCCGGAAGGACGCCGCCGTGGGAACTCGAAGGCCGAGTCGCTTTGCGCGCGTCTACTGGCGGCAGGCGCGTCCTTAAACAGGGCGGGCATCCGTCTCCAGAAGACGAGAATGGCGCCGCGGGCGCTGGTGACGATGCTTCGGCGCTGGGAGCAGCGCTCCTAAACCCGTTACGGTCGCCTAACGGTGGAAGCCGTCCGTCCGGTGTTGGCGGACTGGCTCAAAAGGGATTGCAGGTCCATAAAGTTCCGCCTGGTGCAGATCTCACGGGGCTGGCGGCTGCTTGCGGGGCTATCTGTACTTGCGTAATAGCAGCGGTAGGACGGACGAGGCGTGCGATGAATGTGGCCACACTGTGGACGTCGTCCCACCCACCTTGGCCGATTACCCGCGCTGGGGAGGATAGGGCGCGCTCATGCTTGTGTAATGGGGAGTGACCTCTCACTGCCGGCTGTGGATTTCGTTCCATGGTCGGTAGCGGGCGTCATGGGATGCAGTAGACCGATTCTGCGACTCTGTTAATAATGCGCCCAGAGCAGGATTGGTACGATCTAGAGGAGCAGGTGCCTAGGAGGCAAGACGCGGTCGAAGTGCATAGAAGGCCCATCGCCAACGGGCGTGAGCACAAAGACCACCAGATGCCTCATAGGCCGAGGAACCTGGCGTCGCGACCGACATGGGCCGTTGGTCCGGCGCCCCCTCCCGGAAGGTTCCCACAGGGAACGATGGCGGCGCGTTTGTATTCGACGCCGCAGTGTAGTAATTGTCTAAGGGGTGCTTCTCACCCTCCGGTAGAGACGGTACAGGCGCGGCCGGGGTTGCGGAAGAACTGTGGGGATGTTATCCCGTGGCCCCACATGCATGGTCGTATGGGGAATACCGTGTGAAGATTTTTAGTCCGGTTGGGCCGACACTACCGCAAATCGCCGGCCCGCCCGAAAGCTTCGGGGTGTGCTGCATTTTGTTACACGTAAATAAAAAAAACCTAACCTAACCTAACTAGCCTAACCTGGCCTAACCTAACCTAACCTAACCTAACCTAACCTAACCTAACCTAACCTAACCTAACCTAACCTAACCTAACCTAACCTAACCTAACCTAACCTAACTTAACCTAACCTAACCTAACCTAACCTTAACTGGTTAGCTGCCCCCGGCTGGATGCCTCACTGGCAGACATATATGTCTGGCGGCCATCAACCTGGACCCCTGACCTTTACTTGGCTCTCGCAGGTTGCCTGTGCTCTCCACTTTCCTACGTTGTGGGAAAGAGTGCCACAGTGGTAGCTTTGGGAGGAAACCAGACAAATCCCGATTACACGCAAACCCAAAGCGTACAGGCCGATTGGGCTTTCTTTGCCTGTTTTGGGAAAAATATTATGAAAAAAAATGGTGATGAAAAAGAATCGATGGTACACTGCACCAACCATCAGCCGCTACTCAACATGGCTTCATGCCGCACGTAGCGCCGCAGACTCCTCTGCGATATGATCCAATACAAAACCGGTAGGTCAAAATAAGAAGATATAGTCGTGATCATATCTTGGACATTACAGAGGGAGCCTTTGACCACGCGTGGTGGCTGGCAATCTGATGAGAGACTCGTTGAGACTGGCTGCCCCTGCAACCTAAGGCGCCTGGATAGGATAGTTACTTTAGCACTGATCAGTGCGCGTAGGCTATGCCGGGGCAGAATACAAAAAACATTACTTACTATGTTGCGTACAGGATCCATTGGTGACCAGCATTCTGGAATCTACCACTGAACTTCTACTGATGGAACTGGAAATAAAGCATTTCATTGCCAAGATTCTGCAGACGACGTGGTCCTGATTTTTCCGGGGAAAAAGACGAAATATATTGAACAAACAAAAGGGCAAATGAGGCTCTGGAACATGTTCAGAAGTGGGAAAGAAGAACAAATTAAAATTGCACCCCAAAAACTAAAGCAATGCTCGTTACTAAAAAAGATAAAATATGATTACCCACTTCTGAACACATGGGAGGGAACCCCATAAATTATGAAAAAGAAATAAAAATACTTGGGCTGGATTTGTTGACGATGGATTCAACACACACGTGAAGAACGCATTTGGAAGGTAAACCTATCGTCAAATCTTATCAACAGCAGCGAAAGTAACATGGGGCTTAAACCCGAAATTATCAGACCATCTTACACTTCAACAGAACCGATAATACCATACGCAGCGAGTTCATGGCACCATGCAAGGAAAAAAATGTGGCCAACAAGCGCTTAAAAGACTACAGAGGAGCTTCGCCTCAAAAATCATACGATCATATAGGACATCGCATAACTCGGCACTGACTTGAAGGGAATCCTACCTTGGATCTATGATCCAAGAGGTGTTCCAGCCATATGAAGCAAAGAGGAGCGCTCGGCAGAATGGGGTGTTGGGAGACAGAGAGA
>JAGSMX010000182.1:0-11014 GCA_029286785.1 Meandrusa payeni | reverse complement strand
GTATAATCCTAATCCGTGTAGTCGTAATACGGAACATAAATAATACGTAACTGTATATTCTCTTTTCAAACTTGTTGTTGAAATATTTCATTCCAATTCCATACGACAATTTATTTCAGACAATTCCGCCACTAACGTTTTGTTTCGCATCAAACTTTTCCCCGAAAAATTGCGAATCTCGGCTCAGCTCTCGGCCCATTTATCAGGGAGTCCCTATTTGTAAAGTTTACACAAGTAAATACCGAAGGTAAATTGCCTGTAGCTGTTTTCAGCACCGTAATGATGTCATCACGCGTCCTGCGTAATCGAGAGGCACGGGAATTTTGTTTTACCCAACCTATGGAACAGCTGCCCTACACACCGTTACAAAATAAGGGTTTCAAAAATTTACGATTGTTTTTACGTTCATTTCATGTCTCGCAGTATAATCCTAATGTTTCTCTATACACCATACCACCATACGCGACCGTGGAGGAACACCCTGTGGGTTTAGTCGGCGAGGGCCCGACATAACTCGTCCCCCGGGGCGTTTACGCGGCCAGGCAATGTCTCCCCACAGGCCAACAAAAAGGTTAGCCAGTTAGGTTAGGTTAGGTTAGGTTAGGTTAGGCTAGGCCAGGCTAGGCTAGGCTAGCCAGGCCAGGTTAGGCTAGGCTAGGTTAGGCCAGGTTAGGTTAGGTTAGGTTAGGCTAGGTTAGGTTAGGTTAGGCTAGGTTAGGCTAGGCTAGGCTAGGTTAGGTTAGGTTAGGTTAGGTTAGGCTAGGCTAGGTTAGGTTAGGCTAGGTTAGGTTAGGCCAGGTTAGGCTAGGTTAGGCCAGGCTAGGCTAGGCTAGGCCAGGCTAGGTTAGGCCAGGTTAGGCCAGGCTAGGCTAGGCCAGGCTAGGCTAGGCTAGGCTAGGCCAGGCTAGGTTAGGCCAGGCCAGGCTAGGCCAGGCCAGGCTAGGTTAGGTTAGGCTAGGCCAGGTTAGGCCAGGCCAGGCTAGGTTAGGTTAGGTTAGGTTAGGTTAGGTTAGGTTAGGCTAGGTTAGGTTAGGTTAGGTTAGGTTAGGTTAGGTTAGGTTAGGCTAGGTTAGGTTAGGTTAGGCTAGGTTAGGTTAGGTTAGGTTAGGCTAGGTTAGTTAGGTCAGTTGTACTTGCTTCGGCAGCACATAAACCAAAATTGGAACGATACAGAGAAGATTAGCATGGCCCTGCGCAAGGATGACACGCAAAATCGTGAAGCGTTCCACATTTTTGTACTTGCTTCGGCAGTACATATACTAAAATTGGAACGATACAGAGAAGATTAGCATGGCCCTGCGCAAGGATGACACGCAAAATCGTGAAGCGTTCCACATTTTGTGTCTATTAAAAGGAGATGTTAGCAATTCCCCTGACAAGAATGGAACACATAAATTGGTTAAGGCACAACTTGACCACATTTTTCATAAAAAGCTAGTAACCAAAAACTTGACCACATTTTGAGGGGTTCTGATTCCCCAACTTAAGTTTGTATCCGGACGGTTTCCTATGGAATTACAAATTTAAGTTTGCGGTTTCTGAATGTCTTTGCGGCGTTGAAGTCTTTATATGGTGGTTGGTCTGTTTTCATTTGTTGTTTGTTGTCTGTTCTTGTTATTATTGCTGTTATCGTTGTTATTGTTGTTGTTGGCTGTCGCAGTCGGAGGTTAAAGGTTAGGGATGGGTAGAAGCTTGGGGAAAGAGGGAGATCCGGGCGGGGACGCTCAACGGGTGGGGAAGGAAAAAGAAAGGTAGTCAGTTTGATAAAGGGAGTGGATTTAATCGGGGATATTAGCGATTCTGAAGGATGAGATCATGGGGTGCGGGATAGGTGCAGGAAGAGGGGAGCCAAAAGTAGAATGGTGCTGGAGAGTGGGACGGAGTCAGAGACTGAGGCAGCGACACAGGAAGAGATTATTCTCGGAAGTGCTGTTCACCTCGAGCCTGACACCGAATCTGGCGGAGAAGGAAAGAGAAAAGGGAAGGGGAAAGTCTCTTCCCGCGCGGGGAGCTCGAGAGTGATGGTGACACCCTTGCGCAAGCAAGGGCGGCCTTGAGAGAGAGTGAAAGTTGAGGAGGCAGAGGCGGCTTTCGCGGCTGGTCTGGAGAGCCGGTTCAGGAGGGAGAGGCGGAGAGGGAGAGGAAGTGAAGGAGAGCGAACTCCCCTGATCTAGAGTCTCTAGGTCCGCAGGACCTCATGGCTGCAGCGGAGGACCAGCTGAAACCATCCTGCAGCTGACTGGTAAGAGTACCAACCTGAAGGGGTACTTACCAAAATCAAAAGGGCGTCCTCCTTATAAGGGAGGTTCTAGACACCCCGGCGGGTACGCACGGAGAAGCCGAGGGAGACCTGCTCGCCTCCGAGCAAACAACAGTCGGCTCCAACGTGAGGTGGATAACCTCTGAGGAACTCCGTGCGTACCGCAGGAGTTTGAAGAAAGCAGGAAGGAGGCTAGGAAGGAGGGCTCAATGAGCCGGGACCAGTTCCAAGAATTGGAGTAGACCATCGCCAGATTGGTTGGCATCTGGCTGATGGTCGCCTATCCGAATTGGAGTCCCGGCTCCCAGAAAGATCTGCCGCCCACCGCTGGCTGGGGATAACAATTCGCTGGCGAGGGCGACAAGACTGGCGGTGGAAGAGGTACGAGCAACAGGGAGGAGGGTACCTGCTACACAAACGGAGGTGGATGGGATGACTGGTCTGGAGGAGACTCTCATCCAAGAGGTCGCCCAACCACCACTCAGGGAGGAGTTTCCTGCCCTTCCTTTACCCAAAGGTAAGGGTAAGGGCAAAGGAAAGGGAGGTGAAAAACCGGAGGTGGCATGGACCCCGTTCGGTCCCACCACTTCCAAATCAGCGGGGGTAACCTCGAAGACGGGCCCGTCCATCCCAAAGGGGAGTAACCCGATGGAATGGACGGAAGTGGTCCGTCGAAAGGCACCGGGGAAGGAAGGTGGTTGTCGACGGCGGTGATAAACACCACCGACGAAACCACGGAGGCTCAGAAGGGGCCGAGGATCGCTCTCCCCCGCACAGGCTGTGGTACTTAAACTACGGCCCGAGGCGGCGGAAAGGTGTGAGAATGTATGCTTCGGCCCCTTCTGAAGGCCGAAAAGGAGTGGACTTGGCTGAGCTGGGGATTGGCTCTCCGGATTCGCCAAGCGGCGACTGGAGCGCCTCATTGAGGTAGCAGGAGCCACCAGCTCAGACAAGGCGGATGCTTTGGCGGACCGCCTGAGGCTGGTCCTCGCCGATGATGTGGAGGTGTCGAGACCCGTGAAGAACGCAGACCTGCGTGTCACGGGTCTCAACGATGCCATCACAATGGACCGCCCCACGGCTGCGCTTGCTCAGGAGGGGGTGCACTGCAGCGCAGATCATTGTCCGGAGCACTGCTCCGGCAATGGTCCGCGAGGAATGGGCCTCTGCCCTAGTGGAGTGTCCGGCTGTGGCGGCAAAAAGCTGCTGCAGCTGGGTAGCATCACGGTAGGGTGGAGCCGGGTGCACCTTCCTACTTGGAGCCCAGGCCCAGGCATTGTTATAGATGCATGGCCTGGGGCAATATAGCAGGCACGTGCCCCCACAGTCGACCGCAGCGGATTGTGCTACCGCTGCGGTGAGAGATGGGCACAGTGTCAGTTGCCTCGCTCGGCGCCACCGCACTGTGCGGTCTGCGCCGATGCAGGCAAGCCGGCCAGCCACGTGATGGGGGGCATGTCGTGCCGCCCCCCATCCACCCGTGGAAAGCTCCCGGCCCAACCCCAACGGGCTGGGAGCTCAAGGGACGTTGAGATGTCTGGGTGATGGCCAGACATCTCAAACTACTCCAGGCGAACGCCAACCACTCCGCCGCGGCGCAGGATCTCCTCCTGCAGTCCATGGCGGAGAGGGGCGTCGATCTCGCGGTGATGGCGGAGCCGTATCTTGTCCCTCCCTACCACATTGGCTGGGGGATCTGGACGGTTCCGTTGCCATCACCGTGAGGCCTGAGTAGGCCCTTTCGCCTCGTCCCCAAAGCGAGGGCCACGGGTACGTGGCGGCGGTTCGGGGCAGGTGGCCTAGTCGGAGTCTACTTCTCCCGAACCGCCTGCCGGCCCTTGAGCGGTTTCTCGACGCCTCGGGCCGGTGGTGGGGCAGCTAGCGCCTCCAGGTGTTCGTGTTGGGGACCTCAATGCCAAGTCCACGGCTTGGGGAAACCCCGCACGAACCCTAAAGGGAGGAGGTGGAAGAGTGGGCGCTAGCTGCCGGGCTGTCCCTACTCAATGGGACAGCCCACACATGCGTGCGGCGGTCGGGAGGTTCAGTGGTGGACTTGTCGTTCGCCACCCGGCCGTCGCACGGCAAGTGAGAACTGAGAGTGAGACGGAGGTGGAGACACTTTCGGACCATAAATACATAAGGTTCGAGGTGTCTCCAACCTCCGGACGTCCGGCGTCTAAGTCCTGGGGTCGAAGCCGGTTCCCGCGCTGGGCCCCTCACAGCTCGACCGGGAACTGGCATTAGAGGCGGCAATTGTCGGCCGCTGGGGCCTCCCGCCGACCGAAGATGGGTGGACGCGGCTGGCCGCTTCTGCGACGTTCTCCATAACGTTCGCAGAGCGGCCATGCCTCGTGTTGTGCGTCCCCCTAGGCGGGCGGTCTCTGGTGGTCGACAGATTGCTGACGCCCGCGTCGCTCGCAACGGGGCCCGAAGGGCATACACCCGGGAAGCAGGCGGCGCCGACCCCAGGACGTGGAAAGAGATGGCCGGCTGTACAGGGTCTATGTGGAGAAGAAGAAGATCCTGCAGCTGGCCATCTGCCGAGCCAAGGAGAAGGCCTGGTTGATGGTAGAGGGTCTCGAAAGAGACCCCTTTGGGCCGACTATATAAAAGGGTGCGGGAGAAACTCCGCACCCAGTCGGCCCTCTCACCAGAGTGATCCAGCCAGGACTCCTGGGGAGGATAGTCGGGAACTCTTCCCCGACGCCCCTGTGGGCTTTACTCCCCCCAGGATGGCTCGGCAGACGCCGGACGTCGAAGACGTCCCGCCACCACCCGTCACGGAGTCCGAAATGGAGGCAGTTCTGACCTGCCTCCAGAGTAGGCGGAGGGCACCGGGTCCGGACGGGTGCACGGAAAGGTTCTGCCCTTTCCCTCGTGCATTCTCGGTCAGGCCCCTTAGGAGCCGTTCGATCGCTGTCTGCGGTCGGGGCAGTTCCCGAGGGCCTGGAAGGAGGGTCGGCTGTGTCTTCTTCCGAAGGACAGTCGGCCCCCGGACTCGGCTTCGGCGGTTCGACCGGTCGTGTTGCTGGACGAGGCTGGCAAGGCCCTGGAGAGGGTCGTGGCTCGCCGCCTCGTCCGGCATATTGAGGAAGGTCCGGGCCCGAAACTCTACGAGTATCAATTCGGGTTCCGGGCCCGCCGGTCGACCGTCGATGCCCCTCCGACGCCTGCGGGCGGTGACGGAAGAGGCGGGCGTCGGGAGAGGTAGTGTTGGCGGTGTCACTGGACATCGCCATCGCCTTCAACAGTCTCCTCATGCAGTGATACAGGCGGCACTCGAATATTTCGAAGTGCCCCTGTATCTGAGGAGATCGTTGGGCGCCTACCTCTCCCAGAGGAGGGTGGCATACGAGGACCGGAGGGGTCTTGCAGGTGGAGAAGAGCCGAGCGCGGTGTCCCACAAGGATCGGTGCTAGCCGATTCTGTGGGACATCGGCTACGACTGGGTCCTGCGGAGCTGGCGCCCCTTCCTGGGATGGGTGTGTCATCTGTTATGCAGATGACACCCTCGTATATTCCCGGGAAAGGAGTACAGTGAGGCGGCAGGCTGGCGGAGGTCGGAGTTGACCTGCCGCCAGCCGCATAAGAGGTTAGGGCTTCGGGTAAAACTGAGAAGACCGAAGCCCTCCTCTTCCGCGGGCCGGGCGTAAGGGACCCCTCCGGGTGCCACCTCCTCATTGAGGAGAGAGAGTGAGGTGAGCTCCCAGATGAAATATCTGGGACTCACCCTCGATGGAGGATGGACCTTCGACCCCACTTCGCACAGTTGGGGCCGAAGGTCCTGAGGACGGCAGCCGCGCTGGGAAGACTCCTCCCGAACCTCGGAGGACCCAGCGCGGCGTGCAGGCGGCTATACCCGGGTCGGAGTATGGGCCACGCAATGGCGCTCCCCCATCTGGGCGGGTGACCTATTCGCGGCAATCGCTCGCAGCTGCGCAAGGCGCAGCGGATTGTCGCGATTAGGGTCATCCGGGGTACCGTACGGTCTCGTGGGCGGCAGCCACTTCGCTTGCCGGCGATCCGCCGGGAGCTCGTGGCGGGGTTCTAGCCGAGGTGTCCGACTATGTCTCTGATAGGAGTGGGCCCTCGGAGAGAACCCTCTGCCAGAAGAGGTCCGGCGGATCCGTCGGTTGGGTGAAGTGGTACTTGCCGGAGGTGGGAGCAGGACCTGGCGCATCACCCGTACGGTAAACGTACAACGGGTGCTCTGCGCCCGGTCCTGAGCGATGGATGCGCAGGAGGCGCAAAGCTCACCTTCCGTCTGACGCAGGTATTCACGGGGCATGGATGCTTCGGGGACTACCTGTGTCGGACGGCTCCGTCGGGAGGGCGCTGATGAGCGGTGCCACGATTGTGGCGCTGTGGTGGACTCTGCCCAGCACACCTTGGAGGTGTGCCCGAGATGGGCAGCACAGCGTCACGATCTGGCATCCGCCATCGGTGGAGGTGACCTGTCACTTCCGAGCCTCGCACTTGCGATGGTACGGGAGTGACAGGTGGTCTTGTCGAGGCGGTTGCCTCCTTCTGCGAGACAGTCATGTCTCAGAAGGAGGCTGACGAGCTGGCCAGGGAGAGGGAGCCGGGCTCCTCCCTCCGCAGGCGACGAATCGCGCGCAGGCGAGTTTCTCTCGCTGCCCCTGTAATTCGGAAGCGGGGCCAGGATGGGAACCTGGCCCCAGCATGCTTCGGCGTCGGGACTTCTCTGAGTGCCGGGGAAGTCCCCTTCGAGGGTGAAGTCCGGTCTTGCCGAGACCGGCCGGTCGTTGGGGTGTCCTGTCGCTGACAGATCCGGGGCACCCTGCCTCATAACGGCTGATGGCATTCGCGGTAGGTTTAGTGTGGGCCGCTCCAGGCCGAGTCCCACACATCCCTCCGGGCCCACCCAGGGTACCGGAGGATGGTTAATAACTCGATTCCCCCGCGTTAACAAAAAAAAAAAAAAAAAAAAAAAGGTTAGGTTAGGTTAGGTTAGGTTAGGTTAGGTTAGGTTAGGTTAGGTTAGGTTAGGTTAGGTTAGGTTAGGTTAGGTTAGGTTAGGTTAGGTTAGGTTAGGTTAGGTTAGGTTAGGTTAGGTTAGGTTAGGTTAGGTTAGGTTAGGTTAGGTTAGGATAGGTTAGTTAGGTTAGGTTAGTTAGGTTAGGTTAGTTAGGTTAGTTAGGTTAGGTTAGGCTAGGTTAGGTTAGGTTAGCTAGGTTAGGTTAGGCTAGGTTAGGCTAGGCTAGGTTAGGTTAGGTTAGGTTAGGTTAGGTTAGGTTAGGTTAGGTTAGGTTAGGTTAGGTTAGGTTAGGTTAGGTTAGGTTAGGTTAGGTTAGGTTAGGTTAGGTTAGGTTAGGTTAGGTTAGGTTAGGTTAGGTTAGGTTGTACTTGCTTCGGCAGTACATAAACTAAAATTGGAACGATACAGAGAAGATTAGCATGGCCCCTGCGCAAGGATGACACGCAAAATCGTGAAGCGTTCCACATTTTTGTACTTGCTTCGGCAGTACATAAACTAAAATTGGAACGATACAGAGAAGATTAGCATGGCCCCTGCGCAAGGATGACACGCAAAATCGTGAAGCGTTCCACATTTTGTGTCTAGTAAAAGGAGAGACGGTTAGCACTCCCCTTGACAAGGATGGAACACAATAAATTGGTTAAGGCACAACTTGACCACATTTTTCTCATAAAAGCTAGTAACCAAAAAATCTGACCATTATTTTGAGGATTCTGACTCCCTCAATCCTTAAGTTTGTATCCGGACGGTTTCCTATGGAATTACAAATTTAAGTTTGGTGGTTTCTGAATGTCTTGCGGCGTTGGAATCTTTATATGGTGGTTGGTCTGTTTTCATTTGTTGTTTGTTGTCTGTTCTGTTATTATTGCTGCTATCGTTGTTATTGTTGTTGTTGGTTGTCGTAGTCGGAGGTTAAAGGTTAGGATGGTAGAAGCCAGAAAGAGGGAGATCCGGGCGGGGACGCCCAACGGGTGGGGAAGGGAAAAAAAAGAAAGCAGTCAGTTTGATAAAGCGGGAGGGATTTAATCGGGGATATTAGCGATTCTTGAAGGGATGAGATCATGGGGGTGCGGGATAGGTGCAGAAGAGGGGAGCCAAAGTAGAATGGTGCTGGAGAGTGGGACGAGTCAGAGACCGAGGGCGACAGGAAGAGATTATTCTCGGAAGTGTTGCTCCACTCGAGCTCTGACAATCGAATCTGGCGGAGAAGGGGAAAGGAAAGAGAAAAGGAAGGAGTCTCTTCCCAAAAAGGGGAGCTCAGAGTGACGGTGGACACCCTGCGCAAGGGTGGCCGGGCCTTGAGAGAGGAAAGTTGAGGAGGCAGAGGCGGCTTTCGCGGCTGGTCTGAGAGCCGGTTCAGGAGGGAGAGGCGGAGAGGGAGAAGGAAGGAAGGAGAGCGAACTCCCCCGATCTAGGAGTCTCAGGTCCGCAGGACCTCATGGCTGCAGCGCGGAGGACCAGCTGAAAAACCATCCTGCAGTTGACTGGTAAGAGTACCAACCTGAAGGGGGGTACTTACCAAAATCAAAGGGCGCGTCCCTCCCTTATAAGGGAGGTTCTAGACACCCGCGGTACGCACGAGGTTGAGGAGACCCGTCGCCTCCGAGCGTAAACAACAGTCGGCTCCGCAACGTGAGGTGGATAACCTTCCGGTGAAACTCCGTGCGTACCGCAGGAGTTTGAAGAAAGTAGGAAGGAGGCTAGGAAGGAGGGCCCAATGAGCCGGGACTAAATTCCAAGAATTGAAGTTGGACCATCGCCAGATTGGTTGGCAATCTGGTTGATGGTCGCCCATCCGAATTGGAGTCCCGGCTCCCAGAAGATCTGCCGCCCACCGCTGGCTGGGGATACCACCTCGGCGAGGGCGACAAGACTGGCGGTGGAAGAGGTACGAGCAACAGGGAGAAGGGTACCTGCTACACAAACGAGGTGGATGGGATGACTGGTCTGGAGGAGACTCTCATTCAAGAGGTCGCCCAACCACCACCCGGAGATTTTTCCTGCCTTCCTTTACCCAAAGGTAAGGGTAAGGGCAAAGGAAAGGGAGGTGAAAAAACCGGAGGTGGCATGGACCCCGTTCGGTCCCACCACTTCCAAATCAGCGGGGTAACTCGAAGACGGCCCGTCCATCCCAAAGGGAGTAACCTGATGGAATGGACGGAAGTGGTCCGTCGAAAGGCACCGGGAAGGAAGGCGGTTGTCGACGGCGGTGATAAAACACCACCGACGAAACCACGGAGGCTCAGAAGGGCCGAGGACTTCCTCCGCACACAGGCTGTGGTACTTAAACTACGGCCTGAGGCGGCGGAAAGGGGAGAATCACAAGCTTCGGCCCTTCTGAAGGCCGAAAAAGGAGTGGACTTGGCTGAGTTGGGATTGGCTCTCCGATTCGCCAAGCGGCGACCGGAGCGCGCCTCATTGAGGTAGCAGGGAGCCACCAGCTCAGACAAGGCGGGATGATGCTTTGGCGACCGCCTGAGGCTGGTCCTCGCCGATGATGTGGAGGTGTCGAGACCCGTGAAGAACGCAGACCTGCGTGTCACGGGTCTCTTCAACGATGCCATCACAACGGACCGCCCCACGGCTGCGCTTGCTCAGAGGGGGTGCACTGCAAGGTGATCATTGTTCGAGCACCTGCCCGCAATGGTCCGGCGAGGAAATGGCCTCTGCCCTAGCGGAGGTCCGGCCGTGGCGGCAAAAGCTGCTGCAGCTGGGTAGCATCACGGTAGGGTGGAGCCGGGTGCACCTCCTCCTACCTGGAGCCCAGGCCCGGCATTGTTATAGATGCATGGGCCTGGGGCACATAGGCAGGTACGTGCCCCATCAAGTCGACCGCAGCGGATTGCGCTACCGCTGCGGTGACAGGCACAGGTCGTTGTTCGCTCGGCGCCACCGCACTGTGCGCGGTCTGCGCCGATGGCAAGTGCCGGCCAGCCACGTGATGGGGCATGTCGTGCCGCCCCCCATCCACCCGTGGAAGCTCCCGCCCAACTTCAACGGGCTGGGGGCTCATGGGACGTTGAGATGTTCGGTTGATGGCCAGATTCAAACTACTTCCAGGCGAACGCCGCCAACCACTCTGCCGCGGCGCAGGATCTCTCCCGCAGTCCATGGCGGAGGGCGTCGATCTCGCGGTGATGGCGGAGCCGTACTTGTCCCCTCCCCTACCACATTGGCTGGGGATCTGGACGGTTCCGCTGCCATCACCGTGAGGCCTGAGGCAGGCCCGCCGCCCCTCGTCCCTCAAAGCGAGGGCCACGGGTACGTGGCGGCGGTTCGGGGAGAGGTGGCCTAGTCGGAGTTCACTTCCTCCCCTCGAATCGATCTGCCGGCCCTTGAGCGGCTTCGACGCCTGGGCCGGTGGTGGGCAGCTAGCGCCTCTCCAGGTGTTCGTGTTGGGGACTCAATGCCAAGTCCACGGCTTGGGGAAACCCCGCACGAACCCCAAAGGGAGTGGAGGTGGAAGAGTGGGCGCTTAGCCGGGCTGTCCCATCAATGTGGGACAGCCCACACATGCGTGCGGCGGTCGGGAGGTTCAGTGGTGGACTTGCTGTTCGCCACTCCGGCCGTCGCACGGCAAGGGAGAACTGAGAGGGAGATCGAGGTGGAGACACCTCGACCATAAATACACAAGGCTCGAGGCAGTCTCCAACCCGGACGTCCGGCGTCTAAGTCCTGGTCGGCCGGTTCCCGCGTTGGGCCCTCACAGCTCGACCGGGAACTGGCATTGGGAGGCGCGGCACTGTCGGCCGCTG
>JAGSMX010000181.1:0-58762 GCA_029286785.1 Meandrusa payeni | reverse complement strand
GGGCCTCCCGCCGGTGGAGACACCTCGACCATAAATACACAAGGCTCGAGGCAGTCTCCAACCCGGACGTCCGGCGTCTAAGTCCTGGTCGGCCGGTTCCCGCGTTGGGCCCTCACAGCTCGACCGGGAACTGGCATTGGGAGGCGCGGCACTGTCGGCCGCTGGGGCCTCCCGCCGATCGAAGATGGTTTTTTTCACGGCTTACGTTGCATTATTACCTTCTTTACCGTACAGCAAAGGATTGGAATAGTTTGCCCGCGTCTGTCTTTCCTTCCCAATACAATGTGGGTATTTTCAAGAGTAGAGTTGTTCAGGCTCCTGCCGGAAAGGTGGTGCAATTCCGCACCGCGCTCGCCGATCACTGTTTTATTATTGTAGGCGTTGTGTGGTGTAAAAAGTGCTATACCGGTACAATACCGATACTGAGTCACTTGCCAAACTACCGCGATACTATTAACATCGTTTTGACAATATACTTATTTTAAAGAATTTTGGGCTTTGATTTACACTGTTCTATACGCTAAAGATAGAACATGGTGGCCCATGAGGGGATCTAAAGAAGAATCCGCGAAATATCAAGAAATTTCAAGAAAAACTGCGCGCGCGGTGCGGAATTGCATCACCTTTCCGGCAGGAGCCTGAACAAGAGTGAATAGGCATTTACTAAGTTAGTGCGTCTTACCATCCAGGACTGCATTTCCACTTAACATCAGGTGGGATCGTAGTCAAGCACTTGCTGAGAAACTATAAAAAAAAAAAATTGTAGTAAAATTTTAAAATGTATCGAATTTCTTCATTACATTCACTCAACTTGACAGTACGAAAAACAAATGAAAATCGCACATTTTCTTAATTTGAATTTGGAATTATGTTCTCTAAAATGTAAACTTTAAATGATAAAACCAGCCAGATACCAATAGTACAGCCAAAGAGATTTTATTACAAGTGCATACATACTATAATGCGAAAAGACTTTTTCCTCGACCTATTCCTCAAACTAAATTATTAATTATGAATTAAAGATACAATAAGGTTCAGGTAAATCGCTATGAATCAGGTAAATTAATATTTATGTATATGTAAATGTATATTTATTTATTTATATAATAGTTTTAAAACGCTATTTTTAGCGGCACTACCCTTAGCCTGCTCTTAACCGCTAAAGGTTAGCTGGAAGAAAATGCTAAATAGCATTAAGTTCGCCTTTGTACATTTTATTTGGTGCAATAAAGGATTTATCTATCTATCTATCTATGATATCATTGCAAGTAGTTATTATGCATAACGATCGCTGGTTGCCATATGTTGCCAGCTAACAAAACATAAAAAATATAGAATCGAAAACCTTCTCTATTTTTGCACTCCGTTGAAAAACAGACATGACTTTTCTTGAGATAATATAATATTTATTTATTTTTTCAAATTTCAACTGAATTTAATTGACTGTGATGTCCTTTTCTAGTCCTTTTATTAATAATAATAATATAATATAGTTTATATGCAAAAAATAAAGTTGAATACATATAAAGATGAGTCCCTTAACTCCCGAACTAGCGTAAGCTGTATCTCAGGAGCTAATGTCTTCCCCCGTCACTTTTTTTAAAAATAACAAAAGATAAAAAATTGTGTAACAAAATGTAAATAAATAGTCGAAAATAAAATCTGTTTTTTAAATGTTTTTGTGTGTATGTGTGAGTATGTGTGTGTGTGTTTTACTGTGTTTACTTATAATGTGTGTTTTACTTTTAATTTATAATTATTAATTTTTCAATTGCTTCATAATTATACTGGTTAAGCCATGTAAGTATTGTCTTATTAAATTTATTATTTGTATAATTTCTTATATTGTGTTCTTTTTGAAGAATATTGTCCTTTTATTACTTGATTGTAATTAATAATTGTATTGAGGGGAAAATTTTATGGGTTATTTCACTGTGTTTATTACTTGTGTAAGCCCGTTACATATTTGAATATTAAATATGTATATAATTGTTGCGCGGAGTGTCCAATACATAGAGGTTCAGGCTAAGCGATCTAAGAGCTGTGCCACCTGAAGCAGTATAGACCAGCTTCTCTTTTTATTTTTTGTTTACGGGGAGGAAATCTTCAGAAAGATACCCCGCCCTCTGGGGGGAAGGCGGCGGTTATGTGGGGTTATTACCCACTAAAACCTCCCCGGTGGCCCTTTCCTCGGTGTATGACGAGGGGCTCCGGGATCTCCAGTGGAACGCGCCAGCCACGGAGCCCCTCTACACTGTGCTCAAGGAGAGCACGTCCCGGCATGGCGACACGGGCCAGCCGATGTCGCCTTCTTCCCGGGGTCCACTTTGGTGGACGACTCAGGCCCCCACCCTTGTCGCCCAGTGAACCCGAGGCCCCTTTTAGTCGCCTTGTACGACAGGCAGGGGATACCGTAGTCTTATTCTTGAGAGCCCAGAACTACAGGGCTGAAGACCAGCTTCTCTGTGCCAACTAGTTCGTCCAAAAAAAAATGACCAATAAATACCTAAAAACTTCCGTGCTTTTAAAAGCTGTTCGAGTACGTCCCTGTGTTAGGAACGTGTGGTATTTTTAAATGAATCCGTGTCGACGCGCTCCGTTTTATGCAAGCGTGTTATAACCACATGCAAAATTAAATTTATCGATATAATCTCAAAAACATGTTATTTACGTGTAAAAACGAAAATCAACTTCAAATCAATCAAATCAAACGTTAAACGCCATTACACGCGGACGCTCTCGTTGTATTTTCGAATCATAGGAATATTACGAAATATAATAAATCATTTTTTTTTTTTTGTTTACGGGGAGGAATCTTCAGAAAGATACCCCGCCTTCTGGGGAAGGCGGCGGTTATGTGGGGATCTTACCCACTCAAAACCTCCCCGGTGGCCCTTTCTTCGGTGCATGACGAGGGGCTCCGGATCTCCAGTGGAACGCACCGGAGCCCCTCTGCACTGTGCTCAAGGAGAGCACGTCCCGAGGGGAGGTTACTACTACTACGCAGCGGAAGGCGACACGGGCCAGCCAATGTCGCATACTTCCCGGGTCCACTTTGGTGGACGACTCAGGTCCCCACCCTTGTCGCCCAGTGAACCTGAGGCCCCTTTAGTCGCCTTCAACGACAGGCAGGGGTACCGTAGTCTTATTCTTGAGAGCCCAGAACTACAGGGCTGAAATAATAATAATCATAACCTAACCCAACTCACATCAAACTACCCTTTGAAGTATATTTCCAATATAAAAGGAATCACTGAAAGTAGGTTCAAATTCCCCATTCTAGGAGCTTTGAACATATAGGTCTCTCGACCTCCGTCTCAATCGAGACCGAGAGGTTGGGAGGGTGTAGAAGATAGATTCGTCGCGGCTGACGCTTGAGGGATTAGCCACGACGCAAAAATAGTTATACCTAAAAAATCCGTGTTAAAACGGTACCCAAGACCAGGGGAGCAGTCGCCCCCTGCGCTGATAACCCGGGTAATGGGGTAACACCCCGAGGCCCGTACCTGCGAGGTTCACGGGAACCTAGCAGATGACCACACACACACACACACACATCATCGAAATCGGTTGTCGTGATATTGATTTATTCGTCCATTTGTCGCGCACATACTTGATGCATATTTAAGACAAATGTTGTCATGAAAACCATTGTTGAAACACCAGCTTTCAAATAAAGAAAGAATCAACGAAATTGGTTCACCCAGTTGAAAGTTATGAGATGAAGACGAATTGAGGACCTCTTTTTAGACAATAATAAATAACTTACATGGCTCGGCTGTCAGCATTACGGCTGCAAAAAGTAATACCAGTAGACCTTCAAGACATCATTGTTTTCTTCTCAGCTCACAGAAGGTCCAAACACAAATAACACAATTCTTTTTCACCAACTGACCTTGACTGCTTCACCGTATTGAGAGGTGGCATAGCTATTAGGTCGCTTAGCCTGAACCTCTATCGCTAGTAACTCGACACAAGGGTCCCCACGATGAGGGGTGACCTCGGCTTGGATAGTTACTAAGACGCGTAAGCATTCCGTGGGCAGGGCAGGGCCGAACCACGACTAAGTCGGTTGCTATTTTACGGAACGTAATCACGAGTGCTGTCGGGCACGCCTATACACTTAAACCGGTGACAGTGACAGTAATCAAGTCATTGATTACTCTATTCTAGGATGTCATTTATATTATTTTTGTACCCGACTTTGTGGTATTTATCAATCGTTCGTGGTTCGAATACCGTCTTTGCGTCAATATACAAAATTATATTCTGATGCAATATAATATCCATCTATCTTCGGGACGCATGTTCCTGTGATGTCGAAACTAAATCCTTTCGAGTGATACAATCATAACCGGCTAGCTATGGTAGCACTATGACTGTACAGACAAATTAAAAAAATTTAAACATTAATAATAATTTAAAAAACCATAAGAATTAAGTACCTGTACCTCCTCCTGTTTTGAAGTCGGTTAATTTTGTAACGAACCCTCATAGGGTGTTGTAGAGGGGTAACCAAGCTGACAAAAAACGTCCATAACGTTAAATAACATAGGTTTTAGTATCAATTGGTTTAGATAGATGGCGCTATTATTAATTCTTTGTACTTCGAATAGAATTTGAAATTAATATTTTTATAAGTGTTACCCTGACACACTATAACACCTGACACCCAGCGATTGTTATACATAATAACTACTTATTGTATCTTTAATTCATAATTACTACCTACCTTATTGTATCTTTAATTCATAATTAATAATTTAGCTGATCGTCACATGAACTTGGCATTGTAAACAATAGTTTAACCTTATTAGTTCCTAATCTGACTTCTAATTAATTTTGTAAAAAGATGGCGAGGACGCGCAGTTGTGACGTTATACTCGATATAAATAATTCCTTGTACAACGTTACGCTGTCTCAATAAAGCGAGTGTATTAGTTGTTGAACTATTTTCTTCTACGAGACCTACAAATTATAACATAAGTAACTTTGTTCCTATCTGGTATACCAAGATACCAGACGGTTTTTTTATTTCAATGTATTAATTAAGTGTAATATTGGTAGAAATATAATGAACTAGCCGTGCACGCGACTTCGTCCGCTTGAAATAATAAAAAAAGTTATATAATTTATTTAGGTTTTTCTAGGATTTAGACGCGAACGCTAGGCGTAGTCACGGGGCGACACGAAATTAATTGTGCATTATTTTCATTTTGCTATATCTCCTAAGGTATTCATTTAATTTGCATGGTGTAATGGGAGAAATTGATATACATAAAACACTCAAGGCAACTAACGTATTTAAAATAATAACGAATAATACTATTTTTGTGTAATTAGACAGACATTTATTTATTGGCATCACAATACAAAAACACATCACAGACAGAATATAACACACATTAAAAAACGAATGAAAAATAGACAAAACACAGTTAAAGTTACACGGACAAATAATACAAAACATATGATGAACCAATATCGGACACCGTCTCAGCATATGATGTCGCAAGGATGCGACAGCGCTGATTTTCAGCGGTGCCCGGGAAAGACGTGCGCGCGCAAAACTACTTTTATATATATATATATATAATATATACTACATATACATTATACTATATATATTACATATTATTTTATTGTATATAATATATATTAATCTCATAACTGTTTTATTCATGTATCACTTTTATTGTACTCTTACTATCTGTATTAATTCCATATAAAAGTAGTATTGCGCGCGCGACTTTAGGTAGTCCTGGGCACCGCTGAAAATCAGCGCTGTCGCATTCTTGCGACAGCATATGCTCAGACGGTGTCCGATATTGGTTCATCATATGTTTTGTATTATTGGTCCGTGTAACTTTAACTGTGTTTTGTCTATTTTTCATTCGTTTTTTAATGTGTGTTATATTCTGTCTGTGATGTGTTTTGTATTGTGATGCCAATAAATAAATGTCTATGTCTATATTTCAAGATAGTCAACCATAATGACCCTCTACAATTCCAAAAACTTCTAGCTTGGGATAAATATGCTGTATTTTCGAATCATGACATTGGAAACACGCGGAGGACAGTTCAAATAAAACAATTTATATTTACAATTTTTATTACTAGGTAATAAATTATACATAAATTTAGTAATAATTTAATTTATTATACAGTTATAGAGTATTACTTATCAATTCAGCCTGTATATACAGACAAGCATGTATATACAGGATGTCCCGTAATTCAACGTTCAACGGTGTGTGTACAGACTATATGACAGAATCGAGGAAAAATAATAAAAAATTATGTAATTTTTTTTTGTTATGACTATTTTATTGATAATTGAAAAAATCAGATCTGGTACGATATTTTTAAGTTTGTAGATCTCGTGGAATGAAATAGTCCAATAACTAATACACTCGCTTTATTGAGACAGCGTAACGTTGTACAAGGAATTATTTTAACGAATACCGTCACAAGGACACGTCCTCTCGTATACAAAATTAATTAGAAGTCAGATTACGAACTTATAGAAAAAAACAACTAAATTATTAATTATGAATTAAAGATACAATAAGGTTCAGGTAAATCACTAAGATATCATTGGAAGTAGTTATTATACATAACAATCGCTGGGTTGCCATGTGTTGCCAGCTAACATTACGCCAAAGTAGGATATATGTCGTTATAGTAATTAAAATATACGTACAAAACACCGTTTTCAATAAAATGCTCGTATCAAAAAAAATTACAATGATTTTTTGTCGAGGCAGTCATAGTCACCTATCACCCACTTACCGATTGACGTTGAAATACGGGACATCCTGTATATATAGATATAGGGGTAGACCATAATTACATGTTAATATACGCGGAAGTGTGTGGTGAGGTCGGCAGGACACTCTAGAATAGTAAATTAACTAGAGCCCTGAGTCCGTTATTTGCCAATGACATTTCACTATGAAACAAACCTATTACAATTCAATTTCCATAGAGCCAAAACCGTAGTTTACTAATTAAATTATTTGACAAAATCGACTTCAAATCGAATGCAACGTTAAACGCTACGCCCTCTTTGTATTTCCGAATTGTCGTAGGAATATTACGAAATATACACTATTTAGAACCTAACCAAACTCTCGTCAAACTAACCTTGAAGTAGTGAAAATGAATCAACGAAATATATTGACGTGATATCGTTGCGCACATACTTGATGCTTTGACATTTATTTGTTTTTCATGGATGCCATTATCAAATGGCACCAGCTTTCTAATAAAAGAATCATTCAATATATTGTTAGGGTTACCGACAATAGCCCAATTCTTTAAGCAGGCATCTCGACGGTCGAGACTGCCACCAAACATTCTAACAAACTTCTTGTAAGTGCCGCCACTTATAAGCCTTCCTGTAATAAATTCCGTCCCGTCGCCCGGAGGCCGAGACACGTTCTTGACGATCCGGACGACGCGATTACCATTGCACAGGCTAGATCTCTACAAATCCATTAAAGCGTCCATTCGCGACCGTCGGAGGTTGCGAATAATCCTTGCGCGTTACCGCTATTTTATGGGCAGGCCCCACCCCTTAGATGTTAGGAGCGTTGCTGGAGTTTCTTCGGCCACTTCTTCTTCCAGCGCCAACGCTTCCCGAAGTGGCACTCAAAGTTAGTTTAGCTTTTGAATGTCTCTTAGATTATCCGTGAAATAGCAACCGACCGAGTCGTGGTGCGGCCCTCTCTCGAGGTGCCCTCGGATCGGATTGCTAACGCGTAACATAGTAACCGCCTGCCGATGTTACCCCTCACCGGGGACCCTTGTGTCGAGTTACTAGCAATAGAGGTTCAGGCTAAGCGACCTAAGAGCTATGCCACCTCTCAATCCGGTGAAGCAGTCAAGGCCAGCCTCTCTGGCCAATCTGTGTAGTTCGATGTTAGAGTTAAATTAAATATTTAATGATTTAAGTATATTGTTTAGGCTAAAGAAAGCTAAATTTAGACTGGCGAAGCGGGCTGGTTACCCTAGTACATTCATATGCCTGCAGCCCTGTAGTTCTCAAGAATAAGACTACGGTATCCCCTGCCTGTCGTACAAGGCGACTAAAAGGGGCCTCGGGTTCACTGGGCGACAAGGGTGGGAGCTCGAGTCGTCCACCAAAGTGGACCCGGGAAGAGGGCGACATCGGCTGGCCCGTGTCGCCTTGCGCTGCGAGGGCACAGGGGAAGGAGTAACCTCCTCCCGGGACGTGCTCTCCCAGAGGGGCTCCGGTGCGTTCCACTGGAGATCCCGGAGCGCCTCGTCATGCACCGAAGAAAGGGCCACCGGGGAGGTTTTAGTGGGTAAGAATCCCACATAACCGCCGCCTTCCCCCCAGAAGGCGGAGTATCTTTCTGAAGATTTCCTCCCCGTAAACAAAAAAAAAAGTACATTCATATGCCTATAGCACAAAGTGGTTCTATTAATACTGATAATGACGTACCGATTTGGGGACCTTCAAGAAACAAGCCTACTCTTATCTCAAAGGCAACACACCTGCAGCTCCTCTAGTGCTGTGGATGTTCATGGACGACGGTGATCACTTAAGACCAGGTGAGCCGTAAGCTCGATTGCCACTTTTAGAATAGAACAGCATAGAATAAACATTGAAACAACACAACAAACAACATAAACAAAAATAAACAGAAACAACATAAAAAAAGAACAAAATACAAATTGTGCCGAAAAGGGGTTGGCTCAGCATGTGCTGTGCTCACACATGTAGCACAGCGCTGGTTTTCAGCCAAAAAACCTGTGTAGACTAAGGCGGACACCATTCGGTTGTGTATTAATATGGTGTTACATTACATATACTTTCATATATAATAGGTTGTCAAATATCTCCCTTCCGCCTTTTTGTCTTTTGAATTTCGCGGCTATGTACAAAGCGCTACAGAGCTCGTATCTAGCAATACTATACATAATTTGAAAGGTCTTGACATAACCTACAAAACGATGAACTCCATGTTTACACGTCTATAACTGTTGAACGCAATATCCAAACTAATTATGCATAGCGTCGTTTTGTAGGTTATGTCAAGACCTTTCAAATTATGTATAGTATTGCTAGATACGAGCTCTGTAGCGCTTTGTACATAGCCGCGAAATTCAAAAGACAAAAAGGCGGAAGGGAGATATTTGACAACCTATTATATAATATATATGAAAGTACAATTAATTGTTGCTATTTGTTGATATCGTATATAATGACATCTTAAAATATATTTAATTATACATAGTTACAGCCTATAAATAAATCCCACTGTTGGACTTTAGCTTCAGTTAAGAGAGTATAAGGGCATCCGTCACGCACACCTAGTGTATTGGCAGACTTCACATGTGTTAGAAATTTTTTCTAAGACATGTAAGTTTCCTCACGATGTTTTCCTTCACCGCCGAGCGCGTGGTAAATCGGCACTTAATGCAACAAAGTATATTGGTGCCGGCACCGGGGATTGAACTGTGGTTACTAGCGTACTATGCAACTTGAGCCAACCGCCCGACAGCTTTAACTTGTGTACGGTATTCCCTGCCTGTCGTAGAAGGCGACTAAAAGGGGCCTCGGGTTCACAGGGCGACAAGGATGGGAGCCTTTGTCATACGCTGAAGTAGACCCTGGAAGAAGACGACATTGACTGGCCCGTGTCGCCTTGCACAGCGAACGCACAGGGGGGAAGGGGTTTAACTACCCTTGGGACGTACTCTCCGAGGAGTACAGTGTGGAGGGACTCCGGTGTGTTCCTCTGGAGATCCCGGAGCCCCTCACCATGAACCGAGGAAGAGCCACCCGGGACTTCCCCCAGAAGGCGCGGTATCTTGTTGAAGATAATCACGTCAACAAAAAAAATGCTTCACTTCTGCTACGACCTTACGATTCGCAGACAGTACCCTAAACCCATGATATTGAGGTTTTGGTTTCTGATTATTATATTCAGTGCAAGACGAGATACGAGATAGACTCAGACAGTGGGAGATTAAGACGAGGCCAATCGGACACCACAGCTGTCTCTATTTTACCCCATGACCTGTCCAAATGACGGCCAACCCTATAACTTCACCAAACATCCTTTCCTCATTTTCTCAATCGCAAACCTCCAGACCTATTCCTAGCAGTGGGCAGAAACAGTCATGATAATATGAATTCATAGTAGTAGTAGTGACTGGGGCCCTAAAGTTTGCAAACAATAATACAATTTGAGTCGTATGTTAATGACATAAGGTACATTTTACTGTGTACACATTCATGCTGCACAAACGGAGTCTTCCAACGGCGCCAGCTCCAACTTGATGTCTTCGGACTGCAACTCCGTGACTAGCTCGCGTAATCTGTACAGACAGATATATCATATTAAAACGATGAAGAAAAAACTTTGTATTGCAACTAATACAATATATTATAGTATACTTATCATTACAAAAATTATCAATTTTATTTTGACAGACAGTGTTTCAATCGAATCGGTGGTAACAAAAAAAGATCCGGTTCGAAGGACCATTTTTGATAGGACTGATTCTGGTCTGTCACTGATCAGTGCGCTGTCCTGTTGCGATGTAACAGTGGAGAAAGATATTTTTTAAAACCAACAGCGTTACAAAAAGAATAAATTACAATATTATAAGCAACATTTCGACCAACGAATTGCAGAACGGAACGGTGATCTGGACACATTCCCTTGTCATCCTTCGTGACGGTTAGATCTCTCTATACACGGCGGTGTCGTGAGCCATTTTGCAATATTATCTTGTATTGTTACTTACTAGTCTTGTGTGTGACAGCCGCCATTTTGTGTTAAAACTTGATAAATGTACAGTTGTGTTATTTTGTTAACTGTATAATGTCATAAAAGTGCCTTTTGTATTAAAGTTATGTTTTAAAAGCTCTTTCCATTTTGGAACCTAACAATATATTGTCAATTTTATTTTGACAGCCAGTGTTTCAATCGAATCTGTGGTAACAAAAATGATCCGGCTCGAAGGACCATTTTTGTTAGCACTGATTCTGGTCTGTCACCGATCAGTGCGCTGTCCTGTTGCGATGTAACAGTGGAGTAAGATATTTTTTTAAAACCAACAGCGTTACAAAAACAATAAATTACACAGGACAATGACGAACTACACAGATTGGCCAGAGAAGCTGGCTTTGACTGCTTCACCGGATTGAGAGGTGGCATAGCTCTTAGGACGCTTAGCCTGAACCTCTATCGCTTGTAACTCGACACAAGGGTCCCTCCCCGGTGGGGGTTTGCTTTTTTTTTTACATCGTTCCCCCAACGTTTGGCACCTTAGGGACCTTGTCATTCCTTCTTTCTTGCATTCCTCCTTTCCACTATTCTTTTTCCAGTATACTCTCCTGTTCTTTACATTTCTTAGTATTACTTTCTACATTTCTACGCTACATAACTCCTTACTCTACTTTTTACATTTTTTCACTCTTCGCGAAAAATCCCACCTCTTTGGATTTTTTCGCGGAGCGACACGGTGCGTCACTGCTTATACGTAACTCGACTTGGACGGTTTACAGAAGGACAATAAAACATTTTCTTATAGTGTATAAGTCAGAAAACAAGATGAAACAAAGGAAAAAAAATATAAACACAATTTATATATATACATATATATATATATATATATATATATATATACTTACATACAATACAATAGACTAAATAATAATAGTTTTATAAATTTATTTAAGATATCAATATTTCCATACTTATCCTTTTTTTTTGTTAACGAGGAGGAAATCTTCAGAAAGATACCCCGCCTTCTGGGGGGAAGGCGGCGGTTATGTGGGGTTTTTACCCACTAAAACCTCCCCGGTGGACCTTCCTCGGTGCATGGTGAGGGGCTCCGGGATCTCCAGTGGAACGCACCGGAGCCCCTCTGCACTGTGCTCAAGGAGAGCACTTTCCGGGGGGAGGTTGGGCCCCCCTGTGCCCTCGCAGTGCAAGGCGACACGGGCCAGCCGATGTCGCCTTCTTCCCGGGTCCACCTTGGCGGACGACAAAGGCCCCCACCCTTGTCGCCCAATGAACCCGAGGCCCCTTTTAGTCGCATACATATCCTACTAAAATTATAAATGTGAAAGTTGGTATGTATGTATGTATGTTACTTAATCACGCCAGAACAGCTCAACGGATCTAGTTCAAATTTAGTACAGAGATAGATTATAGCCTGGAATAGTACATAGGATACTTATCATTTAACCAACTTCAAAAGACGAGTTATTGTTGAGGTACAAATTGCAGTATCCGATCATACTTTTCGTAATGCCCTCGTCTCGCTTAGACCAGTGGAATTATACTTCAATAAATGCAGACGCATTGGTAATGTTCTCTTTTGAAGACGGTTTTAAGAGCAGCTTGGCAGCCATGGTGTGCTGCGGTTACTCACTTGGCGAACTGGCTCGGTGTGACGTAGACCGTGTCTTCCTTCACCTGACCGGAGGCCGGATAGCGCAGGATGCCGACATCCACGGTCTTCGGATTCATCGCCTGGAAAATATTCAGATATCTGAGCTCTATGTTCGTGCGTAGGCATTTACAAATAATACTTTTATATTTGATTCTTTTTTATATTTTTTAAATATTTTTTTAGTCTTAGTTTTAAGTATTTTTAAATTGAATTGTAAGCTCTTTTTATATTTTCATTTTCACCTATTTTTATATTTAATTGTAACCTCCTTTAATATTTTATTTTCAACTATTTTTAAATTGAATTGTAAGTTTTTTTTATATTTTCATTTTCACCTATTTTTATATTTAATTGTAACCTCCTTTAATATTTAATTTTCAACTATTTTTAAATTGAATTGTAAGTTTTTTTTATATTTTCATTTTCACCTATTTTTATATTTAATTGTAACCACCTTTAGTATTTTATTTTTAACTATTTTAAATTGAATTGTAAGTTTTTTATATTTTCATTTTCACCTATTTTTATAATTAATTGTAACCTCCTTTTGTATTTTATTTTCAACTATTTTTAAATTGAATTGTAAGTTTTTTTTTATATTTTCATTTTCACCTATTTTTATATTTAATTGTAAACTCTTTTTGTATTTTATTTTCAACTATTTTTAAATTGAATTGTAACCTCCTTTTGTATTTTATTTTTCCTATTTTTTTATTTTCATTTTTACCTTCTTTTATATTTAATTGTAACTTACTTCTATGTTTATTTGAATCGTACTTTTATGTTCAATTTCAGAATGACTTTTGAAATGCGATAACTCGACTTGTGTAACAATAGAAACACTATTAAACGGGGCACAGCTGAAACAACATGTATTTAATTTTTGTGACACTTCCACCTACAGCAATCCTTGTAGAAGTGACAGTGACTTCATCCCTGTACACGGGACGCAAGTCATTTCCTTTGGACGTACGAAACCGGAAAACAGAAGCCCTGACAGAAGATTTCCAGTCAACAAAAAAAAAGTTACTAGCTAATAGAGGTTCAGGCTAAGCGGCTTAAGAGCTATGCCACCTCTCAATCCGGTGAAGCAGTCAATGCTTCGACATAATGTATGTTCATATCCAACCAAAAGAATTCATGTTCCTATAGCTAGTGGTTTACGCGAAGCCGGGCTGAATCACTAGTATAGTTAAGTAATGAACTCACCGCGGCCAATTCGGGCGCTGGGAAGTCCGCGAAGTCCGCCTCAACACATCTCCAGGGACGGTGCAGCATCAGAAGGTTGCGCGCTTCTATCTGCAACGCGACTAGACGCTCCTGACAAGAGATACAAGTATGTTTACGACTGACAAACATAACCGACTTTGTATTTCCGTATTTTTAACTATTTTAAATTGAATTGTAAGTTTTTTATATTTTTATTTTCATTTTCACCTATTTTTATAATTAATTGTAACCTCCTTTTGTATTTTATTTTCAACTATTTTAAATTGAATTGTAAGTTTTTTTATATTTTCATTTTCACCTATTTTTATAATTAATTGTAACCTCCTTTTGTATTTTATTTTCATCTATTTTAAATTGAATTGTAAGTTTTTTATATTTTCATTTTCACCTATTTTTTATTTTCATTTTACCTTCTTTTATATTTAATTGTAACTTACTTCTATGTTTATTTGAATCGTACTTTTATGTTCAATTTCAGAATGACTTTTGAAATGCGATAACTCGACTTGTGTAACAATAGAAACACTATTAAACGGGGCACAGCTGAAACAACATGTATTTAATTTTTGTGACACTTCCACCTACAGCAATCCTTGTAATAGTGACAGGTGGTGACCTCATCCCCGTAAACGGGGCGCAAGTGATTTCCTTTGGACGTACGAAACCGGAAAACAGAAGCCCCGACAGAAGATTTCCCCCAGTCAACAAAAAAAAAGTTACTAGCTAAAAGAGGTTCAGGCTAAGCGGCTTAAGAGCTATGCCACCTCACAATCCGGTGAAGCAGTCAATGCTTCGACATAATGTATGTTCATATCCAACCAAAAGAATTCATGTTCCTACAGCTAGTGGTTTACGTGCGAAGCCGGGCTGAATCACAAGTATAGTTAAGTAAATGAACTCACCGCGGCCAATTCGGGCGCTGGGAAGTCCGCGAAGTCCGCCTCAACACATCTCCAGGGACGGTGCAGCATCAGAAGGTTGCGCGCTTCTATCTGCAACGCGACTAGACGCTCCTGACAAGAGATACAAGTATGTTTACGACTGACAAACATAACCGACTTTGTATTTCCGTATCATACAAATTGTTTAGGTATGTCAGATATATATAAAAAAAAATGCCTACAATTTTTTTTCAGAAATGCCAGATATATATAAAAAAATGCGTATAATTTTTTCAGGTATGTCAGATATATATAAAAAAAATTGTGTACAATTTTTTCAGGTATGCCAGATATATATAAAAAAATGCGTACAATTTTTTCAGGTACGTCAGAAATATACATAAAAAATGCGTACAATTTTTTCAGGTACGTCAGAAATATACATAAAAAATGCGTTCAATTTTTTCAGGTATGTCAGATATACTTAAAAAATGCGTACAATTTATACAGGTATATCAGATATATATAAAAAATGTGTACAATTTTTTCAGGTATGTCAGATATATATATAAAAAAATGCGTACAATTTTTTCAGGTATGTCAGATATATATAAAAAATGCGTACAATTTTTCAGATATGTCAGATATATATACAAAATTGTGTACAATTTTTCAGATATGTCCGATATATATAAAAAAATTGTGTACAATTTTTCAGGTATGCCAGATATATATAAAAAAATGCGTACATTTTTTCAGGTATGTCAGATATATATACAAAAATTGTTTACAATTTTTTCAGGTATGTCAGATATATATAAAAAAATGCGTACAAATTTTTTCAAGTATGTCCGATATATATAAAAAAATTGTGTACAATTTTTTCAGGTATGCCAGATATATATAAAAAAATGCGTACAATTTTTTCAGGTATGTCAGATATATATACAAAAATGCGTACAATTTTTTTCGGGTATATCAGATATATATATAAAAAAATTGTGTACAATTTTTTCAGGTATGCCAGATATATATAAAAAAATGCGTACAATTTTTTCAGGTATGTCAGATATATAAAAAGATATTGTATACAATTGTCATTGTAAAAAAAATCGATACGTGATCTCCTTCCCCAACTACCCTCCCTCACCCCCCCCCCCTCCACTGCACTCTGACCCCTCCGCCTGTACACAAAAATTATGTACAATTTTTTCATATGCCTACGCTGACAGACTAAAGCAGTTGATGGCAACAGTTACACTTTATTTGAGAGTTGGCAAAACTCTTAGGTCGCTTAACCTCGACCTTAATTGGGAGCAATTCCGCTGATTTTAACCTTAGCGGTGTGTCTATAATCTATTATACAGATGACTGTGACGACGCCACAGGAAGACTGGTGACAAAGGCAATGGCCGCATCAGGGGAGAGGATAGTGGACTACAACCTGAAAATGGCCATGAGAAGCAGGGACACAGCGGTCGCGGAGAAGCTAATAGCAATGTAGCTGGCGTCTGCGACGCGTGAACCCAAGACGATCTCTGGCCACCTCCAAATTCAGGCATTATATATAAAAAAAAGGGAAAATAGTAACTGTAGAGGTGGCACTCTTTTAATAAATGCAGAGTGAACAGTTTAAGTGTATTGGAAATGAGCACGGACACAGGTCTGTGGTTGCAATCTAACAATAAAAAAAAACCCCTAACGTTGTGGACAAAGACAGCATTAAATGTCCGCTTATTCGATCTCATATACAACAGGGGGTGAGCTCATCCTGTTACACCGGGGATTCGGACCCCGAGTTGTAGTGACACAGACCTCCAGCTGTCGCCTGATCTCCCGCTGCCGCTCCTTATGCTGCTGTACAGCCTTGCCGTAATTGGCCAGCTCCTCCGGGAACTTCACCAGACCGGAGCGCGCGATGAACAATATCCATTCCTGTAAACGAAAATAGACTTCTAAAAAAAAAAAGACATGATTTTTTTTAATACTTTCAAAGCAAGTGCTTGACTACGATCCCACCTGATGTTAAGTGGAAATGCAGTCCTGGATGGTAAGACGCACTAGCTTAGTAAATGCCTATTCACTCTTCTCTTGTAAATACCCACATTGTAATAGGAGAGAAATACAGACGTGATCACGACGTGACGTATTTCATGGCCCTGAGTCTACTAAACCAATTGTGTACAAAATGAAAATTCACTGGCATCATATTTGTTGATAATTGCTTGTTCTAGTCGTTTTTTAGCTCATTGGTGCCACTATAGGTTACCGATGGCGAATCACTGACACGCCGCCAGTCGTGTGTGTCAGTATTTCACATATTTGTTGTACTAGGAAATGGTTCACGTCAAAAGTCATCTGTCAAATAAATATATATCTATACATATAAAAGAGAATGTATGTGTGTGTTTGTTCAGTATAGGCTACGAAACGGCTGGACCGATTTCAATGAAACTTTCATGGAATCTTCACATTGACCTGGCGAGTAATCCTGTAAAGTTTGGAGCACTCCTCTTTTTGAACTGTCAAATACAGCTTATATTTACTAAGGTGATATTTTATTGTTTTATAACACAAATTTGTATTGACACATGCGTTGTGTATATTTATGTCATTATGAACTATATTGAAGTACAATGGAATATATCGAATGTACATGGGTGTAGGTAATGATCTTCACCCGCTCGACAAGAGAATGAATACGGAGAGAAATGAATAATTTAATATATTGTGAGAGTTGAATTAAATATTTAATGATGTAAGTTTATTGTTTAAATAAAATAAAGCTAAATCTAGACCGGCGAAGCGGGCTGGTTATGTTAGTACGAATATAAAATACGAAAGACGAAGGAAAGCGCTACGTCTGTTTACAACAAAAGTATGTATCCACATTAACTTTAAACCATACTCAATAACATAAAGTTTAGGGTTTAAGGTTAAATAACTAGACGTTTAACCTTTAACCTCGAGATCGTATAAGCATCTATCAACGAACAAAGATGACAACTGACATTGTGGAGCTCCGTGAGGCTGCGCTCCAGCTGTCGCACGGCAGAGTATGGCGACCGCGTCCGGCGCGTTCGGATTGTGCAGGGGGCGAAGCGCCCGGAGAGTGGTGCGCTCCGCACGCCTGTTAGCCGCCACCCGAGCTGCACGTTCCCGTTCCACCGTCCTGCGAACGCACTCACCCGTTATACGTACATAATTTATTCCATGTTCCAATAACCCTATTCGGAGGGTAGAGGGAAGAGAGGGGGGCTCTTGTGTCGTATTACTAGCCAATAGAGGTTCAGGTTTAAGTCGATTAGGACTTAGTTCTCTGGCTAATTTGTGTAGTTCATGTCAGTACATTAATTGGAAAGTGATCTTTTTCTAATCGTAACATTTTAAATTTAACATATATATTTAGGAGTAAAACACAAAAACCGATTCAAATCGAATGTTAAACGCTATTACGCGCGGACGCCCTCTTTGTATTTCCCAATTATCAGACCCTAATCAAATTCTCATCAAACTACTATTGAAGTGCATCCTTTAAATTGCCATTGTTAGAACTGGATAAAATTGAAGCGGGGACCACAAGCAAAACACTGTCAAATAATAAAAGAAATAAACAAACGAATTGAGAATCTCCTTCTCTTATAAAGTGAGTTGAAAGTAAGCCAGTCTAATTTTTTATCTTTTATGACCTATTATTTAAAACTAGTGTATGGTGTATTTAACTTACCAGCTCAACACTTTGATTTGATGCTGAAGTGCCTCGTTCACCTCACCAGCGACGAAGCCAGGAGCCACCTTCACTGGTGTCTCCTCTGTAAATCAGCACAACGATGTTACCATATGGAAATTTGTTGTAAAAAATTCTTTTTTCAGAAACATTACTAACAATCTTGTTAACCATTCCAACTAAGCTTAAGCTTGTGCTAGGACATGGTTCACGGTAATAGTCGAATGGTGGATTCGAACCCACGACCTTACGATTCGTAGACCGTACCCTAAACCATTAGGCTATTGACGTTGTTATTCTATTTATTTACTTTAATGTTGCCATTACGATATATCAATACAGCAAAATAATATTTGTAATTGCAAATGAATGACTAAAGCTGGCAACATATAAATAAAACAAGAAGCTTCAATTGAATTTTAACAATGAACCTACACTAGATATAAAATTAAAAGCGTCTATAATTTGTTTTCACACGTAACACTTTTGAAATTTTGACGTGATATTGTGACTTATAAATTGATGAATACTTGATGTCATTATCGCAAAATGTCCCGTTACGAGCCGAAAGTTCCCGGTAATTGCAGATAGTGTGTAAGCGAGAGCGTGGTGTTATGTGAGAATTACACAGATTAGCCAGAGAAGCTGGCCTTGACTGCTGACGGGGAGAACGTTAAAAATAGCTCTTCTATTTCCCATACAAACGTTTTCTAACTAAAATGTAGTAAATTTGAAAGGTTCCTCTAGGTTCCCACTGTCCTTTTAGATTATTATTCAATCAAGTTTGACCTCTAATCTCTTACTGGGAAGCCCTCTGGAAGACATCCCTGTCGGGGTTTTTAGAGGTCCCAGAAAGTTCGTGGAAGCGAAGATGCTTTGGTCCAACGAGCTGAACCCTATACCGCCCTAATATCAAAGTGATAGTTCTGTTCAGGAGAATTTTTGCCCCAACTATAAAATTAGGTAGGAACAAAAATTGCCACATTCAAAATTTTTGACAGAACGAAGTCTGTTGGGTGCGCTAGTTTGAAATCGTTATTAAAAATTGTGAAAAATATTTTGTATTTTTTTTCATTTGAATATAATGTTACCTGGCAACACATGACACCCGGCGATTGTTATGCATAATAACTACTTCCAATGATATCTTAGTGATTTACCTGAACCTTATTGTATCTTTAGTTCATAATTAATAATTTAGTTGAACATCACGTAGTCAGCGGCATTGTAAGCAATAATTTATCTTTTAATTAATATTTTGGAACAAAGATGGCGAGGACGCGCAGTTGTCGCAGCATTCGTTAAAATAATTCCATGTACAACGTCACGCTGTCTCAATAAATCAGGACAGTGACGAAAAAACTGCAACTACACGACAGCGTCCAACATGCTGTAGTGGCGATATGCCGACACACCGTCAGCTGTGTCTATTGTACAGATGACTGTGACGACGCCACAGGAAGACTGATGACAAAGGCAATGGACGCATCAAGGGAGAGGATAGTGGACTACAACCTAAAAATGGCCATGAGAAGCAGGGACACAGCGGTCGCGGAGAAGCTAATGGCAATGCAGCGGGGCGTCTGCGACGCGTGAACCGAAGCGATCTCTGGCCACCTCCAAATTTTGGCATTATATATATATATATATATATATATATTGTTGGGTAATATGAAAAATGTTGGGTAATAGGAAAATATATTAGGAAAATGTTTCTGACACGCGGCCTATAAAAACGGAGATCTTGCCGACCTCAGGGCACTTGCGGTCCAGGCGTCGTCTTGGTGAGATCTTTCCAATATTATTTTACGTTGTAACTTTGTGTCGGCTCGCTGCCCGACTTTAATTTTGTTATTTACTTTTGTACTGAACTATTTTTGTTATTTACTTTTGTACCGAACCAATTATATTGAAAAGAATACGTCCTACGAGTTTTGTCGGTTCTTCTCGTAGTAGAGTATTTTCGAACCGACGGTAGCTTCAGTAAATTTCATTTGAATTAAATAAAAGTTACGATAACCTGACGTCGAGGATTTTATTTTTAGTTTATATACTAGTAGTTTACAACATCAGAAGTGGGATCTGCAGTCCACTTTAGTTAGTTTTCTAAGATCAGAAGTGGGATCTGCAGTCCAATTTTAGTTAGTTTTCTAAGATCAGAAGTGGGATCTGCAGTCCACTTTAGTTAGTTTTCTAAGATCAGAAGTGGGATTCGCAGTCCAATTTTAGTTAGTTTTCTAAGATCAGAAGTGGGATCTGCAGTCCACTTTAGTTAGTTTTCTAAGATCAGAAGTGGGATTCGCAGTCCACTTTAGTTAGTTTTCTAAGATCAGAAGTGGGATTCGTACTTTTAGGGCCCATTTCGGCTTGGCTTAATTTTCTTTAGTTTGATGTGTGCTCTGTTTTCTTTGATGGTGAGTTTTTCACTCTATTTTTCTTGAGATTTTGTGATGTTAAATTTCCTGATATGAGGAAAAGAGTACATTAGGCGCGCTGTTTGGGGTTTGAGCCCTTAAGCCTGGAGTAATAGTGTCTTGGAGTGCATCGGACATGTTATCCTGGGAGGGACCTCGAGCTTGAGACAACGGTTTATCTTGGAGTGCATCGGATACGTTGTCTTGAGGTCGGGTCGCTTGACTGAATTAAGTGTCTTCAATTGTTTTATCCTGGGGGAATTCTGGACCCGGGATAACATTTGTCTTGGAGTGCATCGGACATGTTATCCCGGGGAGGGACCTCGAGCTTGGCACAACGGTTTATCTTGGAGTGCATCGGATACGTTGTCTTGAGGTCGGTCGCTTGACTGAATTAAGTGTCTTCTATTGGTTTATCCTGGGGGGATACTGGACCCGGGATAACATTTGTCTTGGAGTGCATCGGACATGTTATCCTGGGAGGGACTCCGAGCTTGGGACAACGGTTTATCTTGGAGTGCATCGGATACGTTGTCTTGAGGAAACCGGGTACCTTGGGCGAAGTATAAGTCAGGGTCAGGTACGGCCGAGCCCTGATAAGGTCAAGGCATTGACAGACGCACCTGAGCCGACGACTGTTGGGCAGTTGGGGTATCGAGCAACAAGTTGCGCGTGGTTGCATTGTTGTGCGTTGACCGACGAGCCGGTTCACGAGGGTGGCTACAAGAGAGTGGTAGCTTACTTTTCTAAGCTCACCCAAGGTGTGGAGAGTAAATATTACTCTTACGAGCTTGAAACTCTCGCAGTGGTTAAGGCTTTGCAGCACTTTAGGGCATTATCTTGTTGGTGTGCACTTCACCGTGGTCACGGATTGTAACGCGTTGAAACTTACGCAACGTAAGAAAGACTTGTTACCTAGAGTGATCCGGTGGTGGGTATATCTTCAGGATTTTGATTTCGGGTTAGATTATCGAAAGGGTACTCTGATGTCACACGCCGATTATCTCAGTCGGAACCCTGTCAATGTGTGTACAGTTCAGAAGGCTCGAACTGGGCGCAGATTGCTCAGGCTGCTGATGAGGAGACGCGTGGCCTCATTCAGAAATTGACTGACGGACAATTAGATGCAAATCGCTACGTCGTTAAAAACGACATCTTTTATGTGAAACATTCACCTACTGGTGAACCCTCCCGGCTTTTATGCTACATCCCGAAAGGTCATCGTCTCAGTTTGCTGAGAGTTTTCATGATGAGCATGATCACTCGGGAGTTGACAAAACTGTTGACCCCATATTGAAACACTTCTGGTTTCCGGGTTGCGAGCATTTGTTCGCAAATACATTTCTCACTGTAGTTGAATCCTGTTTTCAATTTTAAACTATTTGATAAAGTTTGTTTTGTTACACAAACTTATTTGCTCTTAATGTGATCTTTTTGGGCATATTACATTATTTTGAGCAAACCTCATGTCGATGTTGGTATCTGTGTGTCTGCTTGCGGTCACAGACTCGGAGCTAGAACAGAAGGAGTCCACCTCAACCATAGTCGACCCATATAACGAAGAGCTGTCGCCGGTAGTACCAGCGAACGAACAGTCGGCGAGCACCGAGCCGCAACCTGGTACATCTGGGATACAGACACTCGCCGAGCAGCGTGATCCGGTGACCGTCGGACCACAGCCTTGTGCCGGGGCATCTATGCCCTTGTTAGATATTTAAGTAGATTAGAGTTAAGGGAGCCCGAGGACGGACTCCTGGCAGGAAGGCCGTGTTGGGTAATATGAAAAATGTTGGGTAGTAGGAAAATATATTAGGAAAATGTTTCTGACACGCGGCCTATAAAAACGGAGATCTTGCCGACCTCAGGGCACTTGCGGTCCAGGCGTCGTCTTGGTGAGATCTTTCCAATATTATTTTACGTTGTAACCTTGTGTCGGCTCGCTGCCCGACTTTAATTTTGTTATTTACTTTTGTACTGAACTATTTTTGTTATTTACTTTTGTACCGAACCAATTATATTGAAAAGAATACGTCCTACGAGTTTCTTGTCGGTTCTTCTCGTAGTAGAGTATTTTCGAACCGACGGTAGCTTCAGTAAATTTCATTTGAATTAAATAAAGTTACGATAACCTGACGTCGAGGATTTTATTTTTTAGTTTATATACTAGTAGTTTACAACATCAGAAGTGGGATTCGCAGTCCACTTTAGTTAGTTTTCTAAGATCAGAAGTGGGATTTGCAGTCCACTTTAGTTAGTTTTCTAAGAATATATTATATATATTTATATATATTATGCCAAAATTTTATAATATTATATATATATATATATATATATATATATATATATATATATATAAAGGGAATATGGTTACTGTAGAGGTGGCACTCTTTTAATAAATGCAGAGTGAACAATTTAAATGTATTGGAAAGAGCACGGACACAGGTCTGTGGTTGCGATCTAAAACAATAAAAAATGGTAAATTTAAAGCTTTCGACAGAGTCATTATGGTCAATAATTACTATACTTAGGTCACATCACTATCGCGTTACCGAGCTCTGCATTCAACTCGCGCGATATTAGATGATCGGATTGAAGCGATGTATCGCCACTAACGGTTAAACATTTTATGAATAAAATATCACATTCACACACACCCAAATATTTAGTTAACAATATATACTTAGTTAACACAAAAAGACAATATTTACAGGCATGCATATTAATTAAAAATATTTTAACGATAACTAACCTATAGTTCCCTATGCCTATGCCTATGTTAACGCAACTGACGTACGTACCATGTAATTTTATACAATCATTCCTTCATTTTGGAAATTACTGGATAATTTCATGTTTTATGGACGAACTACGCAGTTTCTTTTTTTTCAGAAATATTACTAACAATCTTGTTAACCATTCCAACTAAGCTTAAGCTTGTGCTAGGAGATGCTCAATTGTCGAATGGCGGATTCGAACCCACGACCTCACGATTCATAGGCCGTACCCTAAACCATTAGGCTATTGACGTTGGCCAGAGAGGCTAGCCTTTACTGCTGGATTGTGAGGTGGCATAGCTCTTAGGTCACAGACTGAACCTCTATTACCTAGTAACTCGAAACAAGGGTCCCCCCAGTGAGGGGTAGCCTTGGACGGTTACTATGCTACGTAAGCAGTCCGATCCGAGGGCGCCCGAGAGGGCCGAACCACGACTCGGTCGGTAGCTGTTTTATGAAAGTTCAAAATTAAAGCCTTTATATATGTCCCACTGTTGGGCGCAGGCCTTCTGTAAAGAGAGCATAAGGGCATAGTCCGCCACGCGGCCCTAGTGCGGATTGGCAGACTTCACATGCCGTAGAAAAATGTTCTAAAACATGTAGGTGTTTCCTCACGATGTTTTCCTTCACCGCCGAGCGCGTGGTTAATCAGCACATAAAATTGCAACAACAAATTTATTGGCACCGGGGATCGAACTCGGGTTGCTAGTGTACTACGCAACTTGAGCCAACCGCACGGACACTGAGCTACCACGGCTGGTTAATTAATAAAAACTATTTAGAACACTCTAACGTAAAGTAAATTATGTGCCATTTCGGGAAGCGCACTGGTAGAAGAAGTGGCCGAAGAAACTCCAGCAACGCTAATCCTATTCAAGGGTGGGTAAATGTCATGCAAAAAGACTTTTCCCCAATCTATTATATACTTTTAATTGGCTCAATACGACACTGTCTGCCTTTAAATAAACTTAAAAAGATAAACACAAAACAACAACACCCATGCTGTAAAACAACAATGCAACATCAATTCAACAATGGTCTTACGTTGCGTCTCTCTCGGAGCAGGGGATGTGGTCACCACCGCTAATAGAGTACACACGCTATATTAATACAATAGACATATATCTAAACATTTCAGCCATAGAAGCTAGTTAGCCCCTTTTACTATAAAAAAAGATTTGGGCCGTTAAAAATAAACTAAAAATTAATATCAGACAGATACAAAATATTTGCAAAAGCGAAACCATCTGAAAAAAAATATAACTGTGCAACTTTAGCAAGATATTTTATGCTTGGAGTCCTATCGAAGGTACGGCGGCACTTCACACCGGGACAGCTTTTGACTTTGTATAAAGCACAGATACGGCTCAGTGTGGAGTACTGCCGTCATATCTGGGCAGGTGCAGCGAAATACCAACACGCGGCACTGGATTCCATGGAGAGGCGGGCCAAAAAGTTGTTAGGTGACCAAGATCTACACCTAGATAGTCTTGAGCACAGGCGCAAGTGTGCACAGGAATTACACGAGTTAATTCCCTCATCCCCATTCTACCTTCGGACGTTTAGACACTCGGCGGGTCTCCCGTCCGAACGAAGCGATTTGAGTCATCGTTCATCGTGCGTACAGCAAAGGAGTGGAATAAGTTGCCGGCCTCAGTCTTTCCGTCCAAGTACGTCGGAGCCTTCAAGAGTAGAGTGAATAGGCACTTACTAAACTAGCGCGTACCATCTTTCGACTATATCACCACTTAACACCAGATGGGATCATGGTCAAGCGCTAGTTTATACGCATAAATAAATAATAAAATAAACGAGAAAAGAAAAAAATATATTTTTTTGTAGTTTTATTTTTAATACGGCAGAGGGTTTTGGTAAATTGCAATGTCCTTTTCAGTCCAATGCCTGAAGACAAAAATCTTCAACCCCCATCCTCCCACAGCGCCAAGTCAGATAAACCAATTGTGTACAAAATGAAAGTTCATTGGCATGTTATTGGTCGATCAACCCTGTAGTTCTGGGCTCTCAAGAATAAGACTACGGTACCCCCTGCCTGTCGTAGAAGGCGACTAAAAGGGGCCTCGGGTTCATTGGGCGACAAGGATGGGGGCCTTTGTCGTCCGCCAAGGTGGACCCGGGAAGAAGGCGACATCGGCTGGCCCATGTCGCCTTGCACTGCGAGGGCACAGGGGAGGAGTAACCTCCCCGGGAAGTGCTCTCTATGAGCAAAGCGCAGAGGGGCTCCAGTGCGTTCCACTGGAGATCCTGGAGCCCCTCACCATGCACCTAGGAAGGGCCACCGGGGAGGTTTTAGTGGGTAAAACCCGACATAACCGCCGCCTTCCCCAGAAGGCGGGGTATCTTTCTGAAGGTTTAATCCTCGTACACAAAAAAATGTTATTGGTCGATATGTGCTAGTTTTGTAGTTTTTAGTTCATTGGTCCCACTGTGGTTTACTCGCGTACTAATGGTACGCCATCGGTAACAATGTGAAGTATTTGTTAATGATGGAATGATAATTAACGAATCTGTAATAGATCGGTTTTATAACCTTTAAAGTGGCAAATGCCGGGATTTAAAAATATGTCTGTATGGCAGTCTGGGACGGCAGATGGAGAAGGACAGTCCAGGAATGAAGGCCACGCATGGGTCGAAGAAGCGTAGGACACCCTCCGTCCAGACGATTACGACCTTATAAGGATAGCCGGAAGTGGATCATCAGGAGTAGGTTCAAATTCCCCTATTCTAGGAGCTTTGAACACATAGGCCCCCTCTCGACCTCCGTCTCACCGAGACCGAGAGGTTGGGAGGGCGTAGCAGATAGATTCGTCGCGGCTGACGCTTGAGGGATTAGCCTCGACGCAAAAATAGTTATGCCTAAAAATCCGTGCTAAAACGGTACCCAAGACCTGGGAGCAGTCGCCCCTGCGCTGATAACCCGGGTAATGGGGTAACACCCGAGGCCTGTACCTGCGAGGTTCCGTGAACCTTGTAGATGACTCCACACACACACACACACACACACACACATCAATGCGGAAAGCTAAGGACCGTATGTGGTGGAAGGCATTGGGGAAGGCCTATTTCCTATTTATTTGCAGAGGATCGAACCATCAAAATGGTGTCGATAAAATTTGAATTCTGGCTGATTCGCTAATGGGAATCGAAATAGCTGGAATTTTTATTTCCAAAATAAATCATATTGAATACTAACTAAAAACTGAAATATTTACAATTTAATAGAATCGAGCGGCCGCTGCGGGATTTAAAAATATGCCTGTAATGGCATCTGGCTGAGTCTGTGACGGCAGATGGAGAAGGACAGTCCAGGAATGAAGGCCACGCATGGGTCGGAGAAGCGTAGGGCACCCTCCGTTGAGACGACCTTAAAAGGATAGCCGGAAGTGGATCAATGCGGAAAGCTGTGGACCGTATGTGGTGGAAGGCATTGGGGAAGGCCTATTTCCAGCAGAGGATCGAACCATCAAAATGGTGTCGATAAAATTTGGAATTCTGGCCGAATCGCTAATGGGAATCGATATATCTGGATTTTTTTAATATAATATAATAGAATCGAGCGGCCGCTGCAACTGCAGAAAACCACAAGCAGGACAAATATAGTAACGTCGATAGAGGTTTCATATTTGAGCAGTTTGGGGTAGAAACTTTGGGTTCGTGGGGTCCTAGTGCACACCACCTTTTTAATGTGATAGCTGAGAAGTTGGTCGACACATCTGGTGACCAGAGGGCCGGCTTATACCTTGCACAGAGGCTAAGTATTGCCATACAACGTGGCATTGCTTAGCGTTGCCAAGCGACGACGATTTGGCACAGTTATGTTTTTTGTAAATGTTGTAAAATACCTCCTTATATGAATTCAACTGAAAATATCTTGCTAAAGTGTAAAAACTATAGTCGTTTACGTTGTACGTGTTAAAATAAGATGCGTTAAAATTAAATGAAATTGAACCTTAATATCATAGTCATAGAGTTAATATTAAGTCAGTGGCGAGCGGGGCGTGTGAGAGGCATGCTATATGGTTTTCAATATATCTTACGTGCGAAGTCCCGAAGCGAGGCCGGAGGCGTCACGGCCGCTACGTCCACACAACGTACACGTTATTATAAATAAATAAATAAATAAGCGCTCACATCCTTAACCATAGCTGGGTAGACAGAGATAACTTCGTCGATAAGTGACAGATGACATGCCGAATGGGATTCGAACCCATATACATTAGATTTATAATAATGGCAGCAAAAGCCTTACATACACAATATATCCTAAATACTTTCCAAACCCATACATTTTAAATAAATTAAGCGTAAACACATACAAAATACAGACAGACGGCAGTACTAATGACATCTTTGATGATGGGACGAAAAAAATGTACTTGGCATCATGTTAGTAAGTAAATAAAACTATAATAAATAAATAAATTACTAAAAAACCAGCAATGGACACACAAAATCAAAAACAGCTGATACTCGGGTCAATGAACCCGCAGACGCGGTATCAACGTGTTAAAAATATGATTTTTTTTAATCTGGATCTATTTTTTTTCCGTCCCATCATCAAAGGTGTCATTAGACATAGACATTTAATTTATTGGCATCATAATACATAACACATCACAGACAGAATATAACACACATTAAAAAACGAATGAAAAATAGACACAGTTAAAGTTACACGGACCAATAATACAAAACATATGATGAACCAATATCGGACACCGTCTGAGCATATGCTGTCGCAAGAATGCGACAGCGCTGATTTTCAGCGGTGCCCAGGACTACCTAAAGTCGCGCGCGCAATACTACTTTTATATGGAATTAACACAGATAGTAAGAGTATAATAAATATGATACAAAAATAAAACAGTTATGAGATTAAAATATATTATATACAATAAAATAATATATGAAAAAATAAAATATATAATATGATAATTAAACGTATAAAGTTTATATTATATAATGAAATATTGGAAACAATAAGCCACCGATATCACATTAGTACTGTCGTCTGTCTTCGTTTTCATTTAGCAGTTAACATCGTATATATGTGTCCATATATAATTTATATGATAACGGTGTATATAATCCGTCATTGTATACAATTCCTAGGAAATGTATGTAATTCCTAAAATTTGACTTTAGACTTTTTTTTTAATTTGACTTTGTCGTCATTAAGAATATTAACAAACACTAAAAAAATGCTTCCATTGAAGATGTCCGTTATGAAGAGTTAATTGAAGAAGTTTCTTCGGCAACAACAACTGCTAGAAACACTTCTCGTGGTTATTGCTTATTGCGGCGATACCACGTGCTATTATTGTATATAATAATAATGCATATTATTATTATTGTACGGTATCACTGTTACCCGATTTTTTTTATGACGAACTACACAGATTGGCCAGAGAAGCTGGCCTTGACTGCTTCACCGGATTGAGAGGTGGCATAGCTCTTAGGTCGCTTAGCCTGAACCTCTACTAGCTAGTAACTCGACACAAGGGTCCCCCCAGTGAGGGGTAACCTCGGCTTGGACGGTTACTATGTTACGCGTAAGGATGCCGATCCGAGGGCGCCCGAGAGGGCCGAACCACGACTCGGTCGGTTGCTATTTCACGGATAATCTAAGAGACATTCAAAAGCTAAACTAACTGTGCCACTTCGGGACTGTTACCCGATTGTCTCAATACGTGTTATAATATAAATATATTACGACACATTTCCTAGGATTTGTATACGATTCCTTGACTTCATACATTTCCGGTAACATATATATTGACATCTATGTTTTCATCCTCTTCTGCTGATGATCACATATGTAAATAGTAGTATTGCGCGCGCACGTCTTTAGGTAGTCCCGACACCGCTGAAAATCAGCGCTGTCGCATCCTTGCGACAGCATATGCTGAGCCGGTGCCGATATTGGTTCATCATATGTTTTGTATTATTTGTCCGTGTAACTTTAACTGTGTTTTGTCTATTTTTCATTCGTTTTTTAATGTGTGTTATATTCTGTCTGTGATGTGTTTTGTATTGTGATGCCAATAAATAAATGTCTATGTCTAAATATGATTCTCTCTCACCCACTGATACAAATATGTGATATGTACAATAAGAAAAAGTGTAGAAAATTTATATATTAAAAAACACAAGAAAAACCAACCATTTGAATACAAAAACCAGTGCTTGCCCGGGATCGAACTCTGCTAGCGTACCGTGCAATTTCAGGTGACCAGATACTGAGCTACCACGACTCTAGGGCTACTGTAGTCCCATGGAATAGAGAACACTGACATCGCCAATCAAGTAAAGAGATCACATACAAACAAACACACAACATACCATGGTGACTGCCGCCTCGTTTCGCGTACAACTTCAGCTTATCACGTAGCGCGCCACGCTCGCTTTCAAGCGAATCGATGTCCTGTTGCAGGTGATCCATTGTCTCCTCGAACTCCTTCTCTTTCCTGGAAGTGATGGTAAGAGTTATTTTATAACACACGGAGGTTCTCTACAACCTAATGTCCCCTGTAACTCACAGAACGGCACGACCACTCCATTACGCAAGAAACTTATCGCCTCTGTTATTATGAAGGGCTTAGAAATTTCGTTCGAGTCGAATCTCTCATCCACGCCGGATTTTCTCTTCAAGTTTAAAATTGTTTTTTTTTAAATTTAAAAAAAACCTAATTTACTAATTCCAAATAATATTGCATAACAGCGTTTAACGCTTGATTTCGATTTGAAGTCAGTTTTTGTTTTCGCTCGTAAACTTGTCATCTTTAAGGCCAAAGTGAGCAGACACCATGCTTCATGCGAGAGTTATCACGGTTAAACGTGAGAATTTTTGACCTATTACTTAGCTTAACATCAGGTGGGATTGTAGTCAAGCACTTGCTTAGAAAGTATTAAAAAAAATCTCCTATTGGTGACCACTGTGGAGTTTCAGTAGTTGATCGTCCACCATGTCACACCCTCGTCTCCACGAGGCCGGGAATGCGTAGGCACGTTCTAAGCAAGCAAGCTTCAAGTGTGTGACGTCACGTGACGTTTACCTCTTGAGCTGGTTGTGAGCGTCGTCCAGCTTCCTCTGCAGCTGGCCAGCGCGCAGCTCCGCGGCGCTCGCTGCCGCCGACAGCTTCCTCTCGCCCAGCTCCCGACGGATCTGCATCTCGGACAGCTCCTCTTGTTTCGCCTGCAATTTGTCAAGTCCATCATCATCTCTTATATATAAAAGAGAAAGTGTGTGGGTATATATGTAAACAAATTACATAATAAATGACATAAATAATAGTGTTAAGGCTGGTTTTAGTCTCACGCTCACCGTCAGCGCTCATAGCTCAGCGCGAGACGTTACAGTATCGTGCTGATCGCTTTGGAGTACAGACGCACAAAATGCAAAAGGCACTAATAATTGCTGCTTTATATTACTTAATAAAAAGAAAGATAACACTACGACGGAGACTTCATATCCATCCAATGATTGAGCAGAGAGCCTTCGCAGGAGAATTTGTTATGTTATACAACACTTTGAGGGCTGACGAAACAAACTTCTTTAATTACTTTCGAATGTCGAATAGTGCGAAAACAATATCGTCCCAGGATTTGTTTCTGGCGTCTTTGTTTTATACAGTGGATCGGATGCATCCCATAATTGCTTTCTTAAGCGTACTTGGTCTTGTTCAAAAATAAGATGAAAGTCTTCTTAATGAATATACAAAAAAAGAGTAACTAAAAAACCGCTTATAATGGATAAATTTATGAAGATATTTAATTCTAATTTGAACATTTTGGTTGGCTGCGTTCTTTTTCCATCTTGTTTAATTCCCCATTTTATTTTATTTTATTTTGTTCTATTTTAGATACAATTTATGTTTCCCTTGCTTTTAAGCTATTCGTACTTTGTTAAAATTTTGCTACTGACATCTGTTTGCTTCTTAAAATGGGTTTCTGCAGAATACCAGCGCTGATTTACCCTCCTCGGATAATCAGCATTATGCTGAGCAGTGAGCCCGGTCGGTTCGGCGTTGCAACGCATAGCCTTGTGTATCGGACCTTTTGGGTCTTTAGTGATATATATATTTATTTTTCATTTTAACTGTGCGCTTAACTTGTTGTGTTAATTTGTATATGTGTTTGTAATCTGTCTAAACGATTAAATGGCTTAATATTAATATTATTACTTCGTCGATCACTCGACTAGTGTCCACATCGCGATTCGCCATGACTGTTCATGCTGACGGCGTCCACTCGGCTCGACACTAGAACGCTCACTGAAGACAGAGGCGCGCGGGCGTACGCGGCGCCGACGAGCGACGCGTACGCCCACTGACAGGTCAGCGCTGACCAACGTACGCGCCGATAGCTACGCCTTATTTTAAAACGCTTCCTAGAAATTCATACATTTTGGCTGTCAGCGCTGACAGTCAGCGTGACTCTAAAACCAGCCTAAATAAATGTACAATTTAGAAGTGTCAATAGCTTAATGGTTTTAGGTACGATCTACGAATCGTAAGGTCGTGGGTTCGAATCCACCATTCGACTATTGCCGTAAACAATGTCCTAGCACAAGCTTAAGCTTAGTTGGAATGGTTAACAAGATTGTTAGAAATATTTATGAAAAAAAGAAGAAATATTCCTAGCTTCCTTTCTTCCTTTTTCTAATATATATATATATAGAAAAAAGATAATAAACAATTGGGGCTCAAACATCTTAAGCACTTGTAGAGTGCTCGATACATTGAAAATAAATTGAAGTAAATGTTATACTACCTTAAGAGCCTTCTTCAGCTCTTTGATGTCAGCCTCTTTGTTCTCCAGCTTGATGGTGAGGATCTTGGTCTCCTCCAGCTGCTTCTTGACCAACTGCGCTCGCAACACCACCGGCGGGATGGGCTGGAAAACAATAATGGAATGTCCAACTGTAAGTGGGTGATATGTGATTGTATGACAGCTTCGAAAAATATTTTTATTTCTTCTTGGCAACAAACAGTCCTTATTGTGTTACATCAAAGCATTTTTACAAGTTGTTATCGACCAACAGTACCGAAAATAATGATATATATATGAGAAAATGTGTGTGGGTATGTTTCCATATAGGCTCAGAAACGGTTGAACCGATTTCAATGATATTTTCAGGCAATCTTCAAATTGACCTGCCGAGTAATCCTGTAAAGTTTGGTGACGGTCGCAGCACTTCTCTTGAACTGTCAAATACAGCTTTTATTTACTATGATGATATTCTATTGTTCTATAACCCAAATTTGTATTGACACATGCATTGTGTACATTTATGTCATTATGAACCATATTGAAGTACAATGGGAGTATAATGAAGTATACTGAAGTATATTATAGATAATAATTAAGTATTTTGAAGTATTCAAGGTTGTATTAAGGAAATTATCCGTTTACTGATGCTGCTGATATATACATGGGTGTAGGTAATGATCTACACCCGTTCGAGAAGAGAATGAATATAGAGAGAAATGAATAATTTAATATATTGTGAGAGTTAAATTAAATATTTAATGATGTAAGTTTATTGTTTAAATAAAATAAAGCAAAATAGGCTAGTTTATTATAATTGATATCTGCGTACAAACTTAAAAAATAAATTACTAGTAAACAGAGTCGGTCCTATCGGCCATTGTAACTTACACTACTAATGTAACACATACATAAGTTATAACTATAAGGATATCAGCTAAAATGAAACCCAGTCCCTTCATTTATACGCCATTGTAACCTTGAGGAAACGCGCTAAGTACACTGCCTCATAGGTGGCGAGGAAACTTGTGCAGTACAGGGGAGAGATGGGGAACTTTCAAATGTTGTTTTTAATGATATTTTAAACAATCTTACTGATTTTCAGCTTGGTGGGAATTTAGGTAACTTTAGTCTTATGTTTTGGTCTAATTTAACCGGACTAGCCGTCTCATGTAATCATTATTATATACAGTGGATTTCAAATTAAGCGGACGCTTTTGGGAGTCAGTGTTGCATTGTGGAATTTACAAATAAGGTATTTTCTTGTATATCTCAAAAACGGTGGCTCGTAGAGAAAAAAGTATTGATACATTTTTTGTAGATAATTTTATGATCTACAATTTTTCCTTGATCTTTGACCTTGAATAATTTTTTTTCCTTACAGGGGAAAGATGGGTAACTTTCAAATGTTGTTTTTAATGATATTTTAAACAATCTTACCGATTTTCAGCTTGGTGGGAATTTAAGTAACTTCGAATGTCTAAATTGGCCGGACTAATAGCTCCATACGCCTAGTACACGGCGCCGTGAAATAATTTTTTTGTCTTAAATAATTGAATTTTTGTCATAAATTATATCAAAAAACTTAATTACAAATATCCAATTACTCAAAATGTATGTCTACAATACTACCTCCTATATAGTAGTCTATATATATATGGTCTTTAATAAAAACAGCATTGAATATGTTAAAAAAAATATAGACATTGCCCTTATGTTTGAAGTAGGTTAAAAAATGTGCCCAGCCCTAAAGTTCTGGGCTCTCAAGAATAAGACTACGGTATCCCCTGCCTGTCGTAATAGGCGACTAAAAGGGGCCTCGAGTTCACTGGGCGACAAGGGTGGGGGCCTGCGTCGTCCACCAAAGTGGACCCGGGAGGAAGGCGACATCGGCTGGCCCGTGTCGCCTTGCGCTGCGAGGGCACAGGGGAGGAGGGAATAACCTCTCCCCGGGACGTGCTCTCCTTGAGCACAGTGCAGAGTCGCGTTCCATATCGAGATCCCGAATTTCGTCATGCACCGAGGAAAGGGGCCACCGGGGAGGTTTTAGTGGGTAAGATCCCCACATAACCGCCGCCTTCCCCAGAAGGCGGGGTATCTTTGTGAAGATTTCCTCCCCGTCAACAAAAAGGTTAAAAATGTGCCAGAAGTGTCATTCACCTTGTCTACTTGGACGTTGGTGAGCGACATCATGTCGTACTTCGTTATCCCATGCGAACGCGGCCAGTTTGTTGACGTCCGCGGAGACCACGTTCAGCGCGTGGCGTATCGTGCGCACCGGCCCGTGGTCGTCCTGACACGTACACGTGAATGAATGAATGAATATAAAATAACACCTCATACATATAACCTTTCAGAACATTTTGTACTTATTTTTCTATTTTACGTGATCCATTTGCCCCTGAATACTTGAAATGTAAATTTTAGTATTAGCGTGAATCACACGACCGTTGTCTTCGTTCCACTGTTATTTTCTCCATAATTCTTCCTGTCACACTGATTTCATGAGCCGTGGTAGCTCAGTGTCCGGGCGGTTGGCTCAAGTTGCATAATACGCTAGCAACCCGAGTTCGAGCCCCGGTGGTGCCGGCACCAATAAATTTGCTGTTGCAATTTTATGTGCTGATTTAACGCGCTCGGCGGTGAAGGAAAACATCGTGAGGAAAACTACATGTCTTAGAAAAATTTTTCTACGACATGTGAAGTCTGCCAATCCGCATTAGGGCCGCGTGGCGGACTATGCCCTTATACTCTCTCTTTACAGAGAAGGCCTCTGCCCAGCAGTGGGACATATATATTATATATATAAAGGTTGTAACTTTAACTTTAACACTGATTGCATACATAATTCTTTTATTTTTAACACAATAAGACTCTGGAAACTCTACTTTAGAACATAATAAATATTTATTCGACACAAGAACACAGAAACAACGTAAACCAAAATAATTAAAATCGTGAAAAAGAACAAAATAGTTAATTATTAATATAAGTATAAGTTACTATTGAAGCTTAACATAAGCAAGGAATAGTTTGACATTTTTTTTTTAATGACGAACTACACAGTTTGGCCAGAGAAGCTGGCCTTGACTGCTTCACCGGATTGAGAGGTGGCACAGCTCTTAGGTCGCTTAGCCTGAACCTCCTGTCTGTGCGAGGCGTTAAGGAGCTCAGTATTACATTTTACACTATATCGACGCTGGAAAACAAAAACGTAGTAACCCACAAAAATGAAATCCTTCACCAGAGCCGAAAAACATTTCAACTTTAAAAAAAAAATTATAACTTTCGTGTTTGTGGACTTAGAGCTGTCGTTTTTAGACACAATATTTATTATTTTTTGCGGAATAAGTATTGTACCACGGCATTAACCTAGAGTTTTCTTAAAAGAAAATCGTTTTACGGTACAAAAAATAAAAGTGTCAATCTTGTAAATACTATTTTCGTTATTTTTCATCTAATTGTTACAAGTCATATATCATTCGACGCGTCTTTTTTTTTCTGATTCCAACGACGTAAAAATTTAAAATGGCCATATGTGTCACTTACTACGTTTTTGCTTTCCAGCGTCGATATTACCACAGAATGGCGAGTCTCATAATATCGGTCTTTTTTTTTTGTTTTGGACGCACTAACACAGTTGGCACAGAGAAGCCTGGCCTTTACTGCTTCACCGGATTTGAGAGGTGGCACAGCTCGACACAAGGGTCCCCCGGTGAGGGGTAACCCTGGCTTGACGGTTACCATTATTACGCGTTAGCAGTCCGATCCGAAATAATATCGTATTATGTTAGGATGTTTATAGACAACCTTAGCCAATTACCTGCTGGTACAGCTTGTCGGTGGCGGCGGCCCACACCGCGGAGAGAGTGCCTGCAGCGGTCAGCGCGGAGCGTCTTCTCCGCGCTCTCCTGAGGTGAGGCGCAGGCGGCTGCAGCTCTGGCCGCCAGCGCCACCGCCTTGGTGCAGCGCCAGAGTGTCGTCGCGCACTCCGTACGGAGACGTTCCACAAGCTGCAAAAGTCGCGTTTAATTATCATATTATTTATTTTATTGTATATAATATAAATATAATATATATATATATATATATATAATGTATATAATATATCTCTATAACTGTTTTATCTAGCGTATCATATTTATTATACTCTTATTGTCTGTATAAATTCCATATAAAAGTAGTATTGCGCGCGCACCTTTAGGTGACTCTGGCACCGCTGAAAATCAGCGCTGTCGCATCCTTGCGACGGCATATGCTGAGACGATGTCCGATATTGGCGTCATATGTTATGTACATCTGTCCGTAACTATAACTGTATATTTTATTTATATCTCATTCGTTTTTAATGTGTTTTATATTTTGCCTGTAATGTGTTTGTGTATTGTTATATAAATTTATTGGTGCCGGCACCGGGGTCGAACTCGGATTATTAGCGTAATTATGCAACTTGAGCCGACCGTTCGGACATTAAACTCTCTCTGTCTAGTGTCGGTCCCTCATGCCCGAGATCGTGGTCACCATCAGGTTGCACCTGGAGCGGATGATTTGCCTCCACCGGCTTCTGTCCAGAGCGTCTCGTCGTACAGCACTGTAAGTTTGGAGGACGACGAGTCTTTACCTGATCGGACCACATTGTTGGTGAACGGTGGAAACCACCGAGCTCCCTCTGCACTGTGCTCATGGTGAACACTTCCTTTGCTAAATTACTTTACTTACCTAGTTTTAAAGTTACAGCCTTTATATATGTCCCACTGTCGGGCGCAGGCCTTCTCTGTAAAGAGAGCAGAGCGTAGTCCGCCACACCTAGTGCGGGCAGACTTCACATACCTGCAGATCTAACGGCACCTTGTCGAGGTGCACGCCGGGCGGCAGTCGGCGGCGGACGCTCTTCAGCTGCTGCTGCAAAGAGACGAGCTGCTATTCTGGATCAGCTCGGTAGCTGGCCCAATCCGTGTTGTTTGTCGGACGACTAGAAATAAGGAATAAATTTTACACCTTTGTCTCAATACAATGCAAGAATCGAGGGAAGCCGAAAATAGAAATCAATAATCTCTGCCTACCCTCTGGCTCGAAGTCGTAATGTTTTAATTCAATCAATCAATCAGCACGTATCTTCCCAATTGAGAAATCTCCTTTTCACGCCATTCACTTAGGTCCTGTGCTGACGATGATGTGCCCACTGATTCACGTTCTTGGTCTTGGACACCATTCGATTACTGCTCTGGTCCATCGACCGTCTTCTGTATGCTATAATTACATTTTGGACGAACTAACACACTTGGCCAGAGAGGCTGGCCTTTGAGAGGTGGTATAGCTCTTGTGGTCGCTTAGCACGAACCTCTATTGCTAGTAACTTGACACAAGGTCCCCCGTGAGGGGTAAACTCTGGTTTGGACGGTTACTAAGGCATGTAAGGATTCCTGATCCGAGGAGGGTCGAACTACGACTCGGTCGGTTCCTATTTCACGGATAATCTAAGGGACATTCAAGAGCTAAACTAACTTATATGCCGTTGAAGCGTTGGCGCTGGGAGAAGTGGCCGAAGAAACTCCAGCTCCTAATCCTATCCTAGGTGGGGCTTCTTTTAATTAAGCTAATTGAGCTAACATAAATAAGGAAACCAACTTGAGCACGTGGGACAGGGCGCTGGCGTCGGCGTGCAGTGCGCGCGCTAACGCGTCCAGGGGGCGGCGCACGCGCGCAACACCGGCTCACGGGACGCTTCGCCCGACATTCCCAGCGCGGACCACATCGCGGCCAGGTACGACCAGCACCGTTCGACGCCCGCCAACAATAATTACATCATATATCTTGTGATGAGATCAGAACTTCCGACAATCTTCTACCTAGCGGTTCCCCAGCGTACTACTTTATCCGTTTGGCCCACGTCAGGATTTTTAGCCATGTATCATCTGCAATGTGCATCCGTGTCCATGTCAACGCTCGACTATAAGATCGTACAGAGTATTCTTCTTGTTACAAATTCCAAAAATCGCTTCATCTAGAGTGACCACTGACCGTCCAGGGCGCAGTTCTCGTCCAGCTCGTTGGTACGCAAGAGGGTGGTGAGGGTTGACAGGCACCTTCCTGCCGCCACCTTGGCAGGGCTCCGGCTGCGTGAGCAGCAGTTCCGGCGCAAGTCTCCAGGGCTCCCGACCACATGGTAACTAGACACTGAAAATTATATATGACAAAATGTAAACTGTGTCTTGCTTTGCACTTGTGCACTTTTGTGTGCCGCCAAATTTTGCAAATATATAATAATATTAATATTATTAAATTATATCTTTAAAAAAATGGGTAAATTTCGTATATTTAAAATTTTGTCACAAACCATTTGTGCAGTGTTGTAGTAAGTAAATAATTTTAATCTTTTCTTTGTGTGCCGCCAAATTTTGAAATCGTTAAATTTGCGTCGCAACAAAAAGGTTGAGAATCACTGGTCTAGCTAAATGCAATGATAGTTTTATAAAAACACTTTATTGAAAAACAGCAATGAAACACTAAGTCAAAAACAGCTGATAATTAGGTCATCGAACGCAAGGGCGCGGTGGACTTTGTATTTCATTGCTGTTTAATCAGGATCGATTTTTCTCTGTCTCATCATCAAAGGTGTCATTAGTACCATCGTCTGTCTTCATTTCGAAAGCGACTTCCTAACACCCTGTATGTCATGGTTTGCAAATTGAACCAATGAATTGAGATAAAGACAAAACTGACTGACTGACAAAAAAGACCTGTATCATGTGGAGCTGGTACTCCAGCTGGCAGCGGAAGCTGTACTGGACCGCTGTATGCGTCTTCGTTATCACCTCCTGTCCCACACATTCACTGCTGAACCTGTACGTTAATAATAATATATAAGTATTTTTATGCACGAGTTTAAAATGCCTGTATTTGTAATCTCCTTTTTTTTAGTTTTTGTTAGCGGGGAGGAAATCTGCAAAAGATATCTCTATAAATAGATATCAGGCGGGTATTTTGGGGTTTTTACCCAATTAAAACCCTCCTAGGTGGCCCTTCCTCGGTGCATGGTGAGGGAGCTTCGGGATCTCCAGAGGAACGCACCGGACATATATTACAACTATAGAGATGTATATATACGTGAAGTACTCATGCATATTATGACGATTACAACTTTTTGAATCGTTATATCTCAAAAACGGTGGCTCGTAGAGAAAAAAGTATTAATACATTTTTTGTAGATAATTTTACGATCTACAATTTTTGTTTGAAGTATTTTTATGATAAAACTTACCGTTTTGCTGAAAATCGCGAAAAACTCTTTTTTTTTTATCTTTGACCTTGAATAAATTGTTTTCCTTACAGGGGAAAGATGGGAACTTTCAAATGTTGTTTTTAATGATATTTTAAACAATCTTACCGTTTTCAGGTTGGTGGGAGTTTAGGTAACTTCGAATGTCTAAATTGACCGGACTGTTCATTATGTTTTTCTTATGATGCGGCTGTTGCCCGTGTCACCAAAAAATATACTTAAATGTGGTCTTTATTTCAGCACCAGTGGGTATAAAACTAGCTCTTGGTTCTCGAGGATACTCACTTCTCCCGTATCTGACCCAGTATGATGTCCGCTTTGGTATTCAGCCGCTGCAGCAGGAGGATCAGCAATATCGCGTCGTGATCGCCTGCACGAAATATATTATCATATTACAAACAGACACACAAAAATTGTAAAAAATATTATTTTGGTATATATGCCTTATCTACATTCATATGCATGTAGTAAAAAGCGATTATTTTAATATTACAAACAGACAATATAAATGTATTTATTTCTATAGATAATAAGCTCTCATGGTAGGGATGTTCATGCAAAAAATATATCGATATATTTTTCAACATAATATATCCTAATGTTGTATCGATACTATGCGATGTATAAATGTATCGATATTTTCAAAATATCGTAATGTTTATTTCTTTAATAGGCTATTCAAAATATTACAAAATTTATACAACTAATACTGCCATTGTGGAGTGTAGTACCGTAAATATACGATATTTGGTTATAAATATCGATATTAGGTGATTCGATAATATCAGATTGAAGCGATATATCAGTTCATATCGACATTTTATTTATCGTTCATATCGATTTACATTATGCACTCTTTATCTCACGGGTCAGTTCAATAGCGGGTGGACAGAGACGACTTTCGTAGTTCACTTTTCACCAAGATTATTAATGGTAGTAGACCATCGCCATACACCGTGTGTCCAAATTTTTTACCCCCACGTAGGTATTCTTCTCAGCCCTGGTAATTCTGCAGTAGAATAAGACTGCGGTATCCCCTGTCTGTCGAAAGGCGAATAAAAGGGACCCGGCTCACTGTGCGACAAGGGTGGCCTTTGTCAACAGCCGAAGTGGACCCGTAGAAGAGATTTAAGAGCACAGTAAAGAGGGCCCTGCGTGTCCACTGGAGATCCTGGAACCCCTCACCGTGCACCGAAGAAGGGCCACTAGGGTTTTAGTGGTAAAACGTCGCCTTAGAAGGCACCGCGCCTTATTGAGGAATTTTATTGAAAATTCCTCCTCTCCCCTTAGATATAGACATTTTATTTATCATAATACACAAACACATTACAGACAAAATATAACACAGATTAAAAGAATGAAAAATAAATAAAATACAGGTAAAGTTACACGGACAACACATAACATGTGATGCCAATATCGGACACCGTCAAACCGCCCCTCAAACAAAACCAATGATCAAACTCTGGTCCTAGCTGGTATTTTCAGCCCCCTAATTTGTGAAGGTTTCCAGAGAACGTAGATTCTCCACTCAAGACTAATCTCGCAGCGCACGCGCTCACGAGACACATTCAGACAGTCATTACTGACTGCTCCCAGAAGGTACCCGTCGTTGACGATCAGCGATGGTCCTGGCTCTCTGAAATCAGGATCTCATGAGACGCAAGAACGCAGCCACTAGGCTTACGATCTGTACCCTACCGTGCGTCACCGTTGGCAGCTACATACCGGCGTGAGGTGAAAAACACGCATAGCTGCCTATAGGAACGAGCGGTGGAACAGTACGTTAAGCGAAATTCGTCCTTCCCATTTGGCATTTTGGAATTTACCAAAATCACCTGCCAAACGTGATCCCGACCATGGGATGCCTCCTCTCACCTGTCCTTCCAATCTCCCGCCAGCTTCACTGGACGAGGAGAAGGCTGAGTGTCCGGCCGACAGTCTCTGAGTCTCAGTGTTTTCAGCGTTTCCTCCGGTCGACCCTGCTCACCTCCTTAGGGTGGAGGGGTCACGAGCGGAGGGCGAACGAACTAATCCGCGATCCCGTTCCACCGATTACGTGTACCGAGGTTGAGGATGTGTTAAAAATTTGCGTCCCCGCAAAGCTCCCCCGGTCTAGACGGCATACCTAATCTGGTTGCCAGACGCTTTCCAGAGAATATTATACGCCTTTTAGTTATAATATTCAACGCCGCCATTTCACAGGGCATCTTTCCAACGAGTGGAAGCTGGCTGCAGTGATAGGGTTCTTCAAGCCCGGCAAAGTGCGCACCGATCCCTCTTCATATAGGCCAATTAGTCTCCTCTCCGTTCTGGGGAAGGTGTACGAACGGCTCCATCTTAGCTCGATTACGCGCCTTCGCTTCTGCGAGAGCTTCCCATCCCTCGAGCACGGCTTCCGTGCCAAACACTCGTGTACTCCAACAGGTGCCCGCATCACGATACCACATGCCAAGTCCATCATCGGCATGCACACGGGAGCCATCTTCCTGGACGTGGCGAAGGCATTCGACAAAGTCTGGCACGCCGGGCCTGTTTACAAACCGTAATGAGCTCGAGGTGCCGGACTATCTCGTACGCACAGTACGAGACTTCCATTGGTCGAACCTTCACGTACCGCGTCGAGGGGAGGTGCTCCACCCCGTCCCGTTCGCGCCGGAGTACCGCAAGGCTCCGTGCTAGGTCCAGTCCTATATACGCTCTACACCAACGACATCCCGCGCTCACGTAGAGCGGAGCTAGCCCTTTTCGCCGATGATACTGGTATATATGCTTCAAGCGTACCCCGAAATCATTCTCAAGAAACTCCAGACCGCAGCCAATGCCTTAGGGGATTAGTTCCGGAAACGGAGATTGAAATCAACCCGGCTAAGAGCGCAGCCATGTACTTTTCGAGACTAGCCAGGCGTAGCCTCCGTCTCTCCCCAATATCCAACTTCTCGGTAGTCCCATTCCCTGGGTTACCGAAACTAAATACCTCGGTGTACTTCTCGATCCGAGACTCGACTTCGACCTCACGTAACTCGTGTTAGAACTGGGTCGCTCCACGTAATGGGCCGCCTATATCACCTTATCAATAAAAAGAGCAAAATGTCCCTTCGTAATAAGGTGACACTCTATAAAGCAGTAATACGTCCCGTTATGACGTACGCGATTCGGTCTTCGCGCATGCCTCCCCTTCATATCCACCGTCTTCAGGTAATTCAAAATCGTTTTCAGGACGAGTTGACGGGCAGTGCCGTGGTTTGTACGCAATCGCGAATTACACGTTGACAGGGCTACCTACGATAGCCCAATTTTAAACAGGCATCTCGACGGTTTTTCGAGACCGCCACCAAACATTCAAATAAACTTTGTGAGCCGCCACTTACAAGACTACCCCCACTTGTAAATTCAGACACGCCGTCCGGAGGCCGAGACATCGCTCGACGATCCGACGACGTGATCACCGTTGCACAGGCTAGATCTTTACAAATCTATTAAAGCGTCCATCCGCGACCGTCGGAGGTTGCGAATAACTTTGCGCGATATAAGTATTTTATGGGAAAACTCAATCTCGATAGATTAGAGCGTTATTGAGTTTCTTCAATAATTTCTTTCTCCCAGCGCCAACGCTTCCCGAAGCGGCATTATGTTAGTATAGCCAGATTGTCCCAGTAGATTTCTGTTAATAAAATAGCTACCGACCGAGTCGTATTCATTCCTCTCGGGCGCCCCTCGGATCGGACTGCTAACGCGTAATAATGGTAACCGTCCGCTGAGGTTACTTCACCGGGGACCCTTGTGTCGAGTTACCACCTAATAGAGGTTCAGGCTAAGCGATCTAAGAGCTATGCCACCTCTCAAATCCGGTGAAGCAGTAAAGGCCAGGTTCTCTGTGCCAACTGTGATAGTTCGTCCAAAAAAAAAAAAAAAATCGGACACCGTTCAGCATTGCCAGTCGCAAGAATGCGACAGCGCTGATTTTCAGCGGATGAATAAAACAGTTATGAGATTAATATATATTATATACAATAAAATAATACATGAAAAATATTCATAAATAAATATATTATTAAGTCAAAAATAACATAAATATAACAAATAAAAAAGTTCCAAAAATAAATAATAATATATAAATTAAACGTATAAAGTGTATATTATATAATGAAATATTGAAAATATTGGAAACAACAGTTTCACCACGTCGCGGGATATTGCCCCTTGTAACTTTAACATCAGGTGTTTTAATAATTAAATGCGTTTACAGATCCTTCTGCCCGTAGTAAGTATTCTGTGAGATTTGGTGTCAATCAATCGTGGCGACCCATTCATACAAATAGAAGCCGTTTCTAACTAACTCACCGGCGTTGGTCATGAAGTGGTCGGCAGGCAGGCGGCGAGCATGTCGGCGCGCGCCTTCGCCCGCGCCAGTCTAAACGCGCGCAGTCAGCAGGTCCACGGAACGCGTGGAGGCACGCGACATCTGCACCAGCGAGCCGAGCTCCGGGGGCGAAGCGCGCACCTCCGGGCTGGACTCTTGCTCCGCGGGACGGGTGAGTTGATTCTGAAGTCATAGAAACAACAGTCAAACAGTTTTCAGTCAAGACTGGTCTTTACTGGGACTTTAATTACTTCCCCAGGAGGGACCTGGTCTCCCACACTCCAGTTTCTTGGATACGGGAGAGCCATCTTCCTGCAAGGAAACAATATTAGTAACGTGGAGATTGTAGATTCCAGCGCAATGTACAACGCAACTAGGAACCGGAGTTCAATCCCTGGTGCCTACACCAATATAGTTTGTTGCACCAAGTGCTGCCAGAGCATGCGTAAATTTTGATAAATCTTTCAGTGGAAGCAGTCCGACTTTGGAATGCTCTACAAAGCATAGATGCACTAAATCCTTGACAGCTTTTAAGAACCTAGTACATAGGCACTATCTTAATAATCTTTATAAATATATATTTTTATTTACACTATTTGTATGAATATATATATATATATATATATATATATATATATATATATATATATATATATATATATATTCATACTTAGGTATCTGTTGTATGTTTAGCATATTTATTTATGTATTATTATTGTTAATAGTATGTTTATATATATGTATATTGTTGTTTTGTATTAAAATAAATATAATCACAGACCCACAAAAATATTTTTAGACGAAAAGTTTCTGTCCATACAAAGCTTGTCTGGAAGAGATCACCTTAGCGATAAGACCGCCCATTGCGCTTGCAATGACCTTGCCTAATGTGAAAATTGTAATTACTATTTCTGTGATGTATTTTGTTGTTAATTGTTGCGCACAAAGAATATTCATTCATTCATTCATAGTCTGGTTACGTTCTGATTTCGTAATATACCTACGATAATTCGGAAATACAGAGAAAGCGTCGACGTTTGATTAGCCGTGAAGTCGGTTTTGTTTTGCTTTCCGCTGACATCCCTACCGCTCATAGGGTTGTCCTTTGAACTTCTATCGTAAGATACCCATCTACCCGTCTCGACAACAAGCCAACCTCGTACCCTGTTTGAGTCGAGCTGTGCGCGCATCTCGTTGTGCTGTTCGGTCATCTTGTGCACCAGCTCGCGGAACTTCACGATGGTGGCGTCTCGGTCCATGATCGTCTCTGCTGGCTGCCTCCTCGCGTACCGCCTGTAAAACATAATAGCAGCTTTAAACGGGTGACTACAGTACTTGGTTGTGGCTAGATGCCCACTGGATGCCGACATCGACTGGCCTGCTCGCCCCTTGCACTGCGAGGGTACAGGGGGAAGTGGGAGTAACCCTCCTCTGCCCAGGAAGGGAAGTGCTCTCCTTGAGCACAGTGAGGGCTCCGCGTTCCACTGGAGATCCTGGTGCTCCTTGAGGAAAGGGCCACTGGGGAGATTTTAGTGGGTAAAACTCCTGACATAACTGCCTTCCCCAGAAGGCGGGGTATCTTTTAAAGATTTCCCCGTTAACAAAAAAAGGCTTATACTCAATGGTCTAATGTGTCTACTTCAACGATCTGGACTCCTCGTAGAGCAATTCACCAAGTTCACAGGAGCTCAAGACTTACACAAAATAAGGACCCGTCGAACGAGTGGTTGCGGTGGTATTTCGAAAAGGAGCTCTGAATGGTATGTTCGATAAAGAACTGTAGGAGTCAAGCATATGCGCGTTAGCCACATCGGCCAGAAATATACCTTCTAGCGTTTCAGCCCATATAACCGCGAGTATTGATGGGGCCGCGATAAGCGGTGGGGTAGGTGCTAATCAGGTTATGTTATATGTACCTAGTAAATTGCCTAGACCTTAAAATTACACACCATTTAAAGGGAAATTAACTTGCGACTTGATGAGACCTTATAATTCTATACATTCAAGTGTTACCAGCTCAGAAAATCGCCAAGAATCTGACGTGGACGTTTTCACAAATAGGTAAAATAATTTTAAAACAAACATACAACAGGCATTTTATAATATATAGTTTTAATTTCTGTTTTTTCTTTATGATTTTTGCTTCAGTTTACACCCTGTAACAGGTAAAATAATTGTCTTTGTTTTTCTTTATATTCCTTTTTGTATTTCTTTTTTTTAACTGTGATGGTGTTTACTTTGTTGGTGGACTTATAAATAAAGAGGTTAATTAAAACTTATCAAATCAACTGCCGACGAAAGTCCCGTCAAAACTACCGAGCCGCGCCAGATTAAATGGATGAAGGTGACAGGTGAAAAATTGTACAAAATGTTATTTTACATCTCATGTCAATAATGTATACATATAAATAAATTAAGGTTCTTAACATTAAAATAACCATAGTTAGTAAAACATAGTTAAGTTGTTTAGTTTAGTGCCACAAATACTTCTAAAATAATAAACAACGAGCGGAGCGTAGCGGCAGCTTAGGAAATTAAGAGTTGTAATGTATTAGTTAATAGGAGAACATCACACAGCAGGCCGCGTGCTAATGGCGTTCGGACTAGCCGCTGCGTCTGGCGGGAATATAAATCTCGAATGCGATACTAAGCGTAGTTGGTGCTTGCGTTCTATAAACATTCATTGTAAAGTGGTCACACGGACTACGCGACGAGGCACTTTGCATCTGACCGCGACACAAGAGGTGTATTAATTTACAAAAAATCATATGAAAGTTTTTCTTTTACTATGTTATATTTGAGAACCATTATGGTATTTCGCTGAATCCGGCTGCCGTGGAATTTGTGGTGGCTGATATGCCATACGCGAATTTAACAAACTAAATAACTTTTTGTCAAACACGCGGACGAAGTCGCGGGCACAGCAAGCAGTTACAGCCTTATATATATAAATATATATAATCTCCACTCATAAGTGCAGGCCTTCTGTATAGAGAGTATAAGGGCACAGTCTGCCACGCGGCCCCACGGATTGGTAGACTTCACATGTCGTAGAAAATTTTCAAGCATTAGCTGTAGGTTTCCCTCAATGATGTTTCTCTTCACCGCCGAGCGCGTGGTTAATCAGCACATAAAATTGCAAATAACAAATTTATTGGTGCCGGCACCGGGGATCGAACTGCTGTTAGCGCGTACTACGCAATCTTGAGCCAACCGCCCGGACACTGAGCCACGGCTCATCTGCCAGCTAGGGCACAGTTAGTAGTTAATAATTTGTGGACTGTATCGTGAATATCGTGGATGTAAGAAAATGACCTCTCTGGTGGCAGCGTGTGCCATCTCCACTGCGCAGATCCATCTCCAGCTCCCGGATTGACTCCACCAGCTGCTCGTGTACTTCTCTTGCAAAGCCCTCAAGTTCGGATACGTCCTGTTTCAGCTGTTCCACCTGAATGTTATTCAAAATTGCGTTTTCATATTCAATTAGTCGACACCGTGGGTAGTCCCAGAGTAGGCTGTTTAAAAATCGAAGTACAGGAATTACACGAGTTAATTCTTCCATCCCATTCTGCCCTCTTGGACGTTTTAGGCATTTGGCGGGTATTCATAGTCGATATTCCACGCGTCCAAAAAAGCGATTTGAATCATAGATCATGGTACGTACAGTAAAGGCGTGGAACAAGTTGCCGGCGTCAGTCTTTCCGGGCCGTCCAAGTACGACGTAGGAGCCTTCAAGAGTTATTTATATTTTAAACTTTATACGTTTAATTATCATATTATTTATTTTATTTTATTTTCGACTCAATAATATATTTATATATGAAATTTTTCATCTATTATTTTATTGTATAAAATTACATTTTAATCTCATAACCGTTTCATTCAGCGTATCATATTTATTGTACTCTTATTGTCTGTATAAATTCCATATGTGCGTAGTATTGCGCGCGCATCGTCTTTAGCATTCGGATTAAAGTTCATAATGCTGGCTCGTTTACAAGCTGTAATGAGCTTCCCTCGAGGGTGCTGGACTATCTCGTACGCACAGTACGAGACTTCCATGGGTCGAACTCTTCACGTACCGCGTCGAGGGAGTGCGCTCTCCACCCCGTCCTGTTCGCTAAGTGCCGGAGTACCGCAAGGCTCCAAAAGCAGGGTCCAGTTCCAAAGTACGCTCTACACCAACGACATCCTGCGTCACGTAGAGCGGAGCTAGCCCTTTTCGCCGATGATACTGGCATATATGCTCGGGGCGTACCCCCGAAATCATTCTCAAGAAACTCCAGGACCGCAGCCACGCCTTAGGGATTGGTTCCGGAAATGGAGGATTGAAATCAACCTGGCTAAGAGTGCAGCCATGTAATTTCTGGAGACTCAGCCATGTAGCCTCCGTCTCTCCCTAATATTCAACTTCGGTAGTCCCATTCCCTGGCTACTGAAACTGGGGCCTCGGTGTACTTCGATCCGAGACTCGACTTCGACCTCACGTAACTCGTGTTAGAACCGGGCTGCTCAATGTAATGGGCTTCTTCGCCCATATCACCTTATCAATAAAAGTATAAAATGTCCCTTCGTAATTGGCAAGTGACACTTATAAAGCAGTAATACGTCCCTGTTATGACGTAATGCGAGCCCGGTCTTCGCGCATGCTCCTCCCCCTTCATATCCACCGTCTTCAGGTAATCTGTACCGAAGCTTGCGACGAGTTGACGGGTGCGCTGTGGTTCGTACGCAATCGCGAATTACATCGCTGATACAGGCTACCACGATAGCCCAAATTTAAGCAGGCATCTCGACGGTTTTTCGAGACTGCCACCAAACATTCAAATAAACTTTGTGAGTGCCAATTACAAGACTACCCCACTGTGGGCTTCAGATACCGCCCCGGAGGCCGAGACACGTTCTCTCGACGATCCGGACGACGTGATCACTGCTGTAATTGTGGCTAGATCTTTACAAATCTACAAAGCGTCCATCCGGCGACCGTCGGAGGTTGCGAATAATTCCGCGCGATATAAGTATTTTATGGGAAAACCTCACCCCTCGATAGGGATTAGGAGCAAGTTATTGAGTTCTCTTTCGGCCACTTTTCCAGCGCCAACGTTTCCCGAAGCGGCATATGCTTAGTTTTAGCTTAGATTGTCCCAGTAGATTTCGTTAATAAAATAGCTACCGACCGAGTCGTGGTTCATTCCTCCGGCGCTTCGATCGACTGTTAACGCGTAATAATGGTAACCGTCCGCTGAGGTTACCACCGGGGACCCTTGTATGAGTTACCACCTAATAGAGGTTCAGGCTACGATCAAGAGCTATGCCACCTCTCAAATCCGGTGAAGCAGTAAAGGCTACGCTCGTACAAACCGTGATAGTTCGTCCAAAAGCACGTCTTTAGTGGTTCCGGGCACTGCTGAATCAGCGCTGTCGCATCCTTGCGACAGCATATGCTGAGACGGTGTCCGATAATAAGTATCATATGTTTTGTATTACTTGTCCGTAACTTTAACTGTGTTTTGTCTATTTTTCATTCTTTTTAATGTGTGTTGTATTCCGCCCAGGATGTGCTCGACATTAATAAATAAATGTTCATGTTAGACATAGAGTGAATAGACTCACTAAACTATGTACCATCTTTTGACTATATCACCACTTAACACCAGGTGGGATCATGGTCGCTGTTCAGTTACCATAAAGAAAAATTGATTTATTTTTTCAATGTAATCAATATCGATTTTATATAGATTTATATTCAATATCGATATTATATAATCTATATAAACTCCATGTAAAAGGTATAAAAATCGATATTCTCTTTCCGCGTTACATATTTCCGATTTTAAATATTTTTTGTTAAGTTTTTAATGGTTGTTCTTAACTTCATTAAAATTATGTCTACCGTTTAGTATTGCTAGATGATTGAACTAGATTAGCCAGTAATCTTTGAAAAGTTTGAAAAGCTGGTCATCGTTGGCAATACAGAAGGTAAGAGAACAAGAGGCCAGTCGCCAACACGATGGTCTGACCAAGTAAAGGTGCCATCTCTCCTAATTTCTACCAGCTGAGGGCTGTTCGGACCGAAACCGATGGAGACAGATCGTTCATTTGAGGGGCTCTAGTGACCACGATCCTTAGGAAATGAGGGGTACGACAAAGAAGAAGAAGGCCAATAACCTTTAGAGCACGAATATCTCTATCAAATCAAAATTCGATATATCGATATCTTCTAATAAAATATCATCGATATTCATTGATTATATATCGATAATACATCTCTAACCCAAAGAGGGTTGGAGATTGTTGGATTGCATTGTTGGAAATGCCTCGGTGCATGATAACTGTTAATCATTCGTACCACCTGGTCTTCCAGCTTTCATCTCTCCGCCAACTGTTCCACCATTTCCTTTTCGACCCGATGGCGTCCACCTGCTCCCGAGGTCTGCCACCTGTGCCTCCAGCTCGACCTCGAGGACAGCTTCTTTAGTCCTGCTCAGTCATTATCTCAGATCTATACTGGCTCCAAGTCCCAATATGCAAAGTAGTTTCTGGATTCTATCATTACTAAGATTAATCACAGCAAAGTGAGAAAGTGTGGTGGGTATGTTCCATATAGGTCTGAAATGGCTGGACCGATTTCACCGAAACTTTTAGGGAATCTTCAGATTGACCTGGCGAGTAATCCTGTAAAGTTTGGTGACGATCGGCACCCACTTTTTGAGCTGTCATCAAAGCCATACGTCACCCTTTATTTCCGACATTAACTTGAGCCCGATATGTTTTGTATAAATGATAAGAATGATATTGTAGGTACGATCTTCACCCTCGCTCGAGAAGAGAATGAATACGGAGAGAAATGAAACGAAACGCGGGTGGTACGCGTGGTCTGGCCGTGTGGCCCCACACTCACATTTTGACTCCCCTGCCAAGTTCTTTATTAAGACTTTCCACCATTCGAGCTCAACCACTTAAGGCTCTTACGGCAACGCAATATAACCGACTCGCTCGACGGCGCCAGACGACTTTTATCGGGTCCTTCTTGCTTAGTAATCCGCTTTCTTAGCTGATAGTCTACTAACCTTATGCATCTTCTGCATAGCGTGTTTGTCGTGGCAGAGAGGTCACGTAATCGCACCAGCGCGTCCCGCAGCCCACGTTCTGTTGTTGGAGCGCCCTCATCTCGTAACCAGGTGGCGCCACCATCGTCTGCTGCGTACGGGTGCTCTTGGTCAGAGGCACGCACCCACACGTTATTAATAATGAAACACGCAAGCGTGGACGGCTGTGATCCTTTGAATGAGTGAATGGTCGCACGCGATGCGGAGAATGGAACGAATGATGCTGGAGGAGACTTGTAAATTATAGTTCTTTGTAGTGCATCTGTGCACACAGCCGAAGCCAGTTTCAAAGAGTTTTGTGAGGTGGCATAGCTTTTAGTCTGCTTAGCCTGAACCTCTATTATACTAACTCGACCCATGGGTCCCCAATGAGGGGTTACCTCTCGGCTTGGGCAAGCATTCCATTACCAGGACGTCCGAGAGAACCGAATCAAGGTTCGGTCGAGACATTCTGCTAACTAACTAGCCAGCCACTTCGGGAAGCGTTGGCGCTGGGAGACGTGGCTAACGACAACATCTGTCGGGAACTGCTATCATAATTGTCTCCATATGATCTGTGATCTAGAATTCAGCCGCCCACAGCTTTATGGCGTGATAACAAAACATGCACTGTCTCCCCGTCAGTGCTCCGTGTCGTTCTTGTCTTAACTATAGGAATGTGGCAGTCACTGTCAGATGCGCAGGATAAGGCACTCCTGTTAACGTAGAGGGTATGCAGAGATTACGGATTTGTTTCTAACAGTCCTTGCACATCAATAAATCTGTGACGTCCGTCTGTTACGAGAACTTCTACTCCCACCTTCTTTACTAAATTATACAACCAGTTAAGTTACAAAAGATAATATCCCCGCAATATCGGTGGTTTGTTGTTTCCACATTATTAATATTTCAATATACAATATAAAGCTTATACGTTTAATTTTTTTTTTTGCTGAGTAACTTTAACGATGCAAAGGAGATGTCTACGACGTGAACCAGAGCATTCTCCAGAACCACCTTCAAAATCTGGAATATAAAAATAAAATGAAAAAAAATGTAGAGCTAGCACCTTGTTAAAAAAACCAAAGCAACTAATTCAAGAATGTTGAAAAGAGCACAGACATAGTCTGTGGTTGCGCTTTATTGAAAAAAGTGGCAATGCTACCAGCCCTCCCAAGCACGCCGTCAAGCTGACGACGGTTTGGTACCAGCAGGTTTTGTAACATTTGAGCCGTTTGGGGTAGAAACTGGGTTCGTGGGTCTTAGTGCAATAAATCACCCTTTAATGTGATAGCTAAGAAGTTGGTCGGACACATCTGGTGACTAATGAGGGCTGGCTTATACCTTCGTACAGAGGCTAAGCACTGTCATACAACGTGGCAATGCTACCAGTCTTCACGCCACAATCGACGACGGTTTGGCACAGTTATAGTTTTGTAAATATTTGAGCTGTTGGGGTAGAAACTTTGTCTGTGGGGTCCTAGTGCACACCCACCTTTTAATGTGATAGATAAGAAGTTGGTCGACACATCTGGTGACCAGAGGGTTGGCTTATACCTGTACAGAGGCTAAGCATTGCCATACAACATGGCAATGCTACCAGCCTTCGCACGCCGCGACCATATTTGGCACAGTTATATTTTTGTAAATATTTTGTAAAATAACTATTAAATTGTAAATATTTTAGTTAGTATTATGTATTGCTTTATGTAGATAATAATACATATTTTATTAATAATTAAACAACGTAATACAAGTATAAATAAAAATACTTAAAATTTAAACTAAAGTTTATTTACTAGAAAATTCTAGTTAGGTATTTAGTTAGATTAACGCTTTTATCTAGGGCGACTGTCTAAAAGTAACTAAACCGCTTGGGATGCCTAAAGTTAAATTGACTTTGAATTTAATTGAATGCTCCTTGTAATCTATGTGTTGATTAATGTGGGAAGAAGTAAGAGAATAAAGGAGACAAGAATTTCGAATAAAATGGAGCGTGACGCTTAGTTTCGTATGTTTGTTTCATTTGAATATCTACACATATTTTTTGAATAACAGCCAGTCAGTCCGTCACTTCGAGGGAGACCAGAACAAAAACATTAAACATGCTGTGTAAAAATCAATATAAAATTATCCACAAAAAGAATGATAGGAAATTAAAAATATATATATATATAAATGGCGGCTATGTGGATAAACAACCAATATAGAAATGTATTGTGTTATACATACATGCAATTGTTGAGTATATAGTTCTATAAAACAATAAAATAATCAAATTTAAAAATATATATATATATCTCTATATATAAAATTCTCGTTAGCTACCATACCCCGCAAAACGGGTAGACAGATTTTTAAGTGAAATTTTAAAATGCATATATAAATTCAGTAGGTCTGACAATATTACTGTCTATATTTCATATTCCTAAGTGAATATGGTGGTCCACCCAATCGTCCTAATTCACACCCAGTTTGCACTGGACGAGTGAGAAGGTTGAGTGTCTGGCTGACAGTCTCGAGGCTCAATGCTCCCCAGCCCCTGCAGCACCTTCTATGATCTAATGGATGTTGTTGCCATCGATTGCCATCGACTTTGCCAGCTTCATTGAGTTTTCTGCGCGCTCTTCGAAGACCTGAGTTCGCGAGCTAGATAGCTAATCTAAATCCAAACTCCTAACTCTACCCTAACGTACCATAATCTGCACGTTACACCGCCATGCCGCCGAAAATTTCTTCTAACACTGGATGTTGGTTACTTGATAGTCGCAGGAGGTCTGGTCCTCTCCTGCGCATCAGTCAACTGTTTCATTTACTCATGGGCGGCAGAGAACCGCCCTGAAAACGCGGGGTGTCGTAATGTGTACGCGCTGTGTGGTTCCTATTGCACCGAGCTCGAAGCGAGGTCGGTCGCAGGTGTGACGTTACTGATAGTACGTTTAGTAGTAGTACGTGGCGAGGCCTCCGTCTGCGTTTAGTGACGCTTGGTCTCGGTGCGTAATTGACGCAGCACTCCTTTTTCTGTTGACCCCGCTCACCTCCCAGAAGGTAGAGAGTGAGGTCGAAGGGAAAAAACCAATCCGCGATCCCGTTCCTCCGACACATGCACAGAGAGGTTGAGGATATTAAAAATCTGCGTCCCGCAAAGCCCCTGGTACACGGCATACCCAACTTGGCTGCTGGGGACAAGAGATCAAAAACCACAATATATATATATATATAAAAAAAATAACAAGAAAAAGCATTTTGTGTAAATCCGTGTGTGCTGTCTCTAAGTAAAAAAGTCATTTCATCATTAAAATGCCAGATAAAAATATTTTATCTAAAAATAAATGTACCCAAACAGGTTTTCAATACTATTATTTAGCCAATATTGGCTTATTACAACTTGTCGTCTTTACTCAAAATAATTAAGGCAGCCTGGTTAAATCTGTCGAAGTAACATTTACGATAAAGTCAAAATGATTTTATAAAATTTTAAAGTTTCTAAAGAGCCAGTCAAATGTTTTCTCTTTGCCAATAATAAATAGGAATTCGAAGTAATAAAGTTACTTATAAGGACAGATTAACATCCAAAGAGCCGCAGGTTGCCGACCCCATTAAGATAATTGGTTTGCAATTCAATCCACTACTGGACAAACGGTTCTCACCAGATACGACTGAGTACCTTCTGCCCAGGTGTGAAGATGAGCTCTCACCACTTGTCAAATATGGGGATCTAAAAGTTTGATGGATGCTTAATAGCCAATCTGTATCTACTACTGTCTTAAAAGCACGTGAGCTATTCATTTTGTTTGTTGGCAGCCATGCTGGTGCTCTGGCGTATAGCCCATAAATGTCCCACTGTTAAGCGCAGGTCTTCGTAAAGAGTATAAGGGCATAGTCCGTCACGCACACTTAGTATATTGCCAGACTTCACATGTCTTAGAAAAATGTTCTACGACATGTAGGTTTCCCTCACGATGTTTTCCTTTACCGCCAGCCGAGCATCGTGGTAAATCAGCACATAAATTAAAAATAACAAATTTATTGGTGCCGGCACTGAGGATCGAAGTCTGACGCTCCACTTAATAAACTCAAACACTTATGTATATTTCCGCCCGCCTCCATCTCAGCCCGCATCAGCCGCAGATCCAGGGGTCGCCTCCTCTAACTTCTCCAGACTGTTCCAACTCCATCCGTAACGCTTCGCCCGCTCCTTCCGCTATCTCCTTGTCCGAAGCGCTGCCATTTCCGTCGTTCTTTAGCCTGCTGTCCGTCGTTAGCATTCCAACGCTTCCTGGGCCTCGCGGATCTGATGAAGAATGAAGTCAATTATCGATTAATACTATCCCTTCCTGCACGACTGGCGATGAAAAAGAAGACATCGATTTTATCATTGAGATTGACATGGCAATCTTCCCGGACTTAGGCTCCAGGCAAAATAAGAATAGTGGTAGTAGAATGGAGTCGATTCGACGAATGGAATTGAGATGACGGCATATTTCCAAACCTTTTCCTGGATGCTCGGGAGGCCCAGGATAATACAGCCGGAATTGGGTTGGATGCAACGGGGTACAAACTCTAACAGGCATGGTGGTTCTCCGCAAATTTATATAGATTCAAATGTAATCGTCACTGGTAAAGAAGGAAGATGTGATGCATATCCTGACGCATCCTGGCAAAAATCGTCCTGTTGCGATACCGCGAGTTCGGTCTTCGCATGCCTCCGTCAAGTATCCACCGTCTTCAGGTTATTCAAAATCGTTTTCAGATTTGTTACGGTGCGCTGTGGTTCGTACGCAACCGCGAATTACATGTCGATACAGGGCTACTCGACGATAGCCCATTCTAAGCAGGCATCTCGACGGTTTCAGACGCCACCAAACATTCAAATAAACTTCTTTGTGAGTGCTGCCACTTACAAGACTCTCCCACTTGTACTCCAGACACGTCGCCCGGAGGTTGAGACACGCCGCCCGGAGGCCGAGACACGTTCTCGACGATCCGACGATGATCACTGCTGTACAGGCTAGATGTTTACAATCTACAAGCGTCCATCCGCGACCGTCGGAGGTTGCGAATAATCCCGGTGCGATATAAGTATTTTATGGGGAAAACCCCACCCCTTGATAAGTAAGATTAGAGCGTTGTTGGAGTTTCTTCGGCTAATTTCTTCTCCTAGCGCTAACGCTTCCCGTAGTGGTATATAAGTTAGTTCAGCTTTAGATTGTCCCAATAGATTTTGGTTATTTAAATAGCTACCGGCCGAGTCGTGGTCCGAATTCTCTCGGGCGCCTCGATCGGACTGCTAACGCGTAATAATGGTAACTGTCCGCCGAGGTTATTCTCACCGGGGACCCTTTGTGTCGAGTTACCATCTAATAGAGGTTCAGGGCTAAGGATCTAAGAGCTGTGCCAATCTCCTCAAATCCGGTGAAGCAGTAGCGTTGCTTCTCTGTGCCAACTGTGTTGGTTTGTCAAAAAGATAAGTAGAAGAAACGTTAAATAGTAAAAGTATAAATAGGGAATAATATAAGCACATGTAATAGTTTGTAAAATTTCGATAATAAGGTCTCTAACCAAACACGCTTTCACCAGCTGAAGAAACCTTGTGTGACAGAAACTTCTTGGCATCAAACTGGACTCTGTCTTGTACCGCTGCTTTTAGATTCTCCATTCATGGCGTCGAAGTTGGACTCTGACCGAGGCCATGTGCAAAAAGCGAAGCTTTCAGAAACGTGGGTATACATGAAAAAATGTTAAGATATCCTGGAGAGACAAAGTACGCAACGAAGTAGTGTTGCAAAGACTTGGAAAGAAGGCTGAAGTTTTCCCAATGCAAATTAAGAGGCGAAAGCTGGAATACGTAGGGCATAATGCGCAATCCCAAATACGATTTGTTACAGCTCATTATCCAAGGAAAGATACAAGGAAAATAAATTCGGGAAGCGAGAAGAACATCTTAGCTTAAAAAAATCTACGCCAATGGTACAATAAGAGCACACATTCTTTATTTCTTGATGCTCGCCAACCTTCGATAGAAGATGGCACTAAAAAGAAGAAGAAGAACCAAACATGGTTGGAAAAAATAATAAAATAAAAAATAAGAATAGTGGAAGTGCTTAGCTTAGGAGCCACCGTTCTTCCATTACAGTTCGTAAATTCTGGTACAGAGAAGGGAGAGATCTAAAACATCTTACTTCCCAAGCCATTCTCTCTCAGGGAACTTACAGTGCCAGCCCTGAGATTCCGATGATTCGTCTTGAACTTGTTCGTTTGGTCCAACTGGAGACGGAGGCGCTCCATCCCCGCGCGCAGCTTATCCCCGTCCTCCGCGCGTCTGATCTTCAGTTGCCTCCAGTTTCTCCTTAGTCCTCCATTTCAGATTTTGAGGTTTGGTGATCTGAAAACGTGTTGAACGATTGACTAGCCAATTTTAAAATGACTGATTAGCTGGAATAGATCAGTCTGTCTTTCTCTCCGAATGTACAAGAATACAAATGAATCGGCACTTACTAAACAATCCAAATACCAAATAATAGATTTTTTTAAAGAAAGCCAGTAATATTTCTTTTTTTTTTCGTAAATATTACTACAATTCTTGTCAATCATTCCAACCAAGCTTAAGCTTGTGTTAAATGCCTCCTGAGCACAGTGCAGAGGGGGTTCCGTGCGTTTGAGATCCCGAAGCCCTCACCATGCACTTCGAGGAAGGCCATCAGAGGAAGTTTCTTAGTGGATAAAAACCCTACATAACTGCCGCTATCCCCCGAAGGAGGGGTATCTTTTTAAACATTTCTCCCTGTTCACAAAAAATAACAAAAAAACCGAACCAAGGCTGAACCATTTGGTAAGTGTTACTAACCTCTTTGTTGCGCTCTGTATTGTTAGCTAATTTGTCCCTCCACATGCGGAAACGTGGGCTGCAGTGACGTCAGACTCTGACCTGGCGTGTACTGTGGTGTTAGTGTTCTACAAAACCAGCCCGAAAACAAATGGAAAGTTCTAGAAACAGTGGAACAAATCAAAATCCCACTAAAGGTTGCCCACACTCGGTGTAGCTATATGTTAATTCCATATATAAAAGAGAATGTGTGTGTGTTTGATCCGTATAGGTTCCGAAACGGCTGGACCGATTTCACGAAACTTTCTAGGGAATCTTCAGATTGACCTTGGCGTGAGTAATCCTGTAAACTTTGGTGACGGTCGGAGCACTCTCTTTGAACTATCAAATACAGCTTTATTTACTATGATGATATTCTATTGTTTTATAAATACAAATTTGTACTGGTAATATGCTGTGTATATTTAAGGTTACAAGGAACCATATTGAAGTACAATGGAATATATCGAATGTACATGGGTGTAGGTAATGATCTTCACCCGCCTGGAGAAGAGAATGAATACGGAGAGAAATGAATAATTAGTATATGGTGAGAGCAAATTAAATATTTAATGCAGATGGGTTGATATTTAAATAAAATAGCAAAATCTAGCTGGGTACGCTAATAACTTTCTTTTAATATTTTCCTATAACTGTTTTATCCCATGAAATTCATATTATCCTGCGTTACCGCTATTTTATGGCAGGCCCCTACCCCTTGTAGTATTGTGAGCTGCCATGGAAAGTTTCTTCGGCTATTTCTCCCAGCGCTAACGCTTCCAGTAGCGACACTCAAAGTTAGTTTAGCTTTGAATGTCTCTTAGATTATCTCGTGAAATAGCAACCGACCGAGTCGGTTCATTCCTCTCGGCGCCCCTGACTGGTGCATGCGTTTACGCGTAACATAGTAACC
>JAGSMX010000180.1:0-53302 GCA_029286785.1 Meandrusa payeni | reverse complement strand
GTCCGCCGAGGTAGTTTAGCTTTGAATGTCTCTTAGATTATCTCGTGAAATAGCAACCGACCGAGTCGGTTCATTCCTCTCGGCGCCCCTGACTGGTGCATGCGTTTACGCGTAACATAGTAACCGTCCGCCGAGGTTACCTCACTGGGAACACTCTGAACACCAATGTTATTCTTACTGAATTTACAAACCAAAAATCTAAAATTAGTGCTACACAAAAAATAATACCCACCAATCAACAAATCAATGATACTAAACACAGCCGCTTACCAAAGGAAATTTTATCCCAAGACCTGGGTAGTATTGTTAAAAATGTTCATGGAATCTTCTGGACTGTTAGTGGCAATCTTAAAAATGCATACACTCAAAGAGTGTCGTCGAATAAAGTACCTGTTAAAAATCTGAAGCCAATTCTCAATGGAAAGCTTATGAGTGATATATTTGAAGACACAGATGACATAGAAAATATTGTACCAAATTCCGAGAACAGTGGATTGCTACCTGAGGAAATAAAAGTTAACCCTGAAACAAAAACGGAAGATGATAATGGGGAATGTGAGGGAGATATGAAGAGAGATGTTTTTAAATTACAAGTTGAATCTCTAGAAAAGATGCTGTCAGAACAGAGGAAAGAAAATGTGGTGCTGAGGGAAAGAGTTAAACAGCATGTAGATGAGTTGAATTTGAAAGATCAGACTTTTAAGGAGTTAGAGGCTAAGCTAGACTTGGTAAGTGTATAATATTATGGCTACCCCATCTTCGAAAGTTACACTATAATTACATAGTAACATTGATAAAGGTTCCATATTCTTTTAAAATATGATCCCAACCTATATATCAACAGAAGCAACAAAAGTAAAATTTGCTCAACCATACCATACAAAACAAACTTCTCACATAAATTCTTTTGCTTCTTAGGTTACTACCTACCTTACCTATATAATAAAATTCCAAAAATGGCTATCTACAACCTGCTTAAAGCTAAATCTTAAAAAGCCTCATAACTTGGCTACTAAAGCTAGACTGTAAAGATATGAGTGTGAAAGCGAGACGAATGAAACGATAAATTTAGATAATATTAGTAATTTAATTAGCAATAAGGATACAAAATAAATATTTATAAGATTTTGTAAAGAAATTGTAATAAAAGTGATTAATAGAAATAAAATAAATAAATAGATAAAAATAAGAAAATCAAACAAAAAAAATATAAATAGAAAAAAGACATAAACAAATAGATAATTAAGAAAATAAATATAGAAATATTAGAAACATTAAGGAAATGTAAAAAGTAGAAATAAGGAAAGGGGTTCACTGGAAGCTGACCCTTGTAGTGGTTTTCTAGTCAGAAGCTGCACAGTGCAGCCTTCTACAACAGGTAGGTAGTAGTCCAGTACAGTTTCATTACTACGTCTTATTATAACTTGTCTTGTTCTACGAGCCCAGAACTACAAGGCTGGTACGGTGCAGTCTGCGCCAACACCACATCTCGAAAGTCTATCACACAATTATCTTTCTCATAGTCCAGGTCTTGACACCAAATAAAAATATGGAAATTACCAGGTTACGAAACAAATGTACTTTAGTTGTATGTGGAATACCTCAGTTCATCCATATCTTTTTGAAGTTAGTCGTAACACATCTGGCCATATCCACTTTAATTTCTATATCTTTTATCTTATCATTACAGATGTGTAAACGAGTGGAACAGGCACAGAAAGACGCAGATGCCGCGGTGATGAGATACGCTAGTGCGGAATGTGCAGCTATAGAGGGAAAGAAAGCTGCAGAGGCTGCAAAACGCTTGCAGCAAACTGCAGTCAATGAGTGCGATCTTCTGTCTGGAAAGTTGAAATCAGCTCATTCCGAGAAGCAACGGATATGTCAGCTTTATGATGATAAGGTTAGAGGAAAAATATCACAAGTTTATAGCTATTACGCGCGGACAACTTCTTCTTATTTCCAATAGCCTAATGGTTTAGGGTACGGCCTGCGAGTCGTAAGGTCGTGGGTTCGAATCCACCATTGGACTATTGCCGTGAACCATGTCCTAGCACAAGCTTAAGCTTAGTTGGAATGGTTAACAAGATTGTTAGTAATATTTCAGAAAAAAAAATATTGCTAGGTTTCTTTTTTAAAAAAAAAAAAATATGTAATAGAATTCATCATCATCATCATTTCTGGACACCCACTGCTAGACATAAGCCTTTTTATTTGAAGATGTCCTCCCCGTCAACAAAAAAAAAAGTTCTGATTAATTCACAGCCCTGTAGTCCTGGGCTCGTAGAATAAGTCAACGGCATCCCCTGCCTTACGTAGAAGCAGGGCGGCTAAAGGTCTAGTGTAGCCTTGCACTGCGAAGGTATAGGGGAAAGGATTAACCTCACGACCGGGACGTGCTCTCCGAGAGCACAGTGCGGAAGGGCACCGGTGCGTTCTACTGAAGATCTCGGAGCCCCTCACCATTAACCAAGAAAGTGCCACCGGGAGCGTTTTAGTAGATTAGAACAACACATAACTCTATCTAGGGATATCTACGATTTCCCTACCGTCAACAAAAATAGCTTCTGATTAATTCTATCCCGTAATATTTCTACGATAATTCGTAAATACAAAGAAGAAAAAAAAATTAAATTCGATTGTACAGAGCTAATAAATGATATATACTTTCGTGTTCCTAGCAGTTCTCAGCGCATTCGTGATACATACACTCACAAAATGTTTCCTCCCATTATTACGAGAACGAACGTCGGTGAACGAGCTCCATTGACTAGATCCGTCCAAGCCGAGGTTACCCCTCACCGGGGGGACCCTTGTGTCGAGTTACTAGCAATAGAGGTTCAGGCTAAGCGACCTAAGAGCTATACCACTTCTCAATCCGGTGAAGCAGTCAAGGCCAGCTTCTCTGGCCAATCTGTGTAGTTCGTCATAAAAAAAAATCCATTGACTAGGATTATGAAGCAACCCTGTAGTTCTGGGCTCTCAGGAATAAGACTACGGTATCCCCTGCCTGTCGTAGAAGGCGACTAAAAGGGCCTCGGGTTCATTGGGCGACAAGGGTGGGGCCTTTGTCGTCCGCCAAGGTGGACCTGGAAGAAGGCGACATCGGCTGGCCCGTGTCGCCTTGCACTGCGAGGGCACAGGGTGGGAGGGAGTAACCGGGAGGTGCTCTCTATGAGCACAGTGCAGAGGGGCTCCGGTGCGTTCCACTGGAGATCCCGGAGCCCCTCACCATGCACCAAGGAGGTTTTAGTGGGTAAAACCTCACATAACCGCCGCCTTCCAGAAGGCGGGTTATCTTTCTGAAGATTTCCTCCTCGTTAACAAAAAAAAAAGGATTATGAAGCAGTATAATGACCATTTCGCCAACATTGATGTGTTATTTCTTGCCTTTTCCTCTTAAAAAAAAAACTTTAAAAAAGAAACTGGATATTTTAAATATGTGAATATAGATATAAATGCAGATCTATTGTGTGTGTAGTGCTATAGACATTTTGTGGACATTATTATTATTATGTGGATAACGGTGTTGTTTACATATTTATAACTCTTTATACATAAGGTATTTATTATCTTAAGCTTTTAATATGTTTTCGTTTGTTGTTCCAATTAAAAAAAAAAAGAAAAAAAAAAGAAATTCGGTCATGAAGTTTATTTTTTTTATGTTTACTCGTATATATATATACTTATGTTTAAACGAACATATTGTTTCTAATAAATTAATTAAAATGATATATACAACAGTGCCATGAACTGCAAAACTGTGAACGGGAGACGGCGAAGTTACGCGAAGACTTGAAGGAGTTGGAGGGAAGACTGAAGTGGACTCAGAGTAAGCTTCGAATGGAAATGGACGCTTATAAGGTTAATATAAACTCGGAACAGCTTAAATATCTGTACGAAAAGTTGAAATGGCGACAATGCTATTATATACAAATTCCGCAACACCGATCTGCTGCGTTCCGCGACAGTTTCAGATACTTGACAAGTGTTGGAATAACTTACCACCGCCCGTAAGAGACAGTAAATCTGTAAACGCATTTAAAAATAAATTGAAACACCTGATGTTAAAGTTACAAAAAGATAATATCCCCGCGATATCGATGGCTTGTTTTTTCCAATATTTTCAATATGTCATTATATAATATAAACTTTATACGTTTAATTATCATATTATTTATTTTAGTTTATTTTGGACTCAATAATATATTTATTTATGAATTTTTCTCATCTATTATTTTATTGTATATAATATAAATTAATCTCGTAACTGTTTTATTCATGTATCATATTTATTGTACTCTTATTGTTTGTATAAATTCCATATAAAAGTAGTATTGCACGCGCACGTCTTTAGGTAGTCCCGGCACCGCTGAAAATCAGCGCTGTCGCATCCTTTGCGACAGCATATGCTGAGACGCTGTCCGATATTGGCATCATATGTTTTGTATTATTTGTCCGTGTAACTTTAACTGTGTTTTGTCTATTTTTCATTATTTTTAATGTGTGTTATATTCTGTCTGTGATGTGTTTTGTATTGTGATGCCAATAAATAAAATGTCTATGTCTGTATATTAGCGTGTTATGAATGTATTGGTGAAGAAAGTAATTTATCGCTATATTCCATATATATACTTATGTTTAAACGAATATATTGTTTCTAATATATTAATTAAAATGATATATACAACAGTGCCATGAACTGCAAAACTGTGAACGGGAGACGGCGAAGTTACGCGAAGACTTGAAGGAGTTGGAGGGAAGACTGAAGTGGACTCAGAGTAAGCTTCGAATGGAAATGGACGCTTATAAGGTTAATATAAACTCGGAACAATCTAAATATCTGTACGAAGAGTTGAAATGGCGACAATGCTATTATATACAAATTCCGCTACACCGATCTGCTGCGTTCCGTGGCAGTTTCAGGTACTTGGCCACCAAGTGTTGGAATAACTTGCCACCGCCCGTAAGAGACAGTAAATCTGTAAACGCATTTAAAAATAAATTGAAACACCTGATGTTAAAGTTACAAAAAGATAATATCCCCGCGATATCGATGGCTTGTTTTTTCCAATATTTTCAATATGTCATTATATAATATAAACTTTATACGTTTAATTATCATATTATTTATTTTAGTTTATTTTGGACTCAATAATATATTTATTTATGAATTTTTCTCATCTATTATTTTATTGTATATAATATAAATTAATCTCATAACTGTTTTATCCATGTATCATATTTATTATACCCTTATTGTTTGTATAAATTCCATTTAAAAGTAGTATTGCGCGCGCACGTCTTTAGGTAGTCCCGGGCACCGCTGAAAATCAGCGCAGCATCCTTGCGACAGCATATGCTGAGACGGTGTCCGATATTGGCATCACATGTTATATACTTTTTGTCCGTGTAACTATAAATGTATATATTATTTATTTTCCATTCTTTTTTAATGTGTGTTATATTCTGTCTGTGATATGTTTTTGTATTGTGATGCCAATAAATAAAATGTCTATGTCTGTATATTACTGTGTTATGAATGTATTGGTGAAGAAAGTAATTTATCACTATATTCCATATATACTATGTTTCCATAGTAACCGTTTGAAAGAGTTTCACTTCCAGCTTCATTTCTTAATAGCGCATATGTAAGCTGCAACTTTTTAATGTTTCCGAAGGAGAGTTCAGAACGCGTGGAGAAGCTCTCGCAGCAGGTGACCGAGCTGGAGGCGGCCAAGGAGGCTGCCGTGGCGGGAGCCAGCGACTGCGCCAGGGCTAAGGTACTAGGTATGTAGTCGTTTCACCATTTTAATCGACTTCAAGAAAGGTGGATATTCCCTATTCGCCTGGTATTTGTTTTTAATTTTAAGCGTCTATAGGCTTATGGTTTAGGGTACGGCCTGCGAGTCGTAAGGTCGTGGGTTCGAATCCGCCATTCGACTATTGCTGTGAACCATCTCCTAGCACAAGCTTAAGCTTAGTTGGTTAATAGTTAACAAGATTGTTAGTAATATTTCTGAAAAAAAAAAGAAATATTGCTAGAGCTTTCTTTAAAACAAAAAAAAATATGAAATTAAGTTTAGATTTTTTTTCAATTAGCTCCCATGCTAATTTTAAATGAATAGACATTATTGGAACTTGTTTTTATAAATATTTATTTATTATTTATTTATTATTTATTTATTCTTTATTTGCACAAAATAACAGTGTACAAGAAGGCGGACTTAATGCCAGAAAGTATTCTCTGCCAGTCTACTGTTATAATTGTAGGTTTTGTGGAATGAAATAGTCCAATAACTAGTACACTCGCTTTATTGAGACAGCGTAACGTTGTACAAGGAATTATTTTAACGAATGCTGTGACAACTGTGTGTCCTCGCCATCTTGTTTTTACAAACATTAAATATAAGTCAGATTACCAACTAATAACGTTAAGTTATTGTTCGTTGTTATACAATGCCAAGTTAATGTGACGATCAAATAAATTATTAATTATGAATTAAAGATACAATAAGGTTCAGGTAAATCACTAAGATATCATTGGAAGTAGTTATTATACATAAGACTCGCCGGGTGCCATGTGTTGCCAGCTAACACTACCTTAGAAAATAAAAAATTATATATATATATATAACCATAAATGTATACATAAATACAAGCATACATAAACATACATAAGTAAATATCCAATGTCCAATACAATAACGGCTTTAGGATGCTCATGAGGCTGCCCAAATTCTGCAGTGCATCCGAAATGTTCGCCAAAGCACATACTAATGGAATTTGTGCCATCATTAGGAAAAAGCCTCCTTGCTCTGCAGAATGAGGGACAGTTCCAACGCCATCATGAGAACTGTTGCAGAGCGGTATTACTCACGGCTCATAAAGCAAGTTATTGGCTTGTCCCTGACGGACAGCGCATTACTTTTTAAGTTTTAGCTTAAATTGTATGCACTAACATAGTTAATAAGTTATTTTGTTACTAACAAATTCTATGGATTAAGTTATCTGATTATTAAATATAACATATAGATAAATTAATAGCATAACTATTGTTCAGTATTGGTACCACTGGTGCCATCTAGTGAGGACATCACAATACACTCGCAAAAGGTTTGGCCCTATTGGCTCGGTCGGCAAATGGGAGCGCACCACGACGACCGCAACCCCACCGTTGGGCAGGACGAAGAACGCAATGTCACCTTCACTTGCTCTTGAAACTGTTTGTACGAAGTACACGCATCTGGTAGCAGGAAATTGGGAGTTATTATTCATACCACATTCAACGTGTCGACCATCGCACAAGGGACTCGACACCATAATTATAAAGTAACAATAACTATATATATATTTTTTTAATATGAAAAGTGGCAAACGAGCATACGGCTCACCTGATCTTAAGTGATCACCGTCGCCCATGAACGTCCGCAGCACCAGTGGAGCTGTTGGTGCGTTGCCGACCTTTGAGATAGGAATAGGCTCGTTTCTTGAAGGTCCCTAAATCGTAAACGTTCGGGAACACCGCTGGCGACAGTTGATTCCACAAGTTGGCAGTGCGTGGGAGAAAGTTACGCGAAAAACGTACAGTCGTTGAACGCCAACCATCAAGATGGTGGCGGTGGAATTTGGAATTCTGCCGAGATGTGCGGTAATGGAAATCGGTAGCTGGGATGATTCCGAACAATTCCTCAGAACACTCCCCATGGTAAATGCGATACAGGATGCAAAGAGACATCTCTTCGCAGACTCAGAGGGTCGAGTCGATCGGAAAGACCCTGATCGTCGACTATTCGACAGCCTCCCACACGGTCAAACGGAAGAAGTTGGTATTGGGGAGCCCCGGCCCAGAGATGCGAACAGTATTCCATATGAGACCGTACTTGCGCCTTGTATATATATATATATATATATATTTCCGAGTGTAATGTGATGTCTCACTAGATGGCACCAGTGGTACCAATACTGAACAATGGTTATGCTATTAATTTATCTATATGTTATATTTACTTTGTATGTTTATGTATGTTTGCAGTGATTATTGTAAGCATTGTTCAGTCTGTGCAGTGATTATTGTAAGCATTGTTTAGTCTGTGGAGTGATTATTGTAAGCATTGTTTAGTCTGTGGAGTGATTATTGTAAGCATTGTTCAGTCTGTGCAGTGATTATTGTAAGCATTGTTTAGTCTGTGAAGTGATTATTGTAAGCATTGTTTAGTCTGTGGAGTGATTATTGTAAGCATTGTTCAGTCTGTGAAGTGATTATTGTAAGCATTGTTCAGTCTGTGCAGTGATTATTGTAAGCATTATTTAGTCTGTGGAGGATTATTGTAAGCATTATTTAGTCTGTGGAGGATTATTGTAAGCATTGTTCAGTCTGTGCAGTGATTATTGTAAGCATTGTTCAGTCTGTGCAGTGATTATTGTAAGCATTGTTTAGTCTGTGGAGGATTATTGTAAGCATTGTTTAGTCTGTGAAGTGATTATTGTAAGCATTGTTTAGTCTGTGGAGTGATTATTTTAAGCATTGTTCAGTCTGTGAAGTGATTATTGTAAGCATTGTTCAGTCTGTGAAGTGATTATTGTAAGCATTGTTCAGTCTGTGAAGTGATTATTGTAAGCATTGTTCAGTCTGTGAAGTGATTATTGTAAGCATTGTTTAGTCTGTGGAGTGATTATTGTAAGCATTGTTTAGTCTGTGGAGTGATTATTGTAAGCATTGTTCAGTCTGTGGAGTGATTATTGTAAGCATTGTTTAGTCTGTGGAGTGATTATTGTAAGCATTGTTCAGTCTGTGGAGTGATTATTGTAAGCATTGTTCAGTCTGTGGAGTGATTATTGTTAGCATTGTTCAGTCTGTGCAGTGATTATTGTAAGCATTGTTTAGTCTGTGGAGTGATTATTGTAAGCATTGTTTAGTCTGTGGAGTGATTATTGTAAGCATTGTTCAGTCTGTGCAGTGATTATTGTAAGCATTGTTTAGTCTGTGGAGTGATTATTGTAAGCATTGTTCAGTCTGTGCAGTGATTATTGTAAGCATTATTTAGTCTGTGGAGGATTATTGTAAGCATTGTTTAGTCTGTGGAGGATTATTGTAAGCATTATTTAGTCTGTGGAGGATTATTGTAAGCATTGTTTAGTCTGTGCAGTGATTATTGTAAGCATTGTTCAGTCTGTGCAGTGATTATTGTAAGCATTGTTTAGTCTGTGCAGTGATTATTGTAAGCATTATTTAGTCTGTGGAGGATTATTGTAAGCATTATTTAGTCTGTGGAGGATTATTGTAAGCATTGTTTAGTCTGTGAAGTGATTATTGTAAGCATTATTTAGTCTGTGGAGGATTATTGTAAGCATTATTTAGTCTGTGGAGGATTATTGTAAGCATTATTTAGTCTGTGGAGGATTATTGTAAGCATTGTTTAGTCTGTGAAGTGATTATTGTAAGCATTGTTTAGTCTGTGAAGTGATTATTGTAAGCATTATTTAGTCTGTGGAGGATTATTGTAAGCATTGTTTAGTCTGTGAAGTGATTATTGTAAGCATTATTTAGTCTGTGGAGGATTATTGTAAGCATTGTTTAGTCTGTGCAGTGATTATTGTAAGCATTATTTAGTCTGTGGAGTGATTATTGTAAGCATTGTTTAGTCTGTGCAGTGATTATTGTAAGCATTGTTTAGTCTGTGGAGGATTATTGTAAGCATTATTTAGTCTGTGGAGGATTATTGTAAGCATTGTTTAGTCTGTGGAGGATTATTGTAAGCATTATTTAGTCTGTGGAGTGATTATTTTAAGCAATGTTTAGTCTGTGGAGGATTATTTTAAGCAATGTTTAGTCTGTGGAGGATTATCGTAAGCATTGTTTAGTCTGTGAAGTGATTATTGTAAGCATTATTTAGTCTGTGGAGGATTATTGTAAGCATTATTTAGTCTGTGGAGGATTATCGTAAGCATTGTTTAGTCTGTGCAGTGATTATTGTGCTACTGTTTAGTCTGTGCAGTGATTATTGTAAGCATTATTTAGTCTGTGGAGGATTATCGTAAGCATTGTTTAGTCTGTGCAGTGATTATTATAAGCATTGTTTAGTGTGTGGAGGATTATTTTAAGCAATGTTTAGTCTGTGGAGGATTATTGTAAGCATTGTTTAGTCTGTGCAGTGATTATTATAAGCATTGTTTAGTCTGTGGAGGATTATTGTGCTACTGTTTAGTCTGTGGAGGATTATCGTAAGCATTGTTTAGTCTGTGCAGTGATTATTGTAAGCATTGTTCAGTCTGTGGAGGATTATCGTAAGCATTGTTTAGTCTGTGCAGTGATTATTGTGCTACTGTTTAGTCTGTGAAGTGATTATTGTAAGCATTGTTTAGTCTGTGCAGTGATTATTTTAAGCATTGTTCAGTCTGTGAAGTGATTATTGTAAGCATTGTTCAGTCTGTGAAGTGATTATTGTAAGCATTGTTCAGTCTGTGCAGTGATTATTGTAAGCATTGTTCAGTCTGTGGAGTGATTATTGTGCTACTGTTTAGTCTGTGGAGTGATTATCGTAAGCATTGTTTAGTCTGTGGAGGATTATTGTTAGCATTGTTCAGTCTGTGCAGTGATTATTGTAAGCATTGTTCAGTCTGTGGAGTGATTATCGTAAGCATTGTTTAGTCTGTGGAGGATTATTGTAAGCATTGTTCAGTCTGTGGAGTGATTATTGCAAGCATTGTTTAGTCTGTGGAGGATTATTTTAAGCATTGTTTAGTCTGTGGAGTGATTATTGTAAGCATTGTTCAGTCTGTGCAGTGATTATTATAAGCATTGCTTAGTCTGTGGAGGATTATTGTAAGCATCGTTTAGTCTGTGGAGTGATTATTGTAAGCATTGTTCAGTCTGTGCAGTGATTATTGTAAGCATTGTTTAGTCTGTGGAGTGATTATTGTAAGCATTGTTTAGTCTGTGGAGGATTATTGTAAGCATTGTTTAGTCTGTGGAGGATTATTGTAAGCATTATTTAGTCTGTGGAGTGATTATTGTAAGCATTGTTTAGTCTGTGCAGTGATTATTGTAAGCATTGTTCAGTCTCAGCAGTGATTATTGTAAGCATTGTTTAGTCTGTGGAGGATTATTGTAAGCATTGTTTAGTCTGTGGAGGATTATTGTAAGCATTGTTTAGTCTGTGAAGTGATTATTGTAAGCATTATTTAGTCTGTGGAGGATTATTTTAAGCATTGTATAGTCTGTGGAGTGATTATTGTAAGCATTGTTTAGTCTGTGGAGTGATTATTGTAAGCATTGTTCAGTCTGTGGAGTGATTATTGTAAGCATTGTTTAGTCTGTGGAGGATTATTTTAAGCATTGTTTAGTCTGTGGAGGATTATTGTAAGCATTGTTCAGTCTGTGAAGTGATTATTTTAAGCATTGTTTAGTCTGTGGAGGATTATCGTAAGCATTGTTTAGTCTGTGGAGTGATTATTGTAAGCATTGTTCAGTCTGTGAAGTGATTATTGTGCTACTGTTCAGTCTGTGGAGTGATTATTGTAAGCATTGTTTAGTCTGTGGAGTGATTATTGTAAGCATTGTTCAGTCTGTGAAGTGATTATTGTAAGCATTGTTCAGTCTGTGCAGTGATTATTGTAAGCATTGTTTAGTCTGTGGAGTGATTATCGTAAGCATTGTTTAGTCTGTGGAGTTATTATATATATTTGGGACTGCTAGTTATTGTCCCTACGATGTTATTATATTTTTGATTTAATAGACATTATATTTAGGGGAAATTATATTTTGTGTAATGGCAACTCAATAGAGCTGTCACCTGTCGGCGGGTGGTATGGTGTATTTAAGCATATATGTAAAAAATATTTATTATTTCCGGAATCCTGTATTGTTTCTAAATTGAAGACCTTCAAATGTAACTTACGGCGACCGTGCGGACACTGAGCTAGCGTGGCTCCGGTGTGTCACGTGATCATTATCAAAAAGTCAATTATCGTCTACTCAACAGAATTTCCTCTCCAGGTGGACAAATTGAGAGAGCAAAATGTCCGGCTGGAGGAGGAAGCGGCTGAGCTGGCCGCGCTGAGGGCGCAGGCGGCTCTGGCGGACACGCTCAGCTCGCAACTGCAAAGGTATAATAATAATAAAGCATTTTTTGGTGTCAGCAGAGCCCTCACAGACTCGGCAATTGGCACCCGCTACCGACCGACCATTGATCATAATAAAAACGTTATGCGGGGCGTATTTTAGGGCGGAAGAGGGCGAAGTTGGGGGATTGGCATATCGAGCAAAGATGCATCGACTTTTTTTTTATAATTTTTAAGTAAGTGCTTGACTACGATTCCACCTGATGTTAAGTGGAAATACAGTCCTGGATGGTAAGGCGCACTAGCTTAGTAAATGCCTATTCACTCTACTCTTGAAAATACCCACATTGTAATCGGAAGGAAAGACAGTCGCGGGCAAACTATTCCAGTCCTTTGCTGTACGAAGAATGAAAGACGAAGCAAATCGCTTCGTTCGGGTTTGAGGGATTTTCTGAGTTGGAGCCGACAATTACTTTGCTTCAGGGGCAGATTGAGAAAGCGGTGTTGCTCGATACCGCGCGTATTGTCCGCCGATTTCTCTCTCATTCTCCCTGACCCTCGGCCGTTTGGTCTCACCTGCCGAGGGAATCTCGTCTGGTTGGATTTATTTATTCTGCTATATCTACTGTGTATGTAAATGTATCTAATATATTATTTGGTTTATATAAAATATATATTGATATATCCTCCTCCTCCTCGCGTCGGTTTCCTCAATGCTGAGGGTCGTGACCATCTCGTGGAACAGTTTGGTTTTAGTGATCAGTCGCCATTTTCCTCTATCGCTAACCGACGTGCCTAGAGTGGTCCGGATCTGGTCAGTCCAACGTGTCGGGCTTCGACCTCGCGGTCTTGTCCCGTCAATTTTACCAGTCACAACTAGCCTTTCTAGGTTATTGCTGTTTTTTCTGGCAATGTGACCAAAGTATTGATATATTAATTTAGTATATTTTGTATATACCAACCAGACGGAGAAACTTGTCTATATCCAAAAAAATGAAGCTTTTTATTCTTCTCCATATCTACAATTCAAGTGATAATATAAAAACATTATTAGTATTTAACTTATATATTAGTAGTGTTAGTTGCACTGGTGTACATATGGACCCCTTTTTGTGTGAAGGCCTCCTCCATGTTTTTCCAGGCAGTTCCATTTCTGTCTATGTTGATCCACTCTTGCCTGCCGATTCGGTAATGTCATCAGTCCAACGTTTGAATGGTGTGTGTGTGTGTCGAGTCAACAAGGTTCACGGGAACCTCGCAGGTACGGGCCTCGGGGTGTTACCCCATTACCCGGGTTATCAGCGCAGGGGGCGACTACCCCTGGTCTTGGGTACCGTTTTAGAACGGATTTTTTAGGAATAACTATTTTTACGTTGAAGCTAATCCCTCAAGCGTCAGCCGCGACGAATCTATCTTCTCGTTTGAATGGTCTGCCAACATTTCTTATATACCATGACACGACCTACATCGCGTGCACGCACGGACGTACACGACCACCTACACGTACTTGCACGTATACGCAAATGAAGTTATTGTAAACTTAAGTTGGGATGATGTTGGTGGCGTTTGAGACGGCACGTATTGAGGATTTAAAAATCCTTACGCGATACAAGTAATTTATGGGAAAACCCCACCCCCTCGATAAGTTTAGGAGCGTTGCTGGAGTTTCTTCGGCCACTTCTTCTCCCAGCGCTAACGCTTCCCGAAGTGGCATATAAGTTAGTTTAGCTTAGATTGTCCCAATAGTTATTTATTACCAATAAAATAGCTACCGACCGAGTCGTGGTTCAGGCTAAGCGACCAGCTGTAAGCAGTAAAGGCCAGCTTCTCTGGCCAACTGTGTTAGTTTGTCCAAAAAACAAAAAAAGTATTGAGAATCACGGTTTTCTGTAACTGCAAGTATGTGAATGGATTAATGTGAAGTAATTTTACGTTTGTATGGAGGGATGACACCTGTAGTAGACAGCACTATTGGGATTGTTCGGACATGACTGACTTGCCACTGCGTTTTGATCTATATGGAAAGTTCTGTATATTTTGCAATTTTCTCGGAGTGTGAGTGTTTTGTCTGTTAAAATTGCTCTGTCAAAGTATACCTTGTTGCTCTGGTTCTCCAGTACTGGCTTTGGGTTATATTGATAATATGGAACTGTTTACGGGTGAATAAGTTTATGTTTGATGGCTATCTTTGATGAATAATATGAGCTATTTGGTTGTGTCTGTGAGTGTAATCAGTTTGGGCTAAAGATGGACAGGCACTAGTTATGTGTTGAATAGTTTCAGATGTTTCCCAATACCAACTTCTTCCGTTTGACCGTGAACAACGTAGAGCTGCTCGAATAGTCGACGATCAGGGTCTTTCCGATCGACTCGACCTCTGATCCTGCGAAGAGATGTCGGTTCTCTTTGCATCCTGTATCGCATTTACCATGGGGAGTGTTCTGAGGAATTGTTCGGAATCATCCCAGCTACCGATTTCCATTACGGCACATCTCGGCAGAATTCCAAATTCCACCGCCACCTTCTTGATGCTTGGCGTTCAACGACTGTACGTTTTTCGCGTAACTTTCTCTCACGCACTGTCAACTTGTGGAATCAACTGTAGCCAGCGGTGTTCCCGAACGTTTACGATTTAGGGACCTTCAAGAAACGAGCCTATTCCTATCTCAAAGGTCGGCACGCACCTACAGCTCCTCTGGTGCTGTGGATGTTCATGGGTGATCACTTAAGATCAGGTGAGCCGTATGCTCGTTTGCCACTTTTCATATAAAAAAAAATGCTTTGTGGCATTTCCTGCATTTAACATTTTGGATGTTACGATTTTTAATAATAAACTTTCTGTAATTTATTATTATTATTTAACATTGCAGGGAGACGGAGCGGGCGTCGCAAGCGGAGGAGTCGCTGAGCCGGGAGCGGGCGCGTGCAGAGACGTGCGCGCGGCGTGAGGCGGCCGCACTGGAGCACGCGGCGCGCCTCACCGCCCAGCACGTCGCGCAACGCGCGCGCACCACCGACCACGAGGCCAAGGTACCAATGTGAATAGAGTAGAATAAAAGTTTATTTGTTTGGTCACAATGAAACAAAACAGATGCATAAAAAAGAAATCAAATTAAATAACAGAAACAAAAATATAATTATAAAATAAAATCAACAATAACGGCGCTCAGCGTATTTTTATGGAATTCCATAACACTGATTTTTCAGCGCCTCCCCCCCTCAACCTCTAGGCCGATAGTGCCCGGACACATAATAAGAATTACTAATAAGAATACATAAGCTTACTAATAAGAATACATAATTATATATACATATATAAATATATGGATCCGTGGTAGCTCAGTGTCCGTGCGGTTGGCTCAAGTTGCATAGTACGCTAGCAACCCGGGTTTGATCCTCGGTGCCGGCACCAATAAATTTGTTGTTGCAATTTTATGTGCTGATTTACCACGCGCTCGGCGGTGAAGGAAAACATCGCGAGGAAACCTACATGCCTTAGAAAATTTTTCTACGACATGTGAAGTCTGCCAATCCGCATTAGGCCGCGTGGCGGACTATGCCCTTATACTCTCTTTACAGAGAAGGCCTCTTCCCAGCAGTGGGACATGTATAAAGGCTGTAACTTTAACTTTAACTTTATATAAATATATTACATATTAAATGACAAATACAGGGTGTTAGGAGAACGGTCCCGAAAACGAAGACAGATGATAGTACTAGATACATACAGAGATGGTACTACTTTGATGATGGGACGGAAAAAAAAGTCGATCTTGATTTAAAAAAAAACATATTTTTTAAATTTTTTATTAGCATTATTTAAATTCGATCATGTTAGTACAACTAAATGAAACGATATTTTCATAAAAAAATACATAACGTTTATAAAAAAATCTATTAATGCAATACATAGTTAAAACCTAAAAAAAATGCTCGGGCTAACTCGGCCAACGACCGCTATTCACCTCGAACGCCCCGCCCACTCGACCCCGGGCGCACCTGGTTCGATAGAGGTTCAGGCTAAGCGACCTTAGAGCTCTGCCACCTCTCAATCCGGTGAAGCAGTCAAGGCCAGCTTCTCTGGCCAATCTGTGTAAGTCTTCAAAAAAACCTGGTTCAATGAATACTTTGAATCAATGAAAATGAATTTACAACGTTTGTCTAAATAATTAACTTTTTTTTTTTTTTTGTTCACGAGGAGGAAATCTTCAGAAAGATACCCCGCCTTCTGGGGGGAAGGCGGCGGTTATGTGGGATTTTTACCCACTAAAACCTCCCCGGTGGCCCTTCCTCGGTGCATGGTGAGGGGCTCCGGGATCTCCAGTGGAACGCACCGGAGCCCCTCTGCACTGTGCTCATAGAGAGCACTTCCCGGGGGAGGTTACTCCCTCCCACCCTGTGCCCTCGCAGTGCAAGGCGACACGGGCCAGCCGATGTCGCCTTCTTCCCGGGTCCACCTTGGCGGACGACAAAGGCCCCCACCCTTGTCGCCCAATGAACCCGAGGCCCCTTTTAGTCGCCTTCTACGACAGGCAGGGGATACCGTAGTCTTATTCTTGAGAGCCCAGAACTACAGGGTTGCTTCATAATCCTAGTCAATGGATTTTTTTTTTATGACGAACTACACAGATTGGCCAGAGAAGCTGGCCTTGACTGCTTCACCAGATTGAGAGGTGGCATAGCTCCCTCCCCCAAATAATTAACTTACCTACTGTACCACTGTACTTGTCTCTATCTAACCGCTTTCTTTCAAATTCACCGGTTGAATAAACTAAGTTCCGGGTTCGATTCCCCGCTAATGAAAAAAATCCTTAAATGAAATTGTAACAAGATGCGTTTTTAATCCATATTGTAATTAAATTCAAGTGAATTCAGAAATAATTTATTAAAAAAGAATTAAAGTATGAAACAATTCACCGGTCTAAATCCTCCCTGGTCTTATGACCCATCCATTTGGAGGCAGATTTGAGCTCGACGTTGCGTCTCCTTGTGCAGGCAGGGCATCATGAGACGGTCATGTCCTAGAAGGAGGCTGACGAGCGGGTCAGGGAGGCGAGCGCAGAGGCTACCTCCCTCCGCAGGCGGCGTATCGGGGTGCGCAGGAGGCGTTACAACCAACGCCTCCTCTTGCCTGGATGCCAGGATGGGTACCTGGCCCCAGTATGCTTCGGCGTCGTCGGCACTTCTCTGAGTGCCGGAGAAGTCCCCTTTGAGGATGAAGTCCGGTCTTTGCCGGGACCGGCCGGTCGTTGGGCTGTCCTGTCGCTGACAGATCCAGGGCACCCCGCTCATAACGGCTGATGGCATTCGCGGTAGGTTTAGTGGGTATGGGCTGCCCAAGCCGAGTCCGACACATCTCTCCGGGCCCACCCAGGGTACCGGAGGATGGTCTATAAAAAGATTCCCCTGCGTTAACAAAAAAAAAAGGCAGGGCATAATGGTAGGGTCTTCAACACAGTCCGGACGTAGTTTGATGAAAAAATACACGATCCTTTGACGCTTTTAGCACTGTCACACACACGTAATTAATAAAAAAATATATATATTAAAAAAAAACATACATATAAGATAAGTAAAATTCCATCTTATCTGAAGGAACGTTTTCAATTCCTTCACGGTTCGAATTGATTGAATTTGCAATAGAGAGTATATGTACTGCTTACAACGCACCAGGCGCAGGCGCTCTCTGCTGACAACGTGTCGTTGCGGGAGCGTGCAGAGTCCCTGGAGGAGGAGACGGGGAAGCTGCGCACCGCGCTGGCTGAGGAGAACGAGCGGCGCCAGCGGGAGAACAGAGTGCTGGCGAGGAAGGTGCGGCTCACAAATACTGTCTATTATTCTTATATTTAAAAAAAAACGAGTATGGTTTAGACAACTGAAGTAAAACTTCTTTGACTGACGCTGGAAAACAAAAACGTAGTAACTCACAAAAATGAAATTGTTCACCAGAGCCGAAAAACATTTCAACTTTTAAAAAAATATATATAACTTTCGTGTTTGTGGACCTAGAGCTGTCGTTTTTGGACACAATATTTATTATTATTTGCAGATTAAGTATTGTAGCACGGCATTAACCTAGAGTTTTCCTAAAAGAAAATCCTATTTTCGCTATTTCTCATCTAATTGTTACAAGTCTTATAACATTCGACGCGTCTCTTTTCTCTGATTCCAACGTCGTAAAAGTGAAAATGGCTATATGTGTCACTTACTACGTTTTTGCTTACAGTGTGATACAGACAATAGTCCTGCACTGTGTTTTTTATGGACGAACTACACAGATTGGTCAGAAAAGCTGGCCTTGACTGCTTCACCGGATTGAGAGGTGGCATAGTTCTTAGGTCGCATAGCCTGAACCTCTGTCGCTAGTAACTCGACACAAGGGTCTCCCCATTGAGGGGTAACCCCGGCTTGGACGTATAAGCATTCCGATTCAAGGCGCCCGAGAGGGTCGAACTACGAGTCTTTTTTTATTCTCAAGGCAGTCATCAGGCATCAGTTGAATTACGGGACACCTGTATATAGATTGTCACTATGTAGAAATAAGGTGAATATCCCAATTTAGAAGTTCAGTGTTGCCATTAGGTCGCGGAGTTGACTGAGGAAGTGGCGGAGCTGAGCAAGCGGCTGGAATGGGAGAAAGGCGAGAACAGCGTTTTAAAGAAGAAGCACTCGAGCGCCATCAAGGTAATCCTTTTATTGGCACAAAATATGAAACACATCAAATACAAAACACAAAAAAAAAACAGTTAAAGAAAAAAACGAAAATATTATTATATATGAAAAAAAAGAAACGTAGCCTCTTTCTTTTTTTTAAAAAAAAAAGTATTTTTTTTTTATATGTAAAAAGTTTTTAATACTTTTTATTTTTATATCTCGCTGCCACCGAGCTTTATTTCCATTATATATATGGGCACCATTTTAGGCACCAGTTATATATAAGATTACTTGTTCCTACAATGGTTGACAAATAAAATGTGTGGCTCTGTAACAAGAGATTTATTTGTATAAAAAAAATAAACCAAAACCCTTCTAAACCTACCTGTAACAAGAGATACGACATTTAGGTTCAGTTGTCCATCTGTAGGTTATTATATCAACTTAAACATTTTCTTATTGTTCACTTCTTTTACATGACAGTACTTATATGTCATTCCTGACAACTGTGCATTTATGGAATTTAAGCTCGGTGGCAGCCATATTTTTTAAAATATAAAATATAAATAATTTTTACATGTAAAAAAAAAACTTTTTTTAAAAAAAAATTACTTAAAAAAAAGAAGAAGGCTGTATTTCTTTTTTTTCATATATTATAATATTTTCATTTTTTTCTTTAACTTTAATAAATAAATCTCTTGTTACAGAGCAACACATTTTACTTGTCAACCATTGTAGGAACAAGTAATCTTATATATAACTGGTGCCTAAAATGGTGCCCATATATATTATGGAAATAAAGCTCGGTGGCAGCCATATTTAAAAATATAAAATATAAATACTTTTTTTTTAATTTTTTTTTTAAAAAAATTACTTTTTTTTTTAAAAAAAAAAGAAGGAGGCTATATTTCTTTTTTTTTCATATATTATAATATTTTCATTTTTTTCTTTAACTGTTTTTTTTTGTCTTTTGTATTTGATGTATTTGATATTTTGTGCCAATAAAAAAAATGTCTATGTCTAATAGCGTTTAACGTTTGTTTCGATTTGAAGTCGGTATTTGTTTTAACTCATACCTATACTGGTATAACAATTATTACTAACATTGTTAAGAATTTAAAGTGACAAGAGGTTCTACCGTACATATGTCCAGGAACTGAATCGTGAGTTGCAGCGAGCGATGAAACGCAGTGAACAGCTCGAGGCCAGGTTGCAGCAGACCGACGCCGCCTCCACGAGAACTGGTAAACTTTTACAATAAAAAAAATACATTTAAGTCCTTTAAACTCTAGCGGGGTAGACAGAGGCAGTCTTTTTTTAATGTAACAAAGGCTGTTTTTAAGAATTATAGAATATCAGAGTTTTAATATCCTTTGTCATTTTTGCTTTACGTGTCAGCAGCTCTAGCTCCCCCAAGGTTAGGTTAGGGTTTTTTTCCAGCCCTGTAGTTCTGGGCTCTCAAGAATAAGACTACGGTATCCCCTGCCTGTCGTACAAGGCGACTAAAAGAGGCCTCGGGTTCACTGGGCGACAAGGGTGGGGGCCTGAGCCGTCCACCAAAGTGGACCCGGGAAGAAGGCGACACCGGCTGGCCCGTGTCTGACCGTTCTCTCCGACCGATCCTCTGACCGATCAACGGACATGTGAATTTTTTTTAATCAGGACCGATTTTTCTTCCGTCCCATCATCAAATCTGTCATTAGTACTATCGTCTGTCTTCGTTTTCGCAAACGGTCTCCTAATACCATGTTTAGATGGTATAACTTCATTTCTATTCCATTAATTTCAGGTTCCGTGACGTCACTGAGCAGCGGTGAGGGTACACATAGCGAGGAGAGGACACAGAACGGCTTGCCCGATGCTGTCCCCGATGTCCAGGTCAGTTTCAATACCATGGTTTATACTTTTGATTAAATTACCATAAACATAAAAAAAAAAAAAAGTGATTATCTTATTTTTTTAAATATCTCTGTATCCTTATGAACAATATTGATTTTAATTTGTATATAATATATGGTAAATATAGTTTTTTATTTAAGCTAAATTTCATTACTGTCCTTCAACTTCTTTTAGTGGGCCGTGCAATGTATGGAGAGTGCTCCATGTCCTTGTTTTTTGGACGAACTAACATTACTGTTACAGAGAGCAATGTTACTACTGGATTGGAGAGGTATGGTCGCTTACCCTGAACCTCTAGCTACCGACCAAGACGTGATTCGGCCTCTCGGGCGCCCTCGGATCGGACTGCTAACGCGTAAATGGTAACCGTCCAAGCCGAGGTTACCCCTCACCGGGGGGACCCTTGTGTCGAGTTACCACCTAATAGAGGTTCAGGCTAAGCGACCTAAGAGCTATGCCACCTCTCAATCCGGTGAAGCAGTAAAGGCCAGCTTCTCTGTGCCAACTGTGTTAGTTCGTCAGTAAAGTAAAGCACTCTCGTTTTTTTTTTCAGATCAAGTATCCAAGCATATTGGATAAACTATTCGGCAAGGTTTTTAACTTTGTGTTGTTATGTAGACTTTGTATACTTCTAAGACGTAGGAATTAAATTTAGAAATATTAGTTACTATGTAAGGTCAGATTTTAATTTAAATAGTTATATAGGTCAAGTAAAACAAGTTGCCAGTATCAAATTTAGATTATCATAATTGAATGATAAATCCGTAGTCTATTAAACAAATGAACTACACTAAACTACAAATTTTGACATGATAAATGTTCATTGGCATCATAGTAGTAGACTTTACGATTCGCAGACCGTACCCTAAACCATTACGCTATTGACGCTTCGACGTTCATATTATTGTATTTTTTTTTTTTTAATTTGTTCTTATATTGCAACCACAGACCTGTGTCCGTGCTCTTTTCCAATACACTTAAATTGTTTACTCTGCATTTGTTAAAAAGTGCCACTTCTACAGTTACTATTTTCCTTATTTTTTTTTTTATATGTAAAATGCCTGAATTTGGAGGTGGCCAGAGATCGTTTTGGGTTCACGCGTCGCAGACGCCCCGCTGCATTATGATTGTATTGTATGTGCATATGATTGTATTACATCTGTCTTGTTATGAAACGTAATTAGCAAACAGTAGACTCGTAGCCCAATGCTGGCACAGTTAAAGCATTGTGACACCGGCAGGCGCGCGAGCCGGAGCGGCAGGCGCTGATCGAGCGCATCGTGTCGCTGCAGCGAGCGGCAGCGCGGCGCTCCGAGCGCTGCGAGTTCCTGGAGGAGCACGCGCGCCAGCTCACCTCCGAGCTGCGTGGCAAAGCGCGACTACTACGGCATTTGCTCGCCGCGCAACCCGCTGGCGCCGTCGCCTCGCCTCGCAGCGACGCGCACAAGGTATACCACCACCACCTCACCACGTGGTGGAAAATAACTCTAGCGCTGACCGTTAATGCGCAGAAGTCGTATTCAAAAATCACATAACGTCAAGTCTCCGTGCGGACAGGAGGCACACCTCAATCGAGCTTGAGTCGCCCCTGCATGCAGTCGTGCTGTCCCTGCTTGAGTGAGTTCTAATAGCGCCGTCCTTTTCAGGCGCTGTGTCCGTGCGCAGTCTGCGAGCGTCGGTTCTTCTTCCTGCTGCATCGTATTTGTCGCTCTACGACTTACGATTATAGTATATAGGAGAACTTTTTAGAGTCACTTGCGGTCGGTTGATACCTGACGGTGTGAACGAAGCCGACTGTAGGTCCCCCGGTACCTAGCGGTGCCCTTCAGGAAACGCGAAAGCCGGAAGGGGTTGACAAGGTTGGCCTTTGGTATACTGCCATAGTCAACAGTCAACTCTCGTTAAGCCATTTAGTGCCCGGGTAGTTTTATTTAGACTAAGGACACACCCAGAGGTGCCTCATAAGAAGGCGCCCGGACGCACAGTAGCACACATCCTCCCTGCCTATACCCGGCAGGAGGGAGGCAGGGCCACACACCCCGGCATCCCACCGGGACCCCTGTTTTTGTGCCCCAAACCCACCCCATCGCGTGGATTAATTATTATGGGTCGTGTTAACGACCACGTAGCGGAGAGTCTCCGGGAGCAACACCCGGAGATTTACCGCGCTCTATACGAGCGGGCTATTGAAGCCACTTCGCGGCCCTCCTCAAGGGCGTCCATCGCCGCCGAGAGCACGTGCTCTCCGTGCTCCGGCCCGGCCTCCGAAATGGAGGTCGTCAATAATTCAGATAGTGACGCCTCGATCGAAGGCGACGGCCTCTTTGTAGAGGTTACTAAAAAGAAGAGGAAGAAGCGCCGATCGGCCACTTCCTCTCCATCGGCCAGTCCCACCCCGCCCACCAAAGCGCACAAGGGACCTGCAGACTCCGCGGCGTCGCGGCCTCTGCCCCCAACCCCCTCAAGCGAGACGGCAGTAGCCGGTCCCTCTCGCGCACCCCCCGCGCCCCGCGCCCCCCGTACTGCCGCAGTGCCTCGTGCTACCGCCGCACCCCGTACCGGACCTACCGCCAACGCGAGGCCACCTCCGGTCTATCTGACGGATAGACCGCAGGGCCTGCGTCCAATCGGCGATGCCGCACGCCAAGCTAGTGCCGACACTAGCAGGCGACAAAATTAGAGTACAGGCGGAAGATGCGAATTCCTTCCGCCAATTAACATCATTCATGCAACAGCATGATATTCATTTCTTCACATACGCGCTCCCGGAAGAGCGCACCCTGCGTGCAGTAATCAAAAGGATTCCCGCAGAGGTTACCGTTGAAGACATCACCGCCGACCTTAAGGACCAGGGTCTCCCTGTCCTAAGCGTCCACCGCATGCGTAGGCAGCGGAATAAATCTCCCCTGGACATGGTCCAGGTTACGTTAGAGCGCACCCCCGAGGGGAAGCGCATATTCGATCTTAAAACCCTATGTCGGTTCGCGCGCATCTCAGTGGAGACCCCGCGTAAGACAGGCTTGCCCGGGCAATGCCACAAATGCCAGTTGTACGGTCACTCCGCACGCAACTGTTTCTCGCGCCCGCGCTGCGTTAAGTGCCTCGGCGATCATGGCACACGCGATTGTCCTCGTCCGAAGGACAGAGCCCTCCAGACAGAGGAACCATCTTGCGTATTGTGTAAGCAGATGGGCCACACGGCCAATTGGAAGGGGTGCCCTAATGCTCCCCAACGTAAACGGCCGGCCGTCAAAACCGCGACCGTCGCTAGACGTCAGACGGTGCCGCCACCGTCCGCATTTCCGCCGTTACGCCCCGCGTGGCAAACTCCTCTCCACTTACAGCGAGTGGTGCCGCCGCCGCCGCTGTAACCAGCTCTCCCGCGTCACCCACGCGCCCGGTGCCGGTACGTCCGTCCGCGCCAGTGTCTCCTCTGGCGTCCACAGTGACGCCCGTTATCCCTCCGGCCTTCGAGGCACTGAACGAAGTTTTGCGTTCAGTGAACATCGAGGACCTAATTAGATTCGCCAACGCTTACGTTAATGCTAAGGATTTGGGCTCGAAAGCGGCCCTTATCCTTATGTACCAGGATGTCCTTATGGCGATTCGATGACTCCCCTGGCCAGATGCAAACCCCGTTCGTTGACCGTCGCGTTTTTCAATGCGAACGGGCTTAGGGAACAAAAAGACGAAGTAGCGAACTTCGTCCGCGAACATCAAGTCGACGTAATGTTAGTGCAGGAGACGTTTCTCAAACCCTCCGTTCGCGATCCGAAGATTGCGAATTATAACATCGTTAGGAATGATAGAGCCGGCGCCCAAGGTGGTGGCACTCTCATTTACTATAGGAGGTCCTTGCATTGCGTTCCGATCGCCACGCCGCGTTTAGCGCACCTCGAGGCCTCGGTCTGCCAGTTAGCCATGACAGGCCACGCCCTATCACTATTGCTTCGGTGTATCTTCCTTGTCACCGCAGCAAAGAAATTCTTAGGTCGGACTTCGAAGCTCTCCTCTCTCGGAGATGCTACGATCCTAGCCGGCGATTTCAATAGCAAGCATCCTCGGTGGTTCTCCCGTATGACCAATCCGCGCGGGCTGGCCCTCGAATCTCTGGTCGATACTCTCGACTTCGAGATCGTGGGACCATATGAGCCACTCACTTCCCACATAATGTGGATCACACACCGGATGTCTTAGACATTGCTATTCTCCGTCATATCACTCTCACAGTGACCAACCCGTACGTGATACACGAGCTTCACTCGGATCACCGCCCTGTAATTCTGCGGCTAGGGCCCTCTGCCCAAACCGCCCCTCAAACAAAAACCGTCATCGACTGGCACAAACTTGAGTCCCAATTGAAAGATGCCAGCTCCCCCCACTTAGAAGCGTTTCCAGAGAACGTAGATTCTCCACTCAAGACTAATCTCGCAGCGCACGCGCTCACGAGACACATTCAGACAGTCATTACTGACTGCTCCCAGGAGGTACCCGTCGTTGACGATCAGCGATGGGTCCTGCCTTCTGAAATCCGTGATCTCATGAGACGCAAGAACGCAGCCACTAGGGCTTACGATCTGTACCCTACCGTGCGTCACCGTTGGCAGCTACATAAATTACAGCGTGAGGTGAAAACACGCATAGCTGCCTATAGGAACGAGCGGTGGAACAGTACGTTAAGCGAAATTCGTCCTTCCCATTTGGCATTTTGAATTTACCAAAATCACTCAAACGTGATCCCGACCATGGGATGCCTCCTCTCACCCGTCCCAATCTCCCGCCAGCTTCACTGGACGAGGAGAAGGCCGAGTGTCTGGCTGACAGTCTCGAGTCTCAGTGCTCCCCCAGCGCCCTTCCGGTCGACCCCGCTCACCTCCTTAGGGTGGAGGGCTTGGTCGAGCGGAGGGCGAATGAACCAATCCGCGATCCCGTTCCACCGATTACGTGTACCGAGGTTGAGGATGTGTTAAAAAATTTGCGTCCCCGCAAAGCCCCCGGTCTAGACGGCATACCTAATCTGGTTGCCAGACGATTTCCAGAGAATATTATACGCCTTTTAGTTATAATATTCAACGCCGCCATTTCACAGGGCATCTTTCCCAACGAGTGGAAGGAAGCCGTAGTGATAGGGTTCTTCAAGCCCGGCAAAGTGCGCACCGATCCTTCTTCATATAGGCCAATTAGTCTCCTCTCCGTTCTGGGGAAGGTGTACGAACGGCTCATCTTAGCTCGATTACGCGCCTTCATGGTTTCGCGAGAGCTTCCTATCCCCGAGCAATTTGGCTTCCGTGCCAAACACTCGTGCACTCCAACAGGTGCTCCGCATCACGGAGCACATACATGCCAAGTCCATCATAGGCATGCACACGGGAGCCATCTTCCTGGACGTGGCGAAGGCATTCGACAAAGTCTGGCACGCCGGGCTCGTTTACAAGCTGTACGAGCTCGAGGTGCCGGACTATCTCGTACGCACAGTACGAGACTTCCTTACGGGTCGAACCTTCACGTACCGCGTCGAGGGAGTGCGCTCCACCCCCCGTCCCGTTCGCGCCGGAGTACCGCAAGGCTCCGTGCTAGGTCCAGTCCTATATACGCTCTACACCAACGACATCCCGCGCTCACGTAGAGCGGAGCTAGCCCTTTCGCCGATGATACTGGCATATATGCTTCGGGGCGTACCCCGAAATCATTCTCAAGAAACTCCAGACCGCAGCCAATGCCTTAGGGATTGGTTCCGGAAATGGAGGATTGAAATCAACCCGGCTAAGAGCGCAGCCATGTACTTTTCGAGACTAGCCAGGCGTAGCCCTCCGTCTCTCCCCAATATCCAACTTCTCGGTAGTCCCATTCCTGGGTTACCGAAACTAAATACCTCGGTGTACTTCTCGATCCGAGACTCGACTTCGACCTCACGTAACTCGTGTTAGGAACCGGGCTGCCCACGTAATGGGCCGCCTATATCACCTTATCAATAAAAGAGCAAAATGTCCCTTCGTAATAAGGTGACACTCTATAAAGCAGTAATACGTCCCGTTATGACGTACGCGAGCCCGGTCTTCGCGCATGCCTCCCCTTCATATCCACCGTCTTCAGGTAATTCAAAATCGTTTTCTGCGACGAGCCACGGGTGCGCCGTGGTTCGTACGCAATCGCGAATTACACGCCGATACAGGGCTACCTACGATAGCCCAATTCTTTAAGCAGGCATCTCGACGGTTTTTCGAGACTGCCACCAAACATTCAAATAAACTTCTTGTGAGTGCCGCCACTTACAAGACTACCCCCACTTGTAATTCAGACACGCCGTCCGGAGGCCGAGACACGTTCTCGACGATCCGGACGACGTGATCACCGTTGCACAGGCTAGATCTTTACAAATCTACAAAGCGTCCATCCGCGACCGTCGGAGGTTGCGAATAATCCTTGCGCGATATAAGTATTTTATGGGAAAACCTCACCCCCTTGATAGGATTAGGAGCGTTGCTGGAGTTTCTTCGGCCACTTCTTCTCCCAGCGCTAACGCTTCCCGAAGTGGCATATAAGTTAGTTTAGCTTAGATTGTCCCACTAGATTTCGTTAATAAAATAGCTACCGACCGAGTCGTGGTTCGGCCCTCTCGGGCGCCCTCGGATCGGACTGCTAACGCGTAATAATGGTAACCGTCCGCCGAGGTTACCCTCACCGGGGACCCTTGTGTCGAGTTACCACCTAATAGAGGTTCAGGCTAAGCGATCTAAGAGCTATGCCACCTCTCAAATCCGGTGAAGCAGTAAAGGCCAGCTTCTCTGTGCCAACTGTGATAGTTCGTCCAAAAAAAAAAAAAGCGCAGAAATCGAAAATAAGGTGCCACAGGCGCTGGCGACTGTGGTACTTCGCCCCGCGCACCGATACCGTACCCCGCTCGCTCCTGATGTACAGTCGCGTTCTTAATTTTATGTGAATTGAGTTTTCTGTAAATTTTGAGTTTTTTTTTGACGGTCATAATTTATATATAAAAATGTAAAAACTAGCTTAAACATAAAAAAAATTAAAAACAAAAATACTTTATTCGTAATTTGTAGAAATGAATAATTGCGTGCGCGACTGTACACATGCGCAGCTTTCTCTTCCAAGTGTCGCTCGGCGCTAGAGTTAGGTCAAAGCGTTAATTGCTAGATAACTCACGGCTAATCATTTCTCTGTATTCACGCCAACAGCCGCTAAGGAAATTGACGAAGGTAAATAATCCACCTATTTACTATTTATATACATTACATTTATTATTATGTAATTATTTTTTTTAGTATTGGATTGTATAAATGATAAGAATGATATTGTATTTACTGATATGTATATGGGTGTAGGTAATGATCTTCACCCGCTCGAGAAGAGAATGAATACGGAGAGAAATTAATAATTTAATATATTGTGAGAGTTAAATATTTAATGATGTAAGTTTATTGTTTCGGCCCTGTAGTTCTGGGCTCTCAAGAATAAGACTACGGTATCCCCTGCCTGTCGTATTAGTTACTAAAAGGAACCTCGGGTTCACTGGGCGACAAGGGTGGGGGCCTTTGTCGGCCGCCAAGGTGACCCGGGAAGAAGGCGACATCGGTTAGCCCGTGTCGTCTTGCACTGCGAGGGCATAGGGGAGGAGGGAGCAACCTCCTCCCCCCCCCCCAGGAAGTGCTCTCTATGAGCACAGTGCAGAGGGGCTCCGGTGCGTTCCACTGGAGATCCCGGAGCCCCTCACCATGCACCGAGGAAGTTTTAGTGGGTAGAAACCCCACATAACCGCCGCCTTCCTCCCAGAAGCTGGGGTATCTTTTTGAAGATTTCCTCTTCTCTGGCACAGAGATAGATTATAGTCTGGAAGAGAACATAGGCTGCTTTTTATTTAACCGACTTCAAATAAGGAGGTTATTGATCAGGTAGATACTGTAAATTTTAATTCAAATATACTAAAAATATTACAAAAATACCATGGATAAGGTGGATAGTTAATTTTTTTTATTCACTTTTATGATTGAATTATATTAAGATTAGTTAAATTTTCTTGGACATAATTTATAACCTCGAGTAACACCGCGGGGTGCAGCCAGTGTGTAATAATTTGTTCTGTTTCTTAATAAGTTTCAAACGATTTCACTGTATTTAAGAAATGCTCGGAGTATCTCTACGAGATCAAATCAGGCATGAGATCCGTAGACGAACGAAGGTAACTGACGTAGCTCGCCGGATAAGCTAGTTGAAGTGGCAATGGGCAGGGCACATAGCGCGTAGAACCGATGGCCGATGGGGCCGAAAAGTTCTCGATTGGAGACCACGGACCAGCAAGCGTGTGGGACGTCCACCCGCAAGGTGGTCTGACGACCTCATAAAGGTCGCAGGACGCAGCTGGATACGGGTCTCGACTTGACCTCGGTGCAGTGAGGTTGCTAGCTCCGTGCGAACCAACCAATCTGACTTCTGAGTGCCTGTTGAATCGGTGAGCGCCTGCCTACGACGACGGACTGGGGTCCTCGTACTACTCTCGAGTAGTGCGTTGCACCACCAGACCCGAGTTTGCCCCTCGAGACTCTATCTAGTAGGAGAGCCTTAGCTCTCCGAAAAATATCGAGTAACCTTGGGGCCGTAGGACGCAAGCCAAGACTATTCTGCAAGTCACCGTGCACCGTATCTTCGCCGGATCCAGTGTTCGCGTGCCTCCTCGGCAATAGTCACTAATTATATAACCTTTTATATTATTAAAAGGAATATATTATCAGTGAAGATTCCCGAGTGAGCGGGATGACCGACGGCCGTAAGAGGCCACCCGACCCCCCCCCGCGGAGGGGTCAATTCTCCGCAACGCAAGCGGCTAGAGACCCGCGTCTCGCTAGACAAACGTCGTCAGCAGCCGGCCAATCAGCGCGCCCGTCGTCGCCGCGCCCGTCGTCGCCGCGCCTCACCGCCGCCGCATCGCGCCCCACCGCCGCATCGCGCCCCACCGCCGCATCGCGCTCCGCCGCCGAGTCGCGTCCCGTGACGCCAACATCACGGCCGCAAACACCCACGTCGCGTCCCGCGACGCCGACGTCGCGTTCCGTCGCGACCCGTCCCACTACGCCGCCGTCGAGCTCGAGTGCGGCATCGAAGCCGCGCACCAAACCGCCCGCGTTGCCGCCGCGCACTAAAGTGCCGGCGAAGTCTGCCGAGAGTGAAGTGCGCGCCCGATCGCCGCCGAAAGCTCCGGCACCCGTCCTACTGAAGCCTCCCGTAAGCGAACTAGAAGCCCCTATGGCTCGTTCGCTCACGGTAGTAGAGCACCACCGCGCGGCACGAAAACGTCGCGCCAACACACTCCGCCCGGTTCGGATACCGAGGCGAAAAAGTGCGCGAAGGCGTCCCGTCGTCATCATCCGACTCGTCCTCTGAGGAAGAGGACGACAACAACGCATCGCGTAAAGTAAGGGCGCCGCAAGGTAAGCCCTTTCATTCTCCGCTCCGGTAAATCCGGTAAACACCTCGTTCTCCAAGCCGGGGACCTCAGCCTCACCCGACGCCTCCGAAGAGTGCGCGGTAGAGGCGGGCGTCTCCAGCATGGAGACGGAAAACATTCCTGAAGCTGGCCCTAGCGGCCTTTCGTACGCTGCCAAAACGGCAGCCCCACCCGCCCCGCTCCATAAGAGAGCACCCACCCCCGGCGCCAACTGGCCAGACCGGGGAAAGCGCCTCGGAAAGGCGACCCAAAGCGGGATCATATCCGCCAATAGTGGCGGAATGCCTCCCCAACTGGGTCACTCATTTCGAGGCCCTTAAAGGCATCCTAGGACACCCGCCGAACGCAAGACCGCTCGGCAAAGGAATTAGATTCCTACCCCAATCTCCCGACGAGTACCGCGCCATACAGCGGTACCTCGTAGACCTGGCCGAGGTTGAACCAAGCCTATCTTGGTTCAGCTACACGCCGACGGAGGCGATTATGGCTGCATTGAGGAAGAAGGACTTCCCAGTGCAGTACATCAAGTCCATCCCTCCGCGTAGAGGCAAGCCAGGCGCCCTCTACTTCATACAATTAGACCACCTCACCCAGAGTGAGCTCTCTAGGCTGTACGCCGTAGAGGAGCTCCTTTGTATGCCCGGCCTCGTAGTAGAGGCGTGGAAAGGAAGGGTCGGCCCGGCGCAATGTCACCGGTGCCAAGCTTTCGGCCACGCCTCCGCAACGTGTCACCGCCCAATCAGGTGTGTGAGGTGTGGTAGCAACCACACCGCCAAAGAATGTAAGGTGGCGAAAGACGGCACCCCAAAATGCGCCAACTGTAAGGGCGAACACACCGCAAATGACCGCAGATGTCCGGTCATGAAGAGAGAGGCGAGGAAGCGCGGCATACGCATTCCTGAGCCAATCCTCTTCAATCCACCCGATCCCAACGGCGAGCTGTCGTGGACGAGGAGGATGGACGACGGTGGGAGCGAGACGGCAACAGCCGTCGGCTCCCCGCCGCCCCGCCCTCTCGCACACGCCGCACTAGGAGTGCGCGTGCCGCTGCCCCGACAACCGCAACTACCGCGGTCGTCGAGGGAGCGGTACTACGCACTCCCGCGAATCCCGCCCCTAAGGCCACGCCCTCCAATACACAGGTGTCTTCCGATTCCTCCAAAAAGAGGAAAAGGAAAACAGGCGAAAGAGGAGGAAACAGACCACTGTTTCCCCCCCAGCCGCGGCACCTGTAGTAACTACCGCAGGAATTACGGCACCTACAGAGGCGCCCGTAACAACAGCCACCAACCCGATGGAGGGAGTCGAGAGCGTCTCGGCCCCCTCCAACATCGTTCCCATGCCCTCAGAGGGCGTCGCACTTACACCCAGCAAGCCGATCGCGAACTCCCTTCAGGAAATCGTGCAATTAATCGCGCCCTACTCGGGAAGTGCTAGCCGCCGTAGCGGCCGGTACTGACCCCTTAAACGCCCTTCTGGTGGCACTAACCGGACTTATAGCTCGTCGTGATGTATTATAAGCCCATAAAAATTATATACTGGAACCCTGGCGGAGTGAGGCACAGAATCGCCGATCTGCGCCTTCTCGCACAACTGTACGACCCCAGCGTCATACTGTTGGGCGAAACTATGCTCAGGCCAGGGTCCTCATTTAAGGTGCCTAACTTTTTCGTCTATAGAAGAGACGAGATTACTCCTGCCGGACGACCGTACAGAGGTACGGCAGTGTTGGTCAGGAGAAATCTGGTCCACGAAGAAGTAGAGCTACCTAATTACGAATCCACACGTTCGATAGGCGTCAAAATAAACGCGGGAGGTAGGGACTTGAGAATATTCGCGGCGTATCGTCCCCCCGGTTCCGCGCTACACCCGTCGGACGTCCACGCGATCTTCGACAGCAGCTCGCCTGCCTTCATAGTCGGCGATTTGAACGCCAAGCACACAGCTTGGGGTTCGAACACCACTAACAAGGTCGGGCGGGCTCTGTACGAGGACGCCGGCGCGTGGGGATATGAAGTGTTGGGGCCTAGCGAACCGACACACTTTCCGTACACGCCGGAACATCGCGCGGACGTATTAGACATAGTACTACATCACCTGTGGAATCTCCCGGTCACCCTGGAGGTTCTACACGATGTCGACACAAATCACCTTCCGATCATGCTAACGCTCGATACGCGAGTAGTGAGTGCAGAGCATCCAGCCGCGCGCCCTTCGGTGGACTGGAGCGCGTTTTATGAGAAAATCAAAGAGTTCACCTTTAGCGGACCATTATCGTCGGCAGACGAGGTCGACGCGCTCGCCGTCCGTATTAGTGAGAGCATCGCTCAAGCTAAGGATGCTGTGACGTGTCCCTCGAACCCGCAGGTTAGCAGAGGTGGACTCCCGCTTAGGATACAAGCGATGATTTCGAAAAAACGCACTCTCAGAAAACTATGGGCGCGAACTCGCTGCCCGCGTCTCAAGCGGGAGCTAAATTCACTAAGCGAGAAAGTAGCGATTGAAGTGAAGAACTTTAGAGGAGATCAGTGGCAACTGCGCATAGACGCAGCCAGCACTGACATCACGTCACTCTACCAACTCAATCGCATGCTCTCTCGCACTAAAACACCCACGTGCCCCCTTATAGATAAGGACGGCAATAAGTGCTTCGACGCACAAAACCGCGCGGAAATTCTAGCCGAGCACCTAGAGGTGCAATTCACACCCAACTTACCGAACTATAGTGTCCGAGGCGTAAAAGCTCACCATAAGCGTGTTGAAAAGCGAGTCAAGGAACTACTAGTTACACCTCCCCCCCCGCTTCCCGGGGACACGTTCTTCTCGCCCTCCGACGTTAGGAGGGCCATTAGTCGCCTCCTCTGAGGAAAGCGCCTGGTCACGACGGTATCCCAACCAGTGCGCTCAAACAACTCCCGCGAGGGTTCGTAGTAGTAATAACTCGGCTCTTCAACGGTATACTTCGCACCCATCATTTTCCACGGGATTGGAAAACCGGGAAAGTAATAATGCTTCCCAAACCGGGTAAAGATCGTAGATTGGCGGCGAGCTATCGGCCTATAACGCTGTTACCGCACATCGCCAAACTATTCGAAAACTGCTACTGCAGAAGATTCGTCCTCACGTCCGGCTACGTGAGGAACAACACGGTTTTCGCAACGGCCATTCGACAACCACACAATTGGTCCGCGTGCTTCATTTTTGACCTCCGCATGTAACCGGGTCAGAGGGCGGTCGGGGTCTTTCTCGATATAGAGAAAGCCTTCGACCGTGTTTGGCACGCCGGACTATTGTACAAGTTGCTCGACATCGATACTCTACCGCGCGCGTTAATCCGACTAATCGCGTCATACCTATCCGAACGCTCGTTCTACGTGAGCATCGAGAACGTATTCTCGACGTCGCGACCGATCGCCGCCGGTGTTCCGCAGGGGAGCCTGTCCCCTTACTGTACGCGATTTATACCAACGACATCCCGTGCCCTAAGGGCCGCTTCGCACCGATGCTGGCGTTATACGCGGATGATTGCGCCTACTTGGCTTCTGCCATGAACCCGAGCAACGCTGTAAAACGGTTACAGGGTGCGCTCGACGCCCTACCGCGCTGGTTGGACAATTGGCGTATCGCCGTCAACGTCGGCAAGACGGCGGCGCTAACGTCCAAATACGGCAAGATTACCAGCGACTGCGTCTTCGTGGACAGGTAATACCTTGGCAGTCGGATGTAGTCTATCTCGGATGCAAGATCGATCGCAGGCTATCAATGGCCCCTCAGGTGAATCGTATGATTCAAAGCGCCAGAGCTGCGAGAGCGGTATTGAGACCAGTATTGGCATCTCACTTGCCCGTCCGAGCTAAACTCTCCGTCTACAAGGCTTACATTCGTACACGATTGACGTACGCCGCTACAGCGTGGTACGGATTAACCAGTAACAGTGCAAGGAACCGCATCCAAGCACAACAAAACATAACCTTAAGAATGATCCTAAACGCGGGGCGTTACGTCAGAAATGATGTAATACAACGCGATTTAGGCATCGAATCGATTCACGAATTTGTCACGAGACTAGCTCGTAACTTATTCGACCGTGCGGACAACGGTCCGCACGAACACCTGCGCGGGTTCGCCCCGCAACACGCACGTCCTCCGGACGTGCCCCGTAGGTTCAAATTCCCCTATTCTAGGGAGCTTTTGAACGAATAGGCCCCCCTCTCGACCTCCGTCTCAATAGAGACCGAGAGGTCGGAAGGGCGTAGTAATGGATAGATTCGTCGCGGCTGACGCTTGAGGGATTAGCCACGACGCAAAAATAGTTATACCTAAAAAATCCGTGTTAAAACGGTACCCATGACCAGGGGAGCAGTCGCCCCTGCGCTGATAACCCGGGTAATGGGGTAACACCCCGAGGCCCGTACCTGCGAAGTTCACGGAACTAAGCAGAAGACACCACACACACACACTGGATACGGGCCGCTTACAACCGGTCCTTTGGAAATCGTTGGGGAGGTCTATGTCCAGCAGTGGATGTTTTAGGGCTGATACTTTGCCAATTGTTAAAGAAACAACGATGTTCGCTATCAAACATCGATGTTGGGTTATCGATGTTAACATCGACGCTTTTCTAATATCGACCTTATATAATATCTAACCTGGGAACAAAAGTCTGAATTTTTTTTCTTTTTTTCATGCTTTCTAAGCAAGTGCTTGACTATGATCCCACCTGATGTTAAGCGGAAATGTAATCCTGGATGGTAAGACGCACTATCTTAGTAAATGCCTATTCACTCTACTCTTGAAAATACTCACATTGTAATCGGTGGGAAAGACAGACGCGGGCAAACTATTGTATTGTTTGAATTGTACGCAAAACGTACATTGTCAAGGTTAACGTTTACGTTTTGTGTTGGTTTATAGAAGGAGATCGCCAAGATGGGCGGGGGAGCGATGGCGGCCGTGTGGGGCGGAGACCCTGCTGGCATGACGCTGGAGCTATCGCTGGAGATGAACAAGCGGCTTCAGGCCCTGCTGGAGGACACGCTCCTCAAGAACATCACCCTCAAGGTATCATTAAATGGAATATCTGTTGTGAAATTAAAAACGTACTGCTTCAGCCGGCAGACGTGTACTGACATGACTGTACTTCAAAATGAATGTTTTTTCTATAATGACGAACTACACAGATTGACCATTCATATTGCATCATTGTGTAATTTAAAAATATATCGAGCAAAGCTCGGTCATGCCACGTTTACAAGATTTACGGTAGCATTTTCCTATTATTATGTCGGTAAGATCGGAAAATATTATTCATATTTCATCGTTGTGTAATTTAAAAATATATCGAGCAAAGCTCGGTCATTCCACGTTTACAAGATTTACGGCAGGATTTTTCTATTATTATGTCGGTTATATCGGAAACTATAATTATTCATATTTCATTGTTGTGTTATTTAAAAATATATCGAGCAAAGCTCGGTCATGCCACGTTTACAAGATTTACGGTAGCATTTTCCTATTATTATGTCGGTAAGATCGGAAAATATTATTCATATTTCAACGTTGTGTTATTTGAAAAATATATCGAGCAAAGCTCGGTCATTCCACGTTTACAAGATTTTTCTATTATTATGTCGGTAAGATCGGAAAATATTATTCATATTTCATCGTTGTGTTATTTAAAAATATATCGAGCAAAGCTCGGTCATTCCACGTTTACAAGATTTTTCTATTATTATGTCGGTAAGATCGGAAAATATTATTCATATTTCATCGTTGTGTTATTTAAAAATATATCGAGCAAAGCTCGGTCATTCCACGTTTACAAGATTTACAACAGTATTTTTCTATTATTATGTCGGTAAGATCGGAAAATATTATTCATATTTCAACGTTGTGTTATTCAAAAATATATCGAGCAAAGCTCGGTCATTCCACGTTTACAAGATTTTTCTATTATTATGTCGGTAAGATCGGAAAATATTATTCATATTTCAACGTTGTGTTATTTAAAAATATATCGAGCAAAGCTCGGTCATTCCACGTTTACAAGATTTACAACAGCATTTTTCTATTATTATGTCAGTAAGATCGGAAAATATTATTCATATTTCATCGTTGTCTTATTTAAAAATATATCGAGCAAAGCTCGGTCATCCCACGTTTCCAAGATTTACAACAGCATTTTTTTATTATTATATCGGTAATATTGGAAAATATTATTCATATTTCAACGTTGTGTTATTTAAAAATATATCGAGCAAAGCTCGGTCATTCCACGTTTACAAGATTTACAACAGCATTTTTCTATTATTATGTCAGTAAGATCGGAAAATATTATTCATATTTCATCGTTGTCTTATTTAAAAATATATCGAGCAAAGCTCGGTCATTCCATCGCTTACAAGATTTGCAACAGCATTTTTTATTATTATATCGGTAAGATTGGAAAATATTATTCATATTTCATCGTTGTCTTATTTAAAATATATCGAGCAAAGCTCGGTCATTCCATCGTTTACAAGATTTGCAACAGCATTTTTATTATTATATCGGTAAGATTGGAAAATATTATTCATATTTCATCGTTGTCTTATTTAAAATATATCGAGCAAAGCTCGGTCATTCCACGTTTACAAGATTTGCAACAGCATTTTTATTATTATATCGGTAAGATTGGAAAATATTATTCATATTTCATCGTTGTCTTATTTAAAATATATCGAGCAAAGCTCGGTCATTCCATCGTTTACAAGATTTGCAACAGCATTTTTTATTATTATATCGGTAAGATTGGAAAATATTATTCATATTTCAACGTTGTGTTAATTAAAATATATCGAGCAAAGCTCGGTCATTCCATCGTTTACAAGATTTGCAACAGCATTTTTTTATTATTATATCGGTAAGATCGGAAAATATTATTCATATTTCATCGTTGTGTTATTTAAAAATATATAGAGCAAAGCTCGGTCATTCCACGTTTACAAGATTTACGACAGTATTTTTTATTATTATGTAAGATCGGAAAATATTATTCATATTTCATCGTTGTGTTATTTAAAAATATATCGAGCAAAGCTCAGTCCGGTTTTTAATGTATGTTTATTTAAATATTATTTTATTACTTTTTTCTAACCATGCACCCATTTTTGTTTGTACACAACCCAACACACCGTCAGCTATGTCTATTATATAGATGACTGTGACGACGCCATAGGAAGACTGATGACAAGGGCAATGGCCGCATCAAGGGAGAGGATAGTGGACTACAACCTGAAAATGGCCATGAGAAGCAGGGACACAGCGGTCGCGGAGAAGCTAATAGCAATGCAGCGGGGCGTCCGCGAACCGGAGCGATCTCTGGCCACCTCCAAATTCATGCATAATATATATATATATAAAAAAGGAAAATAGTAACTGTAGAAGTGGCACTCTTTTAATAAATGCAGAGTGAACAATTTAAGTGTATTGGAAAAGAACACGGACACAGGTCTGTGGTTGCAATCTAACAACAATAAAAAAAAACCCTTAACCAAGAGCGATGTTAACCACAGTTTGACATGGGCATAGCTGAGTGAAATGCAATGTCAAAACTACCAGTTAACACGGGCAAGCGAGCGGTTAAGGTCTTCGTTTTTGTACAATTTAATTTTGTTCAAATAAAGTTTAAATAAATATATTCTGTAAATATCTATTGTTCCAGGAGAACATAGACACCCTGGGTGACGAGATCGCGAGGTTAAAACAGACATCCATACACCCACCCACCGTTGATTAATATAAATTGTATACTATGTTATAATATATTTAGACACGTGAACACTTGCCCCGGGGAGATATCAAGCAAGTTATAATACAAACGACAAAAAGCTATAACTCAATATAGCAGCGCCATTTCAGTAGTAAACGCAAGTGAAACAACAATGGCGAATGTCCATACATTAGATTAGTTGAGATCGAATGAACAGACATAAACATCAAAATAATTTTTATTTTTTTTGTTAACGGGGAGGAAATCTTCAAAAAGATACCCCGCCTTCTGGGGGGTTTTTACCCACTAAAACCTCCCCGGTGGCCCTTTCCTCGGTGCATGACGAGGGGCTCCGGGATCTCCAGTGGAACGCACCGGAGCCCCTCTGCACTGTGCTCAAGGAGAGCACGTCCCGTGGGGAGGTTACTCCCTCACCCCCTGTGCCCTCGCAGTGCAAGGCTACACGGACCAGCCGACGTCGTCTTCTTCCCGGTTCCACCTTAGCGGACGACAAAGGCCCCCACCCTTGTCGCCCAGTGAACCCGAGGCCCCTTTTAGTCGCCTTCTACGACAGACAGGGGATACCGTAGTCTTATTCTTGAGAGCCCAAAACTACAGGGCTGCGGGCCGGTCTGCCACCGGCCCGCCTGCGCCATCTCCTAACGGGATCGGCCTTCTCCCGATCCCGTTCGGCGGTCTCCTTCTGGGTCATTAACATCAAAATAGTTATACTAATACAGTATCAGTTTCTAAGCTTATTGGTATAAAAAAGTATTTATGCAGAACCTGGAGAAATAAAGTGATACACATTTTTATATTTTGGACGTTATTTTACACACTAATGTAAATTATACACACATATACATGTATATATGTGGTTGTGCGGATGTCAACTTGACATTCGATTCATCTGACAGTTTAGTGTTGCCATTACAATAAACCAAGTTTACTCACTAATCCCCAATAATATATATTTTTTAAAATTTCTAAGCAAATGCTTGATTACGATTCCACCTGATGTTAAGTGGAAATGTAGTCCTGGATGGTAAGGAGCACTAGCTTAGTAAATGCCTGTTCACTTTACTCTTGAAAATACCCACATTGTAATCGGAGGGAAAGACAGACGCGAACAAACTATTCCAGTCCTTTGCTGTACGAAGAATGAAAGACGAAGCAAATCCCTTCGTTCGGGTTTGATAATTCTAAGTATACATGATTATTGTGGTAATTATAAAGAAATTCTTGTATAGTATTATTAAATCAAATAAATTGTTTTTATCCTAATTTGAACACAGTAATATTGATAAAAACAGCGACAAAATTTGAAAGTTCCCCATCTTTGCCCCTGTAAGGAACGTGTGCATATTACGACGATTACAACTTTTTGAATCGTTATATCTCAAAAATGGTGGTTCGTAGAGAAAAAAGTATTAATACATTTTTTGTAGATAATTTTATGATCTACAATTTTTGTCTGAGGTATATTTATGTTAAATTTTACCGTTTTGTTGAAAATAGCGAAAAGTTCATTTTTATGACCTTGAATAAAAAATTTTCCTTACAGGGGCAAAGATGGGGAACTTTCAAATTTTGTTTTTATTGATATTTTAAACACTCTTACCGATTTACAGCTTGGTGGGAATTTAGGTAACTTTACTTTTATTTTTTGGTCTATTTTTTTTTTTAAGACTAACTACACAGATTGGCCATAGAAGCTGGCCTTGACTGCTTCACCGGATTGAGAGGTGGCATAGCTCTTAGGTCGCTTAGCCTGAACCTCTATTGCTAGTAACTCGACACAAGGGTCCCCCCGGTGAGGGGTAAATTTTTGGTCTAATTTGACTGGACTATTATAGGACATTCAAATTTGTCAAATAAAATCTCGCCATGGTTCTTTCACATGTGAAATCACAAGGTAATAAATCATTTCTTTAAATGAAAATTAAATAATTGCAATCATTTCCATCTCAAACAAGTGTTCACATGGCTGGTATCGCTTCCCAAAAATTGTAAATATCAAATGCTCTCTCCGTATACATCGTCACACAGAACAAACATGGCGGACATACACGTGATGATTTAAACTTATTTACAATTTACAATAATTTCAATCTTGTTTAGTCTCCAATTGTTTTTTTTGTTAACGCACCGATAACCATATTTCTTGTTTTTTTTTTCAGATATATCTCTAACATTCTTGTTAACAATTCCAACTAAGCTTAAGCTCGTGCTAGGAGTTGGTTCACGTCAATAGTCGAATGGTGGATTCGAACCTACGATCTACTCGGAATGTCCTATGGAACTTGATGCAACTGCCCAGACACTGAGCTAAACTCTTATTAAATTCTTCTCTTTTTCTTCTTCTTCTATGCCCTTACCCTCGAGAGAAGATGTGTCCTAAGAAACTACAGCATCCCTCCTAATATCTAACGGGTGGGGGCTATGAGTAGCCACTTCTGGCACCGGAGACTGGACTCGGATTTTCCTTTGGAACTTGATGCAACTGCCCAGACACTGAGCTAAACTCTTATTAATTTCTTCTCCTTCTCTTCTTCTTCTATGCCTTTTCTCTTTATCTGGGGTCGGCCCTCCTCGTGTTGCGGCCTCAAGTCAGATGGTTTTGGGTTGTCACCACGTGGCCTGCGGTTGTCCTCTACCTTTCCACCATCTTCTCCACAATGGATGCAACTTTGAAGGAACCTTTAGTCGAATGGTGGATTCGAACCTACAACCTTGCGATCCGCAGACCGTACCTTAAACCATTAGGCCAGTGATTCTCAACCTTTTTTTTGTTGCGGCACATATTTAACGATTTCAAAATTTGGCGGCACACAAAGAAAAAGATAAAAATTATTTACTTACTACAACACACTGCATAAATAGTTTATGTCAAAAATTTTAAATATACGAAATAATAATATATATTCATGTTAAAAATATTTTTCTTTTTAAATGATATAATTTAATAATATTAACATTATTATATATTTTCAAAATTTGGCGGCACACAAAAGTGCCGCGGCTCAGTGGTTGAGAATCACTGCATTAGGTTATTGACGCTTAAATTTTGTCTTCATCAGAAGGTGGGCTTATAGACGCAGACATTTGTGTTATTGGTTTCACAATACAAAAACACATCACAGACTGAATTTAACACACATTAAAAAAGAATGAAAAATAAATAAAATACACTTAAAGTTACACGGACAAATAATACATAATATATGATGCCAATATCGGACACCGTCTCAGCATATGCTGCAAGGATGCGACAGCGCTGATTTTCAGCGGTTTCTTATGCGGGGTTGTTACCCACTAAAACACTCTCGACTATGTTCGAGAGCTCGTGACCGGGAGGTTAATTCCTCCCCCACCGCCCTCGCAGTTCAATAGACACGGGCCAGACGATGTCGCCTTCCCAAGTCCACTTTAACAGACGAAAAAGGCCTTCACCCTTGTCGCCTAATATCCGTGAAATAGCAACCGACCGAGTCGTGGTTCATTCCTCTCGGGCACCCTCGGATCGGAATGCTTACGCGTAACATAGTAACCGTCCAAGCCGAGGTTACCCCTCACCGGGGGGACCCTTGTGTCGAGTTACTAGCAATAGAGGTTCAGGCTAAGCGACCTAAGAGCTGTGCCACCTCTCAATCCGGTGAATCAGTCAAGGCCAGCCTCTCTGGCCAATCTGTGTAGTTCGTCATAAAAAACCTTGTCGCCTACGACAGGGATACCGCAGTCTTATTCTACGAGTCCAGAACTACAGGACTTTGTTAGTCTTTGATGCGCTTTGTCTACGAACTGTTGAGTAATAAAATAGGACAAGACCCTTCCCTATTACCCTATTAAGTATTTATGCTACTTCTGTCCTGTGGGTTGCCAGGAAGAGATCGCTCATATCGATCAGGCCCTACCTCACTTCTGGATTAAGCTTAGTTGATTTCTAAAATTGGAGCAATAAAGAATCTATCTACTATCGGAAATCGCCCTGGACATCGTGATAATTATACGTGTTTATTCGTATATGTTACGTGTATGTCCGCCTTTAGATAATAGAGCATAAATCATGTCCTATGTGCCATGTAATACATATTTATTTTACAATGTAGATAGAAAAGGAAATAACCATATTTTTGAATGTATGGAAATATATTTCTTTAACATATACTAAATAAATGGATTGTATTATTTATATAAACATAATAACGTTCTGTAATACATCACTTATATGTATTGAATTTTGGTATAATTACTGGTGCTTAGTTATTGTCCAATATATGTTATTATTGAAATATCTAATAAGAAAGAGAACTGGCAATACTATTATTTTGACATAATATAGTATTATTTACAAGGATCAGTAATGCGCAAATTATAACCGCTACCACTTAGTTTTATTATAATGTATAAAATAATAGTATTTCTGGTGACTATATTTGGTCAACATAGAGAGAAAAATAGCAGTATTTCTTACTCTATTTGGACATCATACAGATAAAATATAACAGTATTTATTACTGTATTTGGTCCAGATACAAATACAATATAACAGTATTTATCACTTTATTTGGTCAATATACAGTGAAAAAATAACAGTATTTATTACTGTATTTGGTCAACATACACAACAAATATAACAGTATTTTTACTCTATTTGGTCAGCATAGAGAAAATATAACAGTATTTCTTACTCAATTTGGTCAAAATTGCTGGGAATGATAATAGTTCAGACTTAATATATAAATGGTATTACAATTCTCCTTTTTGTTTCAACTGCTTTAGACGCCTGTATTTAACAGGCGTCTAAAGCAGTTGAAACAGTTATACAAAATTACATTTAGTTTTTCAATACTTTTGCAGTCGTCAAGTCTCAATTTAAATTGCGACATCAATATTTCCAGGTGGTAAGCTCATACAAGGCCTGCTAGTAGAATGTTGCCATGAAATAAGTGGGCTAACTGGGTAAGACGGTCGGTCACCACGTCTTGCGCCGATGTGCGAAGACATAATGCACTGGATGGCAACACTTTATTAGGGGCGGGGCGTGTCCATGAGTGATGATCCCTCAATTGTTGCCATGTAATATTATTGATAAAATTAATGCTGTTTCTTCGTATTAATATGAATATATTCAGGTATATGTATTAAGTATTTTTGTTTGTATGAAACGATTTCATTTGTATATATGTACATTTAATTGATTTAATTTCATCGTGTTTGTATTTAAATGTATGAGATATGATTGTGCATATTTTATTTTATTTTTGTATCAGTATTCATGCATCATGTGTACGTCGCGAATAAGCTCGAGTCCTTTTAATCGAACGGTGGTGGACAGAAAGCCAACAGATGAACGCTGACCGAGCTCTTAAAGTCTACATCCTGTTCGCGGACGATTAAAAATTCTGATTCAAGGTAAATATAATAGTTTAACGACAAACAGCACGAATGGGGTAGATAGACGCTAGAAATTCGTAATATCAGCAATAGATAGAGTGGTAAGACGTTTAACATTTTCAACCGACTTCAAAAGGAGGTTTTAAGTTTCTCTGTATTTTTTTTATGTATATTACCGCATAACTTTGAACTTTTTTTTTTTGTTAACGCGGGGAATCGAGTTATTAACCATCCTCCGGTACCCTGGGTGGGCCTGGAGGGATGTGTGGGACTCGGCCTGGGCAGCCCATACCCACTAAACCTACCGCGAATGCCATCAGCCGTTATGAGCGGGTGTCCCGGATCTGTCAGCGACAGGACACCCTAACGACCGGCCGGTCTCGGCAAGACCGGACTTCACCTTCAAAGGGGACTCCTCCGGCACTCAGAGAAGTCCCGACGACGCCGAAGCATGCTGGGGCCAGGTACCCATCCTGGCCCTGCTTGATTACGGGGCGGCGAAAGGAGACGTATGAAACGTCTCCTGCGCACCCCGATTCGTCGCCTGCGGAAGGAGGGAGCCCCACGGCTCCCTCCCTGACCCGCTCGTCGGCCTCCTTCTGAGACAGTATAACTTTGAACTGGGTAAACCGATTTTGATGATTCATTTTTTATTTGAAAACTGGTGCTTCCCGTGTAGTCCCAATTGGGCCAATTCTGACAATGGCATCCATGATATCAATGATGGGGAAGAGGAAGTACGGAAAGGGGAATGCAAGAAAGAAGAAGAAGAAGACCCTAAGGTACCAAACGTTGGGGGAACGATGAAAACAAAAAAAAATGGCGTCCATGAAAAAACCTGAATAATATTTTTTCTACAAACATTCTTGTTAACGATTATGATTGTGTAAGGTGGTTCACGTCAATACTCGAATGGTTGATTGTAAATTACTAACATTCTTGTTAACCATTTCAACTAAGCTTAAGCTTGTGCTAGGAGATGGTTCACGTCAATAGTCGAATTGTGGATTAGTATCCACGACTTACGATTCGCAGACCGTACCCTAAACCATAAGACTATTGACGCTTTCTTTTGATTGGTAATTTCTACGCATTCACTCTTTCGCGGGGACGATGACGTGTTATGTCGGACTAGCATTGACTAAAACCCCCACGGTGGTCGCATTCAGCGTTAACGAGGGGTCATGAGATCTCCGTAAGGAACCCAACCACAATCCTTTTGAGCTTTACTGGACTAGCCTGTCTCCCCGAGACGTTCGAAGTCGCTACACCCAAAACCCTCGCGACTTCACGGTACCACTCCGTGTCGTTGTTCTTTTACGACGCTTCCTATATCATATCAATGCTTAAGTTTAGAATTATTCGCGTAAATATAAGAAGTCGTTTAAACATGTTGTGCGGTGTATACCTACAATGCTTATGTAATTGACTAAATGTACAAAAAATTACTTGTTAATTCTAAATTAAAGTATATCTAATCTGTTTTATCATTAAGTATATAACAATTGATGTGAATAGGTATTTACTTAGCTAGTGCGTCTTACCATCAAAAACTGCATTTCAGATGGGAACTTGCTTTAAAAGTATAAAAAAAATGACGTGAAAACTTATAAGTTAGAATTTTAGAATTCAAATTTCATATTTTAAATTCAAATTATCAACATCTAATCTGGTTTTCACATTTATTAACACTCCGAGCAACAATTATACAGGATGTTAGGTGATCGCTTCCGAAAACGAAGACAGGCGACAGTACTAATGACACCTTTGATGATGGGATTGAAGAAAAATCGATCCTGATTTTAAAAAAATCAGATTTTTAAAACGTTTTCTCAACATTATTCATCGTGTTAGTACAGCTAAATAAAACGATAGTTTCTAAAAAAATACTAAAAATAAAAACAGCAATGTTTCATTGCTGTTTTTCGTAGTCGAAAACGAAGTCAAAACAGCTGCTTTTTAGAAAACGAAGTCAAAAACAGCTGCTTTTTTAGCATATGATTTTTAAATGATCGATTTGTTTTCCGTCGCATCAAAGGTATAGTACTATCGTCTGTCTATCATCTAGCGATCTCCTAACACCCTGTATACATGTTTATATGGTTTGTTTAAAATTAAAATATATTATGGTCTGTACAAGATCATGAACAAATATAAATAAAACATTAGCATATCGTTGACGCGAAACCATTTTGATTACCAAAAAATTATCAACCCGGGTAACGAAGTTTTCGTTTCAGAAATTTATATAATGGATTTTTTTACCCACATGACATCCTCATAGACACCTTTGTACCTTATGTTTGTTTGTAACAGTTGTCATAGTGTTGTAGACTAGTTACAGCTAATTATACGTAAGAAAATAAATTGTTGTGAATTGCAAATATTTAATGGACATATTGTTGGGTGACGTTAATCGAATAAATATTTTGAACAATGTTCGCATTTATTACAAATATTTCAATTTTAATGTCTATGTCTCACTCTGGTTTAGGTTTCGAAGATTTTACGAACGAGATTCCATTTCAAGATTTCTTACCTGCAAATAAAAATCAGTAAAATTAGTGCCCTGATTATGAGATCACCACCATATGTCATATATGTGACAGGTGGTGAGCTCCAATAGGTTTGGCGAAAAGCAAAACTGTCTCTGTCGACCCTGCTAGAGTTAAAACGACGTAAAATCTTTTAGTGTATATATATACGCTCTTTGTAAATATTTTTTTGTCTACAATAGATTTGTGGACAAACGGGTTCTTAGCAGTACAGTGAATTTATTAACTGACATATCTTTTAGAGTAAATAACAAACGGGCCAAGACGAAATATAACTTGATATAAGCGCCGTCTAACGGTTGGAAATATTTGTATCTTGAATACAATGTGTTTTAGTGGCGACATCTAGTAGGAAATAGTAGAAAACAGCGTTTTAGCATTTTACGGTCAACTAATAAATAACTTATCTTAATTATTGCTACCAGTTCTGAGTAAAAATTAATTGATAATTTATTATGATTCTTCAAATTTTGTTGAAATTGTCTAGGTAAGGTTATATCGCAGTCTTATTAATTAGAATACATTATTTTTTTATATTTATAATTTAATATATATATATATTAACGGCATCTAGAGATAAATATTAGAAAAAAAATTAACTTTGTTTTACCTTCTTACCAAAAGATGGCGCTTCAAAAAAGATTAAGTAATAACGATAATTATTTCAGTCTATGATCTGAATGGAAGAGTTTCTTACCAATTTAAGGATATCTTTCAAAACTAAATAAGGTGTTACATTTATTTTCAACAGACTAACAAAAAAGGAGGTTGTCAGTTATTCGTTTGATTTTTTTGCATGTAGGACATATTGGTTCATGGTTTCCTCACGATGTTTACCTTCACCGCCTGGCGCGTGGTAAATCAGCACATAAAATTGCAACAACAAATTCCTTGGTGCCGGCACCGGGGATCGAACTCGGGTTGCTAGCGTACTATGCAACTTGAGCCAACCGCCCGGACATTGAGCTAACACGGCTATGTCCGGTCGTATGTTATTATTTACCGGTGTTAGAAATAAATCGAAAAACAACATACAAAATCATTTATTGCTCAAAATTTTAATGTAACGTCTTCGCCGTTCACCGTCACGCCCGCTTCAGTACCATCATCGCTTTCTCTATCTTGAACGCCTCCACCAGCTCCTGAAGTGAAATTATTTCACACAAGTGTAAGGTAAGGCACTAGCTTGGTAATTTTTTTTTTAGTTCTCAGATCGGAATACTTACGTAACATAGTAACCGTCCTTTTTTTTGTTAATGGGGAGGAAATCTTCAAAAAGATACCCCGCCTTCTGGGGGGAAGGCGGCGGTTATGTGGGGTTTTTACCCACTAAAACCTCCCCGGTGGCCCTTTCCTCGGTGCATGACGAGGGGCTCCGGGATCTCCAGTGGAACGCACCGGAGCCCCTCTGCACTGTGCTCAAGGAGAGCACGTCCCGGGGTTACCCTCCCCCTATGCCCTCGCAGTGCAAGGCTACACGGGCCAGCCGATGTCGCCTCTTCCCGGGTCCACTTTAGCGGACGACAAAGGCCCCCACCCTTGTCGCCCAGTGAACCCGAGGCCCCTTTTAGTCGCCTTCTACGACAGGCAGGGGATACCGTAGTCTTATTCTTGAGAGCCCAAAACTACAGGGCTGTACATAGTAACCGTCCAAGCCAAGGTTACCACTCACCGGGGGATCCTTGTGTCGAGTTACCATCTAATAGAGGTTCAGGCATCCGGTGAAGCAGTCAAGGCCAGCTTCTCTGACCAATCTGTGCCGTTTGTCAATAAAAAAACTACAGCTTCAACTTGTTTTGTCATCTTTTCATTAAAAAAAATTGTGTTGTACTGACCTTCCACCTTTCCATGTCGATGGAGACAATGAACTGGTTCTCACCGGAGATGTCGCGTCGGTCGTGCTCCGACGCGGCCACCGGTTTTATGAACGGTAAACCGTACTCCTCATCTGGAAACGGGAAGATCAACTTGTGGAATCAACTGTCGCCAGCGGTGTTTCCGAACGTTTACGATTTAGGGACCTTCAAGAAACGAGCCTATTCCTATCTCAAAGGTCGGCAACGCACCTACAGCTCCTCTGGTGCTGCGGATGTTCATGGGCGACGGTGATCACTTAAGATTAGGTGAGCCGTATGCTCGTTTGCCACTTTTCATATAAAAAAAAAAAGATTAAGACAACTGTTATAATTTGTAGGTCTCGTAGAATAAAATAGTCCAACAACTAATACACTCGCTTTATTGAGACAGCGTAACGTTGTACAAAGAATTATTTATAACGAGTCAAAACGTCACAACTGCGCGTCCTCGCCATCTTTATACAAAATGAATTAGAAGTCAGATTAGGAACTAATAAGGTTAAACTATTGTTTACAATGCCAAGTTCATGTGACGATCAACTAAATTATTAATTATGAATTAAAGAAACAATAAGGTTCAGGTAAATTATTAAGATATCATTGGAAGTAGTTATTATGTATAACAATCGCTGGGTGTCAGGTGTTGCCAGCTAACACAACACTTGAAGCCAAGTTCGATCCCAGGGGCTGGGATCAATGAATTCGTTTGTTGCAACTAAACAGATAGATAAATCCTTTATTGCACCAAAGAATATGTACAAAGGCGAACTTAATGCTATTTAGCATTTTCTTCCAGCTAACCTTTAGTGGTTAAGAGCTAAGGTTAGTAATGGTAGTTTTAAAAGTATTATATAGATTAATTAAATATAATAATATACATATACAAAGAATACATAAACGACAATATATGTACAGATACTTAGGTAAAAGACCGTACATACTGAAGGACACGTTAGTCAATGGTTTGAAGTAACCATTAAAAATATAATGCAAGAGTAATATAAATATACGGCACAGTAAACGATACGAAATTATTGTAGCACAAATGCAGAAAATATGGACACCCTACATACATCGAGACTTGAACTAGCTAGGTACCTACCTCTTGGTGTATGCAGCGTCCACAACGGTAGTATATGTAGTATTTATTTACACCGATTCACTGACATTCACTAAGTATTTACATTTACGTAAAATTAAACGTATTTTAATAATTGTTCAAAATGATCGCCTCCTCGCGCAACGCAGAGTTCGGCGCGTGTTCGCATATTGTTTTTCACCCGGCACAACACAAACGTATCACTTCGAACCTTATCAAAGGCGGCTAGTATTCTAGCCTTTAGTTCATCCCGGTTGGAGTATTCTGTAGCGTACACAAACCGTTTCACTTCACCCCACAAGTTCATGGTCGTTGACCCCGAGTTCTTGAACGGGCCGAAAATGTTATGGGTGTAGTCCTTCTTTGTGCAGCAGAGTCCAGACCGTCCAATTCGATACTCCAAAGCGCCTCGCAGCGTTTCGAGTGCTCGCTTGGGGGTCTGCTTCAAAATATTCAAGAATTTGTTCTTGTAAATTAACAGGGTAGGACTCTTTTCCTCGGCCTTGACCATGCCCTGGAACCGTGAATTGTCGAAATTCACGTAAACGCTGGTTTACGCCCAGCATTACGGAATAACTTGGAACTCGGCGGTTTGGAAAGCTCTCGCGATATAAGGCAATATAAGGATTTTTTTGGATAAATTATGTAAAAAATAAGGTACCTATTTTTTTACAAATTCGGGGTCAGAATTGAGTGACTTATATTTGACTTCAGTATGTACGGTCTTTTACCTAACATATTGTATAATATATACCAGTTTGTAATTTTTGTTGTTTGAGTAGAAAGGATTCAGATACACGCGATTTAAAGACATTAGTTGACGAAGCCTCCCTAATCTCAATCGGCAAACTATTCCATAGTTTTATCGCTGTACAGGTAAAAGAATTGCCATAGAAATTCGTGTGACATTCGGGGAAAGTCTGTCAATCAGCACTAGGTGTGTGTGGCGGGCTATTACCTTATACACTTTCTCTCACCAATGTCAACGGCCACCAGCCCATCGCGCACGAGGAACGACAAGTGGTACACGTTCTCCACGGTGCGGCTGAAGCTGGTGGGGTCGAGCACCGCGTGAAAGTATGACAGCGGCCCGCTACGGCAGGCCTTCGTCACGAACCGGTGAACGCGGCTCACCATCTCCGAGCCCTCCTCAGTTTTCTCCAATCTTTCAAACAACAGCTGAACTGACAAACGGGAAAAATTTGCATACTCAGCAGAACGAGACAGTATTCCGAGAGAGGTTACTTGGAAGTGGCCACACCTTCCTCCTGGGTCCACTTGTACTACAACATCCACCCTCGTCGCCCATGATTCCGAAGCCCCACGACAGGCAGGGGTGGCACTATGCGGTGCATAGCGAGGGGCACCGGGATCACCAGTGGGTCCAGATCTTCAGGATCTCAAGTCCCGGGGGAGGTTGCTCTCCAGCCCCAGCACCTAGACACCTAGAGCAATGGATACCGTGTGCTATGACGGTTTCGCGAAAGGAGACCAACGCTTCACGCTTCTTTCCTCTTCCCTTCCATCACTTCGCCGCCAGCGTAGCCGCTACTCCGGGGAGAGGTCTTCCCAATTGTCTGGACCAGGATCTGTCAGTCAGAATTCTACCCGGTCCCGGCCACAGAGGAGGCACTGCGCGGTCATTTCGCGCCTATTCTGTTCAGGTACTTACCAAAGCAGCCGTGCCCGGTGAGTATCTATGTCAGGCGGCGAGTGACGTAAGCGTCTCCTCTCCTCTGTTGCCAGGCTTCGAAGTCCGGCAGGACCACACGTCTGTTCTCCTGCCGCCGCACCTCTCACGCTTCCAGGAGAGGCTCGGTCTCACCTTGACCGCTCCCTACCACACCATCCGGCCAAGATGACCAATGGTGGAACCGCGTAGGATTCCACACGGAATCTCGCGCTGCAGGCTAAGCAGCTCCGCAGCGCCAGACGCCCGTGAATCTGTGACACCACACGGTCGCCTCCGTAGATGCGGCGGACTCCCTCACTGGGATTTTTTGTGAGGTTTAGTTTAAAGTAAGTAAAGATAGATTAGCTGCTTGTTTGCTCCTGCCTAATGGGGCTAGATCCTTCCGTTAAGTACTTACCTGTCTACCGACTCGGGTGCCTTCAGAGCGGCGAGCTGTTGTCTCGGCACCCGTTTACGGGGCGCACGCGGCCGCTGCTCTGGCGGTGTGGGCGCGAACGTGCCAAACAGGAACGACACCACCGGCACCTCGAATGGGAACCCCAGCTCCCAGAACTCTGGATTCTCCCTCTGGAAATGTATGAATTGATCGAAGAACTAAAAGGATGGATAGCCCAACTTTCTCTTCAAAATAAATCTATTCTAAATATATATAAAAGAGAAAGTGTGTGGGTATGTTCTATATAGGCTCCGAAACGGCTTAACCGATTTCAAAGAAACTTTCAGGGAATCTTCAGATTGACCTGGCGAGTAATCCTGTAAAGTATGGTGACAAGTATCGGAGCACTCCTCGCTTTGAACTGTCAAACAAGCCATTCTTTGTACTTTTATTTCTGACATTAACTTGAGCCCGATATGTTTTCGTATAAATGATGAAAATTATATTATATTTACTGATATGTACATGGATGTAGGTAATGATCTTCAACCGCTCGTGAAGAGAATGAATACGGAGAGAAATGAATAATTTAATATATTGTGAGAGTTACTACTGCGGCCATGGATAGACCGAGGTGGAGGAAGTTTCTTGACCTAGCCAAGGCCCACAAGGGGCTGTAGATCTTATAGAAGAAGAAGTGAGAGTTAAATTAAATATTTATTGTTTAAATAAAATAAAGCAAACTCTAGGCCGGCAAAGCGGGCTGGGTACGCTTGTGTTACTATATTTATTTATTTATTTAAATCAACAAAAATTATAACACCGTTACAGATAATACCAATATGATGTTACAAAAACTTAGTTAAACATATATTATTAAAATTAAAACAAATAAAAAGCTGCTTAATGTAGTGACAATAATATATAAATATAATAAAGTCAAACACCTTCTACGCATTTGTAGGTTCGATAGACACAGACTCAGTGCAACAAAATATATCAATGTGCAGTGAGATGGTATTAACAAACCCAACCGCGCGACAGCGAGGAGTTATATGAATTATGGATGCGCCATATATGAGTTAAACCAATTATGGACATTTAAAATTTACCAAACCATAAGTTATACTGCTTTGGAGTCATTAAAAAATAGTTTTATATACATAATTAATTACTAAAGTATAGTCAACACAGTCAATAAAATTAAATTTAAATTTGATAAATTAAATAAACAATTGTTTTTTATATTTAAATTAATAAATAATTGTTAAATACAAACTCTTTGCTTCCTCAACAAAGGAAACAAATATCAGTGTTCGTTTGTTAACAAGAATGTCGTCACATTTTTGCACATCATCCGAATCGGAGTGTTTTTCTATAAACACATTTTTATTTCATTGGGTCCTTCTTCTTTATAAAAATGGTCCTTCGAGCCGGATACACTGGAATTTTATTTGTTTCCAGAGGTAGTGACTTATGTTAAATACAAACATACAAACTCTTTGCTTCTTCAACAAAGGAGACAAATATCAGTGTTAGTTTTTTGTTCATAAAAACATCACCACTACATCTTTGCACATCATCCAAGTCGGAGTGCTTTCTATAAACACATTTTTATTTCATTGGGTCCTTCATCTTTATAAAAATGGTCCTTCGAGCCGGATACACTGGAATTTTATTTGTTTCCAGAGGTAGTGACTTATGTTAAATACAAACATACAAACTCTTTGCTTCCTCAACAAAGGAAACAAATATCAGTGTTAGTTATTTGTTAATAAAACATCACCACTACATATTTGCACATTTTTCTATAAACACATTTTTTATTTTATGGGTTCTTCTCCAATAATACATATTGATAGTTCAATTATATTGCAGCACTTGAAAAATTATATAAGCACAATTTGTATTCACTCCAGCTTCAATGAGTTTCATCATTTTTTAGCATAATGCACCTAAAGAAGTACAACTTAGAAAAGTAGGATACTCACAATGTGCTGTGCCAGTTCATGCTTGTCATATGTGTTGATGTTCCCACTGACCGCTTCAGAGAAACTCAATGCAGCATTGCTCGTGGCACACAGCACTCTCGAATCTAAGTAGCCTTCTCCTGGAAATATGAAATAAAAGATTTTTCACTCTAAAATATAAGAGAAACTACAATTTTTTGTATTAAGTATGTACCTTTTTTTTTTGTTAACGCGGGGGAATCTGTTTATAGACCATCCTCCGGTACCCTGGGTGGGCCCAGAGGGATGTGTGGGACTCGGCCTGGGCAGCCCATACCCACTAAACCTACCAAGTGAATGCCATCAGCTAAAGAGGAGCGGGTGTCCCGCTCATCTGTCAGCGAGAGGACACCCCAACGACCGGCCGGTCCCGGCAAAGACCGGACTTCACCCTCAAAGGGGACTTCTCCGGCACTCAGAGGCGACCGCCGACCAAGACCTGTCGCTCGAGACCATCGCAAGTACGAGGCTCGGAAGCGACAGGTCTACTC
>JAGSMX010000023.1:10250000-10259561 GCA_029286785.1 Meandrusa payeni | reverse complement strand
TTAACTCTAACCTAACCTAACCTTAACCTAACCTAACCTAACTCTAACCTAACCTAACTCTAACCTAACCTAACTCTAACCTAACCTAACTCTAACCTAACCTAACTCTAACCTAACCTAACCTTAACCTAACCTAACTCTAACCTAACCTAACTCTAACCTAACCTTAACCTAACCTAACCTAGCCTAGCCTGGCCTGGCCCTGGCCTGGCCTAGCCTGGCCTGGCCTGGCTGGCCTGGCCTGAGCCTGGCCTGGCCTGGCCTGAGCCTGGCCTGGCCTGGCTGGCCTGGCCTGGCCTGAGCCTGGCCTGGCCCTGGCCTGGCCTAGCCTGGCCTGGCCTGGCTGGCCTGGCCTGGCCTGGCCTGGCCTGGCCTGAGCCTGGCCTGGCCTGGCTGGCCTGGCCTGGCCTGAGCCTGGCCTGGCCTGAGCCTGGCCTGGCCTGGCCTAGCCTAGCCTAACCTAACCTAGCCTAGCCTGGCCTGGCCTGAGCCTGGCCTGGCCTAGCCTGGCCTGGCCTGGCCTGGCTGGCCTGGCCTGGCCTGAGCCTGGCCTGGCCTGGCTGGCCTGGCCTGAGCCTGGCCTGGCCCTGGCCTGGCCTGAGCCTGGCCTGGCCTAGCCTGGCCTGGCCTGAGCCTGGCCTGGCCTGAGCCTGGCCTGGCCTGGCCTAGCCTGGCCTAGCCTGGCCTGGCCTAGCCTGGCCTAACCTAACCTTAACCTAACCTAACCTAGCCTAGCCTGGCCTAGCCTGGCCTAGCCTGGCCTGGCCTGAGCCTGGCCTGGCCTGGCCTGGCCTGGCCTAGCCTGGCCTGGCCTAGCCTGGCCTGGCCTGAGCCTGGCCTGGCCTAGCCTGGCCTGGCCTGAGCCTGGCCTGGCCTGGCCTGGCCTGGCTGGCCTGGCCTGGCCTAACCTAACCTAGCCTAGCCTGGCCTGGCCTAGCCTAGCCTAACCTAGCCTAGCCTAGCCTAGCCTGGCCTAGCCTGGCCTGGCCTAGCCTGGCCTGGCCTGGCTGGCCTGGCCTGGCCTAGCCTGGCCTGGCCTAGCCTGGCCTGGCCTGGCCTAGCCTGGCCTAGCCTGGCCTAGCCTGGCCTAGCCTGGCCTGGCCTGAGCCTGGCCTGGCCTGGCCTGAGCCTGGCCTGGCCTGGCCTGGCCTGGCCTAGCCTAGCCTAACCTAACCTAGCCTAGCCTGGCCTGGCCTGAGCCTGGCCTGGCCTAACCTAACCTTAACCTAACCTAACTCTAACCTAACCTAGCCTAGCCTGGCCTGGCCTGGCCTGGCCTAACCTAACCTAACCTAACCTAACCTAGCCTAACCTAACCTAGCCTAACCTAGCCTAGCCTAACCTAACCTAACCTTTTTTTTTTTTTTGTTTACGGGGAGGAAATCTTCAAGAAGATACCCCGCCTTCTGGGGGAAGGCGGCGGTTATGTGGGTTCTTACCCACTCAAAACCTCCCTGGTGGTCTCTTTCCTCGGTGCATGACGAGGGCTCCGGGATCTCCAGTGGAACGCACCGGAGCCCCTCTGCACTGTGCTCAAGGAGATTGTCCCGGGAGGCTACTCCTCCCCCCTGTGCCCTCGTAGCGCAAGGCGACACGGGCCAGCCGGTGTCGTTCTTCCCGGGTCCACTTTGGTGGACGACTCAGGCCCCCACCCTTGTCGCCCAGTGAACCCGAGGCCCCTTTTAGTCGCCTCCTACGACAGGCAGGGGATACCGTAGTCTTATTCTTGAGAGCCCAGAACTACAGGGCTGAACCTAACCTAACCTAACCTAACCTAACCTAACCTAACCTAACCTAACCTAACCTAACCTAACCTAACCTAACCTAACCTAACCTTTTTTGTTAACGCGGGGAATCGAGTTATTAACCATCCTCCGGTAACTCTGCGGCTCCGGAGGGATGTGTGGGACTCGGCCTGGGCAGCCCATACCCACTAAACCTACCGCGAATGCCATCAGCCGTTATGGGCGGGTGTCCCGGATCTGTCAGCGACAGGACACCCAACGACCGGCCGGTCTCGGCAAGACCGGACTTCACCTTCGAAGGGGACTCTCCGGCACTCAGAGAAGTCCCGACGCCGAAGCATGCTGGGGCCAGGTTCCCATCCTGGCCCTGCTTGATTACGGGGCAGCGAGAGGAGACGTTTGAAACGTCCCCTGCGCACCCCGATTCGTCGCCTGCGGAGGAGGGCCCACGACTCCTCCTGACCCGCTCGTCAGCCTCCTTCTGAGACATGACTGTCTCGCAGAAGGAGGCGACTGCCAAGACCTGTCACTCCGTACCATCGCAAGTGCGAGGCTCGGAAGTGACAGGTCACTTCCACCGATGGCGGATGCCAGATCGTGACGCTGTGCTGCCTGATCTCGGCACACCTCCAAGGTGTGCTGGGGAAAAATGTGGTCAAGTTGTGCCTTAACCATATAATGTGTTCCATCCTTGTCAAGGGAGTGCTAACCGTCTCTCCTTTTAATAGACACAACCTAACCTAACCTAGCCTAGCCTAACCTAGCCTAGCCTAGCCTAGCCTGGCCTAACCTAGCCTAGCCTAGCCTAACCTAACCTAACCTAACCTAACCTAACCTAACCTAACCTAACCTAACCTAACCCAGTCGCAGACTACTGCTCGAGCCGTGCGCGCACGTCCCACGTTGGTCCAGTGTCGCTCCGCCCCCGAAAATTCTTCAAAAAATCCAAAGTGTGGGTTTTTTCGCGAAAAGTGTTGAGTGTGATACACCAAAAGAAGCGGAAAAGTGCAAGGAACACGCGTGTGAAAACAGTTTTTTCCGCGAGGAATTTTTCCGCGAGATATAGGGAAAAAAGTGGAAAAAGTGCAATTTTCGGAACTTCAAGTGCGTACGCCGGCTGATTCATCGCCTGGACGTACACTTTTTAAATTGTGCAAAGGTGTGGAGTGCATAGGACTACATCCTGAAAAATCAGATTTTTCCCGGGAAAAACGGGGAGTTACAAGGAAAAAAAAAAAACACTTCTAACCTCGAACACGAGGTCAGTGTTCCAGACCCGTGCGGCTATTTTGGAGGTCGGATTCGGGTAGCTGACGCCGGCAGGAACCTGAGGAAAAAGAAAATAAAAATAAGTTAAGTGGCTTAAAAGTTATAAAGATTTTAAAATTTTGAAATTTCAATTAATTCTTTCTTTGAAAGTAGATCGACGACCACATAATTTTATTTAATTATTAGATAGTAGATTTTTAGTATTATATGTGGTAAAAATTTGGTAAATTTAGCTTTAGTAGTTTTTGAGATATAAATTTTTTAAAATAAGCACGTGCCACGAGGTAACCCATCCAGACCCGTGCGGCTATTTTTAGCAACGGCTCTGGAAGGGCAATAAAAAGAGGAGCTCGAAACAGTTTTTACTTTCCCCGTAGCTCTAATAGAAATTAAATTAAAAATATTTTAAAATTAAAAATTTGTATTTAGATTAAAATAAATAGATATAGTAACTAAAAAATTAAAATTAAGGCATATAAACTTGTTTTGAAGTATTCCCTAATAATTACAATTGTTTAAACTTAAATTAATTATATTTTGGAAAAATTTTACAAAACATCAATAAAAATTAAATTATATTGAGCGCCTGTGGAAAAGTTCATAGCAAATTTCACATTGAAACTGCGCGTGTATAAGGAAAACTGTAAAATATAAATAAACTATTGGTTAAAAATTTAAAATTATATTGTAAAAGTAATAAAAAATTGTGAGCTGTTTTTTGGTAAAGAAATTAAATTAAAAAATTTTTTATTTTTAAAACATTTGGAACTTGGAACTGAAAAAATTTATTTTAAAATTGATAAAACTGTGTATATTGACTAGCGGTCGAGCAGGAAAGCGCGACTTAAAATATTTGACTATATATATAAATAGTATATAAATTGACAATTAGTAAACTGTAAAATAAAAATTAGTATACAATTTGTTTATTGACAAGCACATAGGTTAGTATAATTGGACGTGTAAATATAAATATATAACTTATACAAACATAAAACTAGAATAAATATTTACATAAAAATTTATTGACTTGTATATTTTTACGATATACAGCAATTAGAATAGGGACGCGTCATTTAAATTAAATTGAACTTTTATTTTAATTTAATTTATTCTAAAAAATTTTAATTTTATTTTTTATTTTTATTTATTTTACTACTGACAAAGACGCGTTCCCCAACATGTTAGGTATCTGCACTCCCCCAAGAAGGCGGAGGAGGGCGCCAAAGATAGGGAAACTGATCGCCTATCCACAGGGCAGACACCTCATCTGGTAGGGATGTCACAGCGGTCCGCGCCTCGGGAGTCAGGAGGAGTGTGGGGGAGTGGGAGGCAGGAAAGTGGAAAGGACGCAGCTCCAGCCCCACGATCCCCACCTCCAAAACCACCCAGTCAGGCCGCCTGAAGCAGAGGGCACCTTCCTCTCCTCCCAGCCGGAGGCAGGAGGAACCGCGCACCATCACCGGGAAGCCTGCCAGTCCCGCCCCCGAAGGCTCCGGAGGGCGCGGACCGCGTGACAGAGGCACGTACCTGCCTCCTAAGAGGGAAATGGTACCTCCGCGAGTCCCGCAACCTGAGAACGGACATAAAAAATGAGTTAAAATATACACTAGAAAGGCTATACCAACTGGCCAAGGGAGCGGGATTCGCGGAGAAGAGCAGTAGAGATGAGAGTGGAAAGGAGAGTGAGACTGCAAACCTGAAAAGAAAAGAGAAAGAAGGAGAAGGTATGATAGGGCATTAGAAAGAATAGAAAACAAAATTATAAGTAAATTAGAAGAACACTCAAAATTTTTAGATAGAAATTTTAGAGAAATAGAAAGAGTGAGAGAAGAAGTAAAGGAAGGAGAGGAACGTATGCAGGTGTAATTGCTTGGGACCACCGAGGAGACCGCCACCGAGCAGCACCGCAATGCACTCAGTGGTGGTAACCTCGGTGGACGTGAAAGACACAGGGGAACAGGTATTGAACAGAATAAGAAAGGCAGTGAATGCAAAGGATGAGGGAATGAAAGTGGACAGTGTTAGAAAAGGTTATACTGGGATGCAACAATAAAGAAGAAATAGGAAAAGTTAAAGCAAAAATACAAAAGATAGGAAAATTAAAAGTGGAAGACATAAGGAATAAGAACCCACTAGTCATCCTCAAGGATGTGATGCTGTATAACACCGACAAGGACATCATTAAATCACTACACACTCAAAATAGACACGTCCTTGAGGATATCAGTGGGGAGGATAAAAGAATGGAGGTAAGATATAGGAAAAGAACAAGAAACCCTTTAACAGCACACGTCGTTCTGAGGGTCTCTCCGGTGATCTGGAGGCGGCTGACGGAGGCAGGCTCGGCACATATTGATCTCCAGCGGGTCAAAGTGGAGGACCAATCCCCACTTGTCCAGTGCTCGCGGTGTCTGGGTTACGGTCATAGTAAGAGACTATGTACCGAGACCGTGGACACCTGCGGGCACTGTGGGGGCCCCCACTTGAGGTCGGAGTGTCCCGACTGGCTCGCGGGGGTAACACCGAGCTGCCGTAATTGTGCCAAAGCAAAGTCCGAAAGAAGGGACCACAGCGCCTTTAGTTCGGATTGCCCGGTGAGGGGCAGGTGGGAGACCATTGCACGGTCTACCATAGCCTATTGCTGAGGCGGTCCGAACTACCCATAGTAAACGTTCTCACCAATATAGCGTCATCCAAGTCAACTTGCAGAGGAGTGAAACCGCAACGGCGGAACTCATGACCGAAGCGGTCTCCCGCAAGTTGACCTTGGCCATGGTGCAAGAGCCGTATATTGGAAGGATGGGGGAGATGAAACGATATGCAGGAGTACGGACAGTACAATGCGCGAGAAGTCCTAACTCTGATCAGGTTATCAAAGCCGCCATTGTACTGTTCGACGGGGCTGTCCGGCTTACTCAGTGCCCCGATCTAACAACTTGTAACATCGCTGTTGCTAAGTTGGGGATTGGGGCCTGGGAGGTTGGGGTAGTCTCCGTATACCTCGAGGGTGATCAACCTCTCGCCCCCTATCTTAACGATATAACGGCCGCGGTCGTGGGACTGGGCACCAGAGGCGTGATATTGGGTGGGGACGTGAACGCATGGAACACTTGGTGGGGTAGTAGAATGACTGACAAGAGGGGGATAGAGGTGGCCTCAACTCTTGACGAGCTTGAGTTCCACCTCTTGAACAGAGGATCCGCTCCCACATTCGATACCGTCAGGGGCGGCAGAAGGTTTACCAGCTGTGTGGACGTCACTGCTTGCTCGACGGCCCTCCTGGGGAAGATCGATGGCTGGCGTACAGATGATAGTGTAACCAACTCCGACCACAGGGCAATCCTATTTGAAATAAATTTGGACAAGAGTAAGGAGAAGGAGATCAAAAGAAGTACAAGAATTTATAATACGAACAAAGCAGATTGGAGCGAGTTCCGTAAGGAACTCGCCCAAACCTGGATAAATAATAATATAAACAGAGAAGAGATAAATAAGATAGATAGTAGAGAAAAACTAGATGAAATAACAAATAAAATAACAGAAACAATTCAGGACACATGTAATAAAAATTTTAAGAAGGTTAAAAGTAAGAAGTTCATAGGATTGCCCTGGTGGACGGAGGAGCTGACCAACCTCAAAAAAGAGGTTGTAAGACACAAGCGCCGGATCTCGTACGCCGCCGCGGTCCGAAGGGAGTGGGTCGTCGAGCAGTATCTCAAACTCAAGGAGAAATATCTCCTTGAAGTTAAAAAGGCGCAGACCGCCAGCTGGAAGGCCTTCTGCGGCCAGCAAGATGGTGAGTCGATGTGGGACGGTATCTACAGGGTGATGAGACGCACTGCGGTGAGACAAGAGGACGTTCCTCTGGTGCGAAACGGAGTAGTGCTGGGAGGGGAGGAGTCAGCCAGGTTGCTTGCGGATACATTTTATCCAGAGGATCGACCATCGGACGACGACGCGGAACACAAGCGAATAAGAGAAACCGCAGATAAAATTAATGAAGGGCTGCATGGTGTACCATGCAGCCAACCATTTACGAAGGGCGAGTTGCTGTGGGCCGCGTCGTCGTTTAATCCCAAAAAAGCACCTGGTCTGGACGGCCTCACCTCCGACATCTGCCGTGCGGCAATCACCCTGGACCCTGACCTCTTCTTGGCACTTACCAACAGGTGCCTCAGTCTATCCTACTTTCCAGCCAGGTGGAAGGAGGCTGTGGTTGTGGTTATACGGAAGCCCGGAAAGGACACCTACACTAACCCCAAGTCGTACAGACCCATAGGTCTCTTACCAGTCCTGGGGAAGATCCTCGAAAAAATGGCGGTGCAGCGAATCAGGTGGCACATTGTGCCCCTGATAAGCGACCATAGTCAGGATATGCCACAGCGTAGTACCGAAGACGCCCTCTGCGCCATGATGCGGCACTTTGAACGATGGGCTTCTTTGCAAAGAAGCTCATGGTTCTCGTGTCGCTGGACATAGAGGGAGCATTCGATAATGCGTGGTGGCCTGCGATCAAACTCAGGCTGGCGGAGACCGGCTGCCCGGTGGACCTGAGGCGTCTGATCGACAGCTATCTTAGCGACCGATCAGTACGCGTAGGGTTCGCCGGTGCGGAATGTGTCAAACGTACGACAAAGGGATGCGTGCAAGGATCCATAGGGGGACCTACGCTGTGGAACCTGCTGCTGAATCCCCTTCTTACCACATTGGAAGAGAGGGGGGTGTACTGTCAGGCTTTCGCTGATGATGTCGTCTTAATCTTCTCGGGTGGTAACGCCCTGGAGGTGCAGAGGGAGGCTAATCCAATCCTCGAGTATGTTCGGGAGTGGGGGGTCAGAAACAAGCTAAACTTCGCACCCCACAAGACCCAAGCGATGGTGGTGACGAGGAAGCTAAAGTATGACTCACCACTCCTGAGCATGGGCGGGAAGGGGATTGGTCTCTCAAAAAGCATCAAGATCCTCGGCCTCACAGTGGCGGGCTCACCTTCAATGCGCACATTTTGAATGTGTGCAAGAAGGCTCAGAGCCTGTATGGCCAGCTGTCGAGAGCTGCTAGGGTCTCTTGGGGGTTAAACCCCGAGGTGATTAGGACGATATATACGGCGGTGGTGGAACCGACGATCATGTATGCTTCGGCTGCATGGGCGTCGGCGACACTAAAGAAGTCTGCCAGGAAGCAGCTGGAAGCCGTGCAGAGGGGGTTCGTCCAAAAGATCATTAGATCTTACAGGACCGTCTCCCTGCACTCAGCCCTACTACTCGCGGGACTGCTTCCGCTGGATGTCAGAATCAGGGAAGCGGCCTCTCTTTATTATATAAAGAGGGGCATATCCAGGCGGGTGGTGGGGGACAGGGAGATTGAGTCCAGGACACCCTTCGTCGAGATGCCGCACCCAGCCGAAAGGGTCGAGCTGGATGATCTCTGCGTGGAGGATGGTGGGGAGTCGCTTGGGCAAGACGAGGCTACCGTCCGTATATACACCGACGGTAGTAAAATTGACGGGAAGTCGGAGCTGCACTGTCCATATGGACTGGTGCAGCCGAGACGAGTACCCGAAAACTCAAGCTGAGCGACTACTGCACTGTCTACCAGGCGGAGCTGCTCGCACTCAATGAGGCGACCAAGTGGGCACTTCGGCATTCTGCACGGCACTACAGGGTCTATTGCGACTCCAGGTCCGCCCTCCAGACCGTGTTAAACTCGGATTCCGTCCATCCTCTTGCAGTCAACGCCCGGCAGAACATCAGCCAATTGAGGGAGAAGGGTAAAACTTTCTCCCTCACATGGGTGAAGGCTCATGTAGGAGTGGAAGGGAATGAGAGGGCGGATGCACTTGCAAAGGAGGCCGCAACTAAGACAAAGAGGGCCCCCGTTTACGATCGGTGCCCCGTTTCGTTTGTCAAGCGACAGATCCGTTTGGAGTCGGTTGACGAATGGAACGGGAGATACCGAGAAAGTGCGACGGCTTCCGTTACCAAAGTCTTCTTCCCGGATGCTGCAGACGCCTTTCGAACCGTCAGGCGCCTCGAACTGGACACTCTAGCAGTGCAGGTGCTCACGGGACACGGCGGGTTCTCCGAATACTTGAATCGTTTCAGGTGTAAGGAGAGCCCGTCGTGCGCCTGTGACGATACCAAAAGTGAAAACATCCTCCACCTCCTGCTAGAGTGTCCGGTAAACTCTGTGGAGAGGCACAGTATAGAGATGGAAACAGGACAGAAAATGGCATTAGAAAACTTACCGGTGCTTGTCGGAAGCAAAGAGTATGGCAGAAAGTTCCTGACGTACTGCAAAAACGCTGCAAGCAAGGCCATACGCAGGAACAAAAACCTGTAAAAAAGGAGTTCCCAACAGGTATTGTTGAATACCTGTTGGGAGCCCAGAAATTGTATTAGAAAATAAGACATAGCAAATAGATAAGTACTGAATATAAGAAAAGAAATGTAAGCATAAAAATAAAGTAATAAACATAAGTAGAATAAATAAGTATAGTAGAATAATTATAGAATAAAACATGTATATTAGGCCTGTAAGTAGAGAC
>JAGSMX010000023.1:10000000-10247500 GCA_029286785.1 Meandrusa payeni | reverse complement strand
GGCCTAGCCTAGCCTAACCTAGCCTAACCTAGCCTAACCTAGCCTAGCCTAGCCTAGCCTAACCTAGCCTAGCCTAACCTAGCCTAGCCTAGCCTAGCCTAGCCTAGCCTAACCTAGCCTAACCTAACCTAACCTAACCTAGCCTAGCCTGGCCTGGCCTGGCCTGGCCTAGCCTAGCCTAACCTAGCCTAGCCTAGCCTAGCCTAGCCTAGCCTGGCCTGGCCTGGCCTGGCCTGGCCTGGCCTAGCCTAGCCTAACCTAGCCTAACCTAGCCTAGCCTAGCCTGGCCTGGCCTGGCCTAGCCTAGCCTAGCCTAGCCTAGCCTGGCCTGGCCTGGCCTAGCCTAGCCTAACCTAACCTAACCTAGCCTAGCCTGGCCTGGCCTGGCCTGGCCTAGCCTAGCCTAACCTAGCCTAGCCTAGCCTAGCCTGGCCTGGCCTGGCCTGGCCTAGCCTAGCCTAACCTAACCTAGCCTAACCTAACTAACTAACTTCTTCTTCTTCAACTAACTAACTATTAACTAACTAACTAATAACTAACTAACTAACTAACTAACTAGCTAACTAACTAACTAACTAACTAACTAACTAACTAACTAACTTAACTAACTAACTAACTAACTAGCTAACTAACTAACTAACTATTAACTAACTAACTAACTAACTAACTAGCTAACTAACTAACTAACTAACTAACTAACTAACTAATCTAACTAACTAACTAACTAACTAACTAACTAACTAACTAACTAACTAACTAACTAACTACAACTAACTAACTAACTAGCTAACTAACTAACTAACTAACTAACTAACTATTAACTAACTAACTAACTAATTAACTAACTAACTAACTAACTAACTAACTAACTAACTAACTAACTAACTAACTAACTAACTAACTAGCTAACTAACTAACTAATAACTAACTAACTAATAACTAACTAACTAACTAACTAACTAACTAACTAACTAACTAACTATCTAACTAGCTAGCTAACTAACTAACTAACTAACTAACTAACTAACTAACTAACTAACTAACTAACTAACTAACTAACTAACTAACTAACTAGCTAACTAGCTAGCTAACTAACTAACTAACTAACTAACTAACTAACTAACTAGCTAACTAACTAACTAACTAACTAACTAACTAACTAACTAACTAACTTCTTCTTCTTCAACTAACTAACTAACTAACTAACTAACTAACTAACTAACTAACTAGCTAACTAACTAACTAACTAACTAACTAACTAGCTAACTAACTAACTAACTAACTAACTAACTAACTAACTAACTAACTAACTAACTAACTAACTAACTAATAACTAACTAACTAACTAACTAACTAACTAACTAACTAACTAACTAACTAACTAACTAACTAACTAACTAACTAATAACTAACTATTCTTCTTCAACTAACTAACTAACTAACTAACTAGCTAACTAACTAACTAACTAACTAACTAATAACTAACTATTAACTAACTAACTAACTAACTAACTAACTAACTAACTAACTAACTAACTAGCTAACTAACTAACTAGCTAACTAACTAACTAACTAGCTAACTAACTATTAACTAACTAACTAACTAACTAACTAACTAACTAACTAACTAACTAACTAGCTAACTAACTAACTGGCAACTAACTAACTAACTAACTAACTAACTAACTAACTAACTAACTAACTAACTAACTAACTAACTAACTAACTAACTAACTAACTAACTAACTAATAACTAACTAACTATTAACTAACTAACTAACTAACTAACTAATAACTAACTAACTAACTAACTAACTAACTAACTAACTAACTAACTAACTAACTAACTAACTAACTAACTAACTAACTAACTAACTAACTAACTAACTAACTAACTAACTAACTAACTAACTAACTAACTAACTAACTAACTAATAACTAACTAATAACTAACTAACTAACTAACTAGCTAACTAACTAACTAACTAATAACTAACTAACTAACTAACTAACTAACTAACTAACTAACTAACTAACCTAACCTAGCCTAACCTAACCTAACTAACTAACTAGCTAACTAACTATTCTTCTTCTTCAACTAACTAATAACTAACTAACTAACTAACTAACTAACTAACTAACTAACTAACTAACTAACTAACTAACTAACTAACTAACTAACTAACTAACTAACCTAACCTAACTAACTAACTAACTAACTAACTAACTACTAACTAACTAACTAACTAACTAACTAACTAACTAACTAACTAACTAACTAACTAACTAACTAACTAACTAACTAACTAACTAACTAACTAACTAACTAACTAACTAACTAACTAACTAACTAACTAACTAACTAACTAACTAACTAACTAACTAACTAACTAACTAACTAACTAACTAACTAACTAACTAACTAACTAACTAACTAACTAACTAACTAACTAACTAACTAACTAACTAACTAACTAACTAACTAACTAACTAACTAACTAACTAACTAACTAACTAACTAACTAACTAACTAACTAACTAACTAACTAACTAACTAACTAACTAACTAACTAACTAACTAACTAACTAACTAACTAGCTAACTAACTAACTAACTAATAACTAACTAACTAACTAATAACTAACTAACTAACTAACTAACTAACTAACTAACTAACTAGCTAACTAACTAACTAACTAACTAACCTTCAACTAACTAGCTAACTAACTAACTAACTAACTAACTAACTGGCAACTAACTAACTAATAACTAACTAACTAACTAACTAACTAACTAACTAACTAACTAACTAACTAACTAACTAACTTAACTAACTAACTAACTAGCTAACTAACTAACTAACTAACTAACTGGCAACTAACTAACTAACTAACTAACTAACTAACTACTAACTAACTAACTAACTAACTAACTAACTAACTAACTAACTAACTAACTAACTAACTAACTAACTAACTAACTAACTAACTAACTAAATAACTAACTAACTAACTAACTAACTAACTAACTAACTAACTAACTAACTAACTAACTAACTAACTAACTAACTAACTAACTGGCAACTAACTAACTAACTAACTAACTAACTAACTAACTAACTAGCTAACTAACTAACTAACTAACTAACTAACTAACTAACTAACTAACTAACTAATAACTAACTAACTAACTAACTAACTAACTAACTAACTAACTAACTAACTAATAACTAACTAACTAACTAACTAACTAACTAACTAACTAACTAACTAACTAACCTTCAACTAACTAACTAACTAACTAGCTAACTAACTAACTAACTAACTAGCTAACTAACTAATAACTAACTAACTAACTAACTAACTAACTAACTAACTAACTAACTAACTAACTAACTAACTAACTAACTAGCTAACTAACTAACTGGCAACTAACTAACTAATAACTAACTAACTAACTAACTAACTAACTAACTAACTAACTAACTAATAACTAACTAACTAACTAACTAACTAACTAATAACTAACTAACTAACTAACTAACTAACTAACTAACTAACTAACTAACTAACTAACTAACTAACTAACTGGCAACTAACTAACTAACTAACTAACTAACTAACTAACTAACTAACTAACTAACTAACTAACTAACTAACTAACTAACTAACTTCTTCTTCAACTAACTAACTAACTAACTTCTTCTTCTTCTTCAACTAACTAACTTCTTCTTCAACTAACTAACTTCAACTAACTAACTAACTTCTTCTTCTTCAACTAACTAACTAGCTAACTAACTAACTATTAACTAACTAACTAATAACTAACTAACTAACTAGCTAACTAACTAACTAGCTAACTAACTAACTAACTAACTAACTAACTGGCAACTAACTAACTAACTAACTAACTAACTAACTAACTAACTAACTAACTAACTAATAACTAACTAACTAACTAACCAACTAACTAACTAACTAACTAACTAACTAACTAACTAACTAACTAACTAACTAACTAACTAACTAACTAACTAACTAGCTAACTAACTAACTAACTAACTAACTAACTAACTAACTAACTAACTAACTAACTAACTAACTAACTAACTAACTAACTAACTAACTAACTAACTAACTAACTAACTAACTAACTAACTAACTAACTAACTAACTAACTATTAAGCATTATAGAAATAAAACAATATCGAAAAAAAAAAAAAAAAAAAAAAATTGGCTGAATGGATATCAATGGACCCGTCAGCCCGCGGCCTGACCTTGCTGCGATCACCGCAGCGTGTCATGGCCTTACGGGTGATACGCGGTTACCGCACTGTCGAGGCGGCGTGCGTCCCAGCTGGGACGCCGCCGTGGAACTCGACGCTGAGTCGTTTGCGCGTCTACCGGCGGCGGAAGCGTCCTTAAACGGGCGAGCATCCGTCTCCAGAAGACGAGGAAGTGGCGCCGCGAGGCGCGAGGTGACGTGCTTCGGCGCTGGGAGCAACGGCTTCTAAACCCGTTGCACGGTCGCCTAACGATGGAAGCCGTCCGACCGGTGTTGGCGGACTGGCTCAACAGGGATTGCGGAGTCCCTGTTCCGCCTGGTGCAGATACTCACGGGGCACGGCTGCTTCGGGAGTTATCTGTACTTGCGTAGTAGTAGCGGTAGGACGGACGAGGCGTGCGACGAATGTGGCCACACTGTGGACACATCGTCACACACCTTGGCCGATTGCCCGCGCTGGGGGGAGGATAGGGCTGCGCTCGTAGCGGCAATAGGGAGTGACCTCTCACTGCCGGCTGTGGTTCGTTCCATGGTCGGTAGCGAGGCGTCATGGGATGCGGTAGACCGATTCTGCGACTCTATTATGTCGCAGAAACGGGAGACCGAACGCCTACGGGAGCGGGTGCCTAGGAGGCAAGACGCCGAATGCCTCCTTAGGCCGGGGAACCTGGCGTCGCGACCGACATGGGCCGTTGGTCCGGCGCCCCCCTCGGAGAGGGTTCCCACAGGGAACGGCGGCGCGTTTGTATTCGACGCGCCGCATTGTAGTAATTGTTCAGGGGTGCTTCTCACCCCTCCTAGGTAATTGAAATTGAAATACGGACATTAAATGTTGTTTCTCTAAATATTATAAAGAAACGCAGTTTTGTCTTTTATTTTAAACAAATATATAGAATCACTAGAGCTGCGACACACAACAGGTGACAAGCGACGGTCTCAATGAAATAAACAGGCACATGAACAATTTACCACTTTATTGATAGTTGTCAAAAAAATAACCGAACATTTCTTCTTTACAAATGCCATCGCGTGTTCTATCAGCCAGCTGCTGGAGCACGTCACCGGCGGCCCTCATGCACGCCGTCTGGTATTCATGCAACACCAAAATAAGAGGTCTCTTATAATAATAACGACGTTGCCGCACTCGGAGAAGAGACAGTCATATACGAGGGTGAATCAAAAAGTTCTTAGAAGTGCATATATATGAAAACTTTTTGGATCAAGTTCGATATTCAAATTAAAGAGTGTCTATCACACTATATTTATGCAGACTGTCACTTGTTTTTGTCAGTTCGTTCGCATGTAATAAATTGTTTTGTGCAACGAGTTGCTAAAAAGTCAAAATTATGGATAAAAGTGAGTTACGTGCGGTGATAAAATATCTCAGTTTGAAAAAAATGTCTACGAAGGAAATTTTTTTGGACATTCAGCAGACATTAGGGGGTGATGCTGTACCCTATTCTACGGTTGCGTACTGGGTGGCTGAATTTAAAAGAGGTAGATCAAGCTGTAAAGATGACCCGCGTTCTGGGCGGCCTTCAACCTCCGTTACAGAAGAAAATGTCAAAAAGGTTGAGAATCTGGTTTTGGAAGACAGAAGAATGACTATAAAACATATAGCTGAGATCCTAAAGATATCTTTTGGTAGCGTTCAATCCATTTTAATTGATTCACTGGGGTTCAAAAAAGTGTCTGCAAGATGGGTGCCACGAATGTTAACCGACGAAAACAAAAAGCGACGTTTGGAAATTTCCAAGCGTAATCTCGAAATGTTCCAGCGTGATTCGGATAATTTTTGCCGTCGTCTTGTCTCCATGGATGAAACGTGGGTCCACCATTTTGATCCTGAAACTAAAAGCCAAAGCATGTCTTGAAACGGCCATCCTCTCCATCCATCAAGAAATTTCGAGTTGCTCCTATCGCTGGCAAAGTTATGACCTCTGTGTTCTGGGATAGTGAAGGAATCCTTTTTATTGATTACATGCCAAAAGGCCAGACGATTACTGGACCCTATTATGCAAATTTAATCCCGAAAGTGCGTGAAGCGATTAAAGAAAAACGTCGTGGAAAACTGTCGTTGGGCGTGTTGTTCCTTCAAGATAACGCTCCTGCTCATCGATCGGAAGTTGCGCTCAACGCAATCCGCTGTGCTTCAATCTCCTTGACCACCCACCATATTCTCCGGACTTAGCCCCAAGTGATTTTCACTTATTTCCAAAATTAAAAGAGGAAATTCGTGGAACAAAATTTCACGATAATGACGCGGTTATAGCTGCCGTGCCGTAGAGGACTTTTTCGAGAGTCAAGAAAATAATTTTTTTTCACAAGGAATAAGGAAGTTAGAAACGCGTTATTCTAAATGCATTGCATTGGAGGGAGATTATGTAGAAAAATAAAATATTATTATTTAAATCTTTGCATTTTTTAATATTGATTCCAAGAATTTTTTGATTCACCCTCGTCGATTACGTTTGATTGTGAGGCATTACATTATACCTTACAGTTATTTTAGAGAAACGAGCCGCGGGAAACAGCTCCTCGATAATCTATACATATTAGTAAATAGAGAGATGTTTTTGTTACGTATTACTGCAAAAACCACTAAAGGCATAAACACAATATTTATACCACAAGACAGTACCAGTTCCAGAGATAGTTTAGAGTATACAGCCGCCGCCGTGCTCCGCGGCATGAGGTGACACCGGCACATTCACACACACGTTCACACAGTCAATATCGAACTTAAAGATAGATATGGCACACAACTTTTGCTACTACAGTCTTTCACAACGGTCACGCCGGTAACGTTTTGCTGAATAATGTACGTCATGTTTCACGTCCGTGCACGTGGCACACGCCCTGCCCGGTACACTCCATTGAGAGCCGTTCTTATCAATCACTTGTTTGCTTGTATTGAGCCACATTTGTACGTCACTTCAGCAACGTTCCAAAATAACTATTATTTTCCATTTCACTGTTATGTCACTTTATGTCCGCTCGCTGGGGACGTCTGGCGCACGCGGGGGCGAAGGAACAGAACATGAGTGCCGATGTTCACAGAGACGGCGCTGTCGCGGCGCTGACGATGTGGCCGTCCGGGCTGAGCTTGGCCTGAAGCGCGGAGCCGAGCAGCTTGTCGACGGTGAGCGGTACGGTGGGCGGGACGGGGGGTGGGGCCACACGCCGTCGGAAGACGCGCAGCGCCGCCGCCAGTCGTCTTCGCGGTCGTATCGCGGCCGCCAGCTTCGTCCAAAACCTCGAGTCGTCGCGATGTAAGTACGTGGTGGTGGTGAGGTAAGCCCGAAGCTCGTCGGTCACGCGCTCGTCCGCCAGCACGTCGTCCACGACGACCACGATGACGCGCGCCTTGCCGTCCGTGAGCGCGCGGCGGTGCGCCTCTCGGAACTCTAGCAGGCCCCAGCACGACGACAGGAACTTGCGGGACAGGACGATGATGGTACGCCGCGAACTTTCCACGGAGGCGGTGATCTGCTCGGGGATGTAGTCGCCGATCGACCAGTCGCGGTAATGCACGCACATTTTTAGCGAATACGGGGGCGTCTCCATTTTCATCACCACTTCCTGCGCCAAAGCCAAGTCCTGGTGCGCAAAGGAAACGAAAGCGTCGTATTTTTTTTCCAAATCCTCGTCGTCGTCCGGGGGGCAGAAGCCGCACCCGATCGCCCAGTACAAGAGACTCGTCCCGTAGCGACGCACCAGTAAAAAGATGGCGACGATAACGGCCAATAGCATAAGTAACAGCACGCCGATGATAATGTAAGTCCGCTCGGTGCAGAGCGCCTCCACCGCCAGCCCGCGCAGCGCCAGCCCCGCGCGCCTCTCCGGCGAGGCGCAGGTCAGCCGCTCGTAGTCCCTGACGTGCACACTGTCACGCTGCAACGCCGCCACGTCCAGGCTGTGGCTGCAGTCGCACGCAAACTTGTTTCCCGCCAACCACAGTATATTGTTCGCGAGCAGATCGACGGGGACTCGGGTCAACTGGTTGTCCGTCAAATTGACCTCGACGCCCGCTGGAAGAGGCGGAAGCTCGGCGACGCGCAGGTTGGAGAGATCGAGTTTCTCTAGTCCCGGGAGCGATCGGATGGCGGGAGGAACTCGATCGAGGCGCAGATGGACGGGGCGTTTGCCGTAGTCGTGCGTCGCGGTGAGATTGGCGGGGAGAGTGTCGCAGTGGTAGTCGCGACGGTCGGGGAGCAGCCGGCAGCGGCAGCTGGGCGGGCAGGACGAGTCCGTCAGCGGACAAGCCAGCTCCTCGCGCGGAACCTCCGCGAGCGCGCGGCCCTGCAGCGCGGGCGGCGCGGCGCAGCGGGCGGCGGGCGCGACCAGGCGCGGCTCGGGCGCCGCGGGGCCCGCACGCAACGCCGCCTGCAGCGCCGGCGTCCAGCAATCGCACACGAACGGGTTGTCGTCCAACAGAAACACACCGCGACCGTCGCCCGCGGCCGCCGGATCCACCGCGGTGATCTGGTTGTGCCGCAGGTCCACCTCGACCGAACCCAGGAAGTTCATGCTTATTTTCTGAAAAAAGTAAATGTTCGTTTTTTTTTTATTTTATTTGACACTCAGCGGAGATCACAGAGAGAGATCACACGGTCACGTGAATACGCACGTCCAGGTAAGTGATGTTGTTCCAGCTGAGGTCGAGGGCGCTCAGACTGACGAGCACGCGGCGCCAGTCGTCGAGCACGTTGCGGATGCGGTTGTGGCTGAGTTTCAGCTGCGTGAGCAGGGGCACCGCATCGAAGGGAAACTGCTGGGGTCTCCCGACCAGCTCCGGCGCATCGAGGTCGAGCTCGTTGTGTGAGAGGTGCAGCTCCCGCAGCGAGTGGAGGCCGAGGAAGGCGCCGTGCGGCAGCGTCGCGAGCTTGTTGTGGTCCAGTCTCAGCACGTGCAGGCTGGCGAGGTCGAGGAACACGGAACTGCAATCAAAGGGCGCCATGAGCCGGTACTTCTTCTTCTCGTACGAGCTCGCGACTTTTCTTCACAGTATTGTGGTCAGCCAAGTTACATGGGTACCAAAAAATTATTTTACATTTTACTGCCAATTTCCGCATTTGCTTGCAGATATTAGTTTGTATATAAAAATATCGGCGCGGGGCGGATATCCGAAATTTAAAATAACGAATAATTTATAAAAATTGACAAACTGCTGGTTGAACATATAATATGATGCTTTTAAGACATTTACAAAATCGCTCGCTTGGTGGCGTGCGGTGTGCCAGGTGACGACACGAGGACGATTTTGCTCGCTCCGTGACGTCACCTGCAAATGACGCAGAGTCTAACCTGTGGTCGAGGCCGCCGCCGCCGAGGACTTCCGTCTCAACCAGAGAAGTCAATTTTATCACATCGAATCTTTGTCGTAGTATTTTAGGCTTCAGGTTCAATTACAAAAAATTGTGACATCTCACCTCGGCAGTGATACGAGCTGGTTGCCGACGAGGCTGAGCTTGGTGACATTCCGCAGACCGACAAACATCTCCGGGCGCAAGTTGGCCAGCGCGTTGTGCGCGAGGTCCAGCGACTGCAGGTTGCCGAGGTCCTGCAGCCAAAAGTCGGGCAGGTCGCGCAGCGCGCAGTGGGCCAGCACCAGGTTCCGCAGCGCACTCGACCCCTCCACCAGGTCCGGCGGAATGCTGTGCAGCTTACTCCAACTCAGATCCAAGTCCAGCAGCGAGGACAGGTTGGCGAAAGCGCGCCGCTCCAGGGTTAGATTGACATGGTTGTTCTTCAAGCGCACCTGATGGAACAGTACAATTGCAACACGAGTGCGGCCAAACGTGCGTGTGGGCACGTCTCGAGGTTCATCTCTTTCACAACCACATCGCTACTGCTGCCATGTCAGTGTGGCTCACGTGACAATGAGCACGCACCACTTAGTGAGACGCTACCATCTCAATATCGATGCATTTACATGTTTATAGTATGAGTCACGGCCCTGGCTCTGGGAGAGAGAGAGAGGAACATATTGGCAGGTGTGACCGACGATACAAGTGAATACAGTTATATACGAGGAGCCGTACCTCCTGCAGGTGCTGGAGGCCGGGCAGCAGGTCGGAGGGCAGCGCCTCCAGCGGGTTGTCGTACAGGTCCAGGTGCGTGAGCAGCGGCGTGGGGCGCAGCAGGCGCGCCGGCAGTCGGCGCAGCGCGTTGGAGCTGAGGCTGAGCTGCTGCAGCGCGCCCAGCCCTGCGCACACGCACACTCTTACAATCCTAATCTTGCCAACGGGTATTATGTATAAAAAAAGCGTCTACTCAACAACAAAGGAACGAGAATATCGTAAATATTTATACTTCTTGTTTCTCCGCAGGAGCAAAGAGCTCCAACTGTTCCAACCGAGCACCAGACGAGCTGCAGATGCCTTCAAGTGACATCAGATGAGGGAAGTTAGTGATAATAAATTTAAAAATAATACCAAAAAGTAGCACACCTTCAAAAGTGTTTTCGTCCAAATCAGCGAGATCATTGTTCCTGAGGATGAGTCTCGTCAAGTGCGTCAGGTTACGGAAGACGGCTGGCGGCAGCGCGGACAGCGCGTCTTCGGCCAGCTCCAACTTTTCCAGCTTTAACGGAGGCAGCGGCCGCTCGAGCACCAACTTCGCCTCGATCACAGTCAGCTGGCGCAGCTCCGGGAGCTCCCCCATCGCCTCCAGCGGCAACTCCATCTCCCGCCCGTCTGCGGCAGAGACGCGCGGACATTGTTACAGACGACGGGACAGAGCGGAACACCGGGTGCAGTTTACACAACCGAGTCATCAATTTGAAAACCTAAACACGTATGGCAACAATTTGCAAACCAAATTGCTCTCGATGCATTCACGGAACTAGTCATGAAAATTAGAAGAATTCGGAACACACTCACGCCGCTCATGCGGCTGGACTCGTGCGCGCAGTACCGCACATATTACTCGGTTCTGCCCCGTTTAACTTTCTGAAGCAGTTAATTAACGAAATTAGTAAATTGTGTACTATTTGTAATATCATAATTTGTCTGCAAAAGTGATTAGATTCTCTACGGCGAATGGCCGCCGCATGAGACCTCCGTGATAAAGGGGCCATTTAAAAAATATTTCATCTCAATGTCTTCTCAGACCAATGTTGCAAATAGAAACTGCGTCATATACTGCGATATATAGATATATAATCTCTTCCTCCTCCTTCGCTCGTGTTCCTCGGTCGGAGAGTGAGAGTCCATCCGTGAGCTTAGGTGTTAGGTGGCTATTCCGTCTCCTCCAGAGTCCAGTTGCGCGGGGAGCTTCGTAGACGGTGTAGTGGAGAGTGTTGCGGATTTGGTCAGGCCAAAGCACGGGCGGTGACCCCGCGGTTTATTTCCTTCCATTGCTGGTACAAAACCACAAATTACTCGAGGTTACCTCCGTCTGTGCTGGCAATGTGTCCGAGAGTAGTAAAACGCGTCCGTTAGCGGTCTATACTTTCTAGGGTCTACTTCTCAGGTCCATAGAAAGCAATAGAGGAGACGGCACACGCATTGGATCTCTAAAGTATGGTACCGACATCCAGTCGGTGCTTTTAGATGCAGCAAAATATGAAAAGATTACAAACCCAGCTCGTCGATATAGAGCGAGGTGAGTGTGGTGAGGCCGCGCAGGTGGCTCGCGGTGAGCGGCGAGCGCGGCGCCCGCAGCATGAGGCGCTTCGGTGAGCCCCCGCCGCGCCGCCGCAGCGCACAGCCCAGCTCCTCGCTTCCCAGCGCGCACTGGCGGAGAGTCACGCTCCGCAGCGCAGCACGCAGCGCGCCCAGCCCCGCCGCGCCCCGCTCTGGCACCTCGGCGCAGCGTAGCGTGCCATTCTGTGGAGCACCGCGTGTGCAGTCACTTGCGCTCGCTCGGCCGCCGCTCTAGACCACTTGATTGTATTTGTTTTTTGCGTCGTGTTACGAAAGTTACTCACTAAACACTCGAAGGTGATTCCATCGCCGTACTCCTTGAAGCTTACCGCTCCACTGGGTAGGGAGCAGTCGTAGATGCTGCCGTCTGCCTGCGTGATGCAGCTACACTCGGCCGGACACCGCCACTGCTCCCGCGTCCCCGTCTCCTCTGCTGGCGTGCTCCGGTTGTCGATGGCGGTGGTGTGGGCGGGCGGCGGCTCCTCCGAGACAGTGGTGTCAGCGGTCGCGGGTGCCGCCAGACGCGAGGTGCCGCTGAGCTGCGCGGCCGGGGTGTCGGGCGGAACTTGCACCAGGTCTGTGCGCGGGGCCGCCGCCGCCAACGACAAACTCATAAACACCATCGCCACCGAATTCATTTTCGCCACTCCACGTTATCTTAAAATAGAATTTACAATTATACATATAAATAAAATTAGAGTGTATGTCTGTAATATTAAAATAACCGCTCTTTATTATATGTTTAGGAATGTATATACACGTATACGGTTCACAACCAAAATATCATTTTTTTATAATTTTTGTCTATCTGTTTATTCCGGCTAACATCTGAAACGGCTGGATCAGTTCTGACGGGGCTGTTACTGGCAGATAGCTGATGAAATAAGGAATAACTTAGGCCAATTTTTATTTAACTGATATCATGTGCTTTTGCAATTAAATTATTTTAAGGTTCCTCAAATGGAACCTCGACGCGCTTGCAGCAAGTGCCGGTGCACCAGGCTGCGAGTCACAGAGCCGGCCAGTGATGATATAAGTCACCGTTATGACAGGAGCTGCTAAAAGTGTTCTTATTCCATGTTTGCATTGCCATTACTCCAAACTTGCCGTTTCAATTTAAGAGGTTGCATCGTTCACCGTGCATACCACGAACAAGTTGCCGGCGTCGTCCAAGTACGATGTGGGAGCCTTCAAGAGTAGAGTGAATAGGCACTTACTAAACTAGCGCGCACCATCTTACGACTATCATCACTTAACACCAACTGGAATCGTGATCAAGCACTAGTTTATAACCCATAAAAAGGAATGTTTATCGTTCTTAGGTCTTAACTCTTTTTATAACTTTTAGTTTCAATAAATAAAAAATGAACGAAATTTAAACATGGCGGTGTCTTCACAACTAAGCTAACGTAACTAAATTATATTGCATACAAGGGATACAGAAAAGGACAGATTATTTAATCGGGCGTAACACCGCGGGGCGCAGCTAGTTTTGTTATAAGTCGTCACGAGGTCCCGGGCACACGTGACAACGTGTCCTCTCTTGAATTAATAATGATTCATATAAATGGGTTAAGACCAGTAAAATGTTGTATTAAATTTTGTTGTCCTGCATTCTTCTGTTTTTTTTTAATGATTAAGCGATTTTTAAATATTTTTTTAGTTCTATGAGTTTGCTTTGAACAAGGCATGAACGACAGCTTTTTGATTAAGTTTGTATACATAGAGATATTGAAGGTTTACGGCAATACGAGAGCAGGCGTGAGGGAAGACAGGACACGGGCTCCAGAACGTATACCTGCGATACTTTACAAGCGATATTACGAGCAATAATAAAAACCGACTACAAATGTTATTACGTACCTCTTTGTATTTACAAATTATCGTAAGAATATTACGAAACAAAATGAATCAGAAGTTAACCAAACTTTTATTCAATTACTCGTTGTAAATATCTGGGATTTGACTTAAAAACAAGATTCTGCCGGTAGTCAGTACGTGTAATCGTTGAATACTAGTCGAAAGATCGAGAGTCGATATTATCCGCACAATTACGGAAGGTTAATGACCTTTTTAAATTTAGGTGAGTTATAAGATGACAAGACGGGACGCTTAGCGCGAACACTCGTACTTTAAGGACATCCTTTTAAATAAAAAATGAACAATCGAAATCGGTCTGCGTGATGTTGAGTTATTCGCCCATTTGCCGCGCACATACTTGATGCAAATGGTTTTCTCATGGGTGCCATTCTCAATGTTGGATAAAATTTAAATGGGACCACACACACACATGGGTATGACCAGCTTTCAAAAAAAATTATCATCAAAATCGAAACCAGTCGACAGTTATGAGGTAGCATATATAAAAAAAAAACATACAGACAGAGCTGGCAACACCGAGAGTGCTTCAGACCACGCGACTGAAGTAACACTAGCTCCATCTCGATGTGCAGCAGCTTTCCCGGCAAACCTTGTTTTGCTACATATATTATTTCTAGTGAATTTTGGTATCCATTTATGTTTTACTAAGTTTGGCATAGCATTAATATAATGGGGGGTAATGGAAACAGGGTGGAAACTTAGGGTTGTACGTATTTTTATGATGAAAAATATTTTACGCCCTATTCTCAGACCTACCGAATATACACAAATAATTTAATAAAAATCGGTGAAGACCTTTTCTTATAAGATATGTTAATATATGTCTTTCTCTTACTCTTTCTTTCTGCACTAACTTAAATCTTTCTCTCAACTTTCCTTCGTGTCGCCCGATCACATTTTTTGTAACGCATCACCAGGTTACTCCCCAAGTTAAGCATGTGTAAAGGAGTTTTATTTTAAAAATCAAATTAAAGCTGTACAATTCGATATATTATAAAAGTAAGTAGATAACATAATAGTGAGACAGACAGACTGCAGGAGCAGACCATATTCACTACAGTTGGTTGCGTCGTGAGCGTGACAACTTCTTTTCGACCGACAAAAAAGGAAGTGGTTCTCCATTTGTTTGTTTTTTATGTTAGTGCTCTGATAACCACAGCCTAAAACAACGAATTTGCAATGAGACCAACGCACGATACATAGATAATATTTAGAGACCAGTAGACCAAAGACAACCAAACTGTTGGCGGGAACTTAATTATATTAATAAAATAGGTTTGTCATCACGAACACACGTCACTTCCTAACGTTGCTAAAACAACGAATGTGGGCGCGGAGTGCTGCAGCGGTGTGGGCGGGTGGGGGTGAGCACTCCATATCATTGCCAGGACATTCGACCCGAATACTAACGTGAGAATAGAGAATGGCGTGACATTCACGACGACAGCGCGGTCACTCACCGACTGTCACGAGAAAGTCGATTCAGGTTATGAACTCTTTGTTGCAAAGTTGGTTTGGCAAAACAAGTTGGTGTTCCATAAGAAAGCGATATGTCCACACGGAGCCTCCATGACAGTACACGGCTCCAGAGCCAGCACCTGGACCCACACCGAGGGAGCAATGCTTGTGAAAGCACACAGAGCTGTCCATTAGTGTAACGAGCCGCTCCTAATTGCCATAATTAAATATCCATTTTTCGTCACACGTCACGGCCTTCGCCGCTGGTGCCTGAGCTCATCGAAGCGCGGTATTTCCCAACACTTGTCGACTTGACATTTACAGCTAGAGAGCTATTTGACAGTCTCGATTGTTTTCCGATAAAACTACGCCGAGTTTCTCCGGGGCAGAAGAATGTTACGATGTCATACACGCGGTGCTCCCCGCTGCAAACCTGCTGAGAACTCCGAGCTAGGCAAAAGCCGATTTGGTCTCGCGAGTGCCGGGTACTTCGTGAGATATTTTTGAAAGAAGGCGACAGTGTCCAATTTTAGGAAGAAGAGGGAGTCGCAGCATCAGTGGAGCATTAATTTTTTAATGTCCCTTAGATTATCCGTATAATAGCAACCGACCGAGTCGTGGTTCGGGCGCCCTCAGATCGGAATGCGTAACATTCGCCGCCAGCTTCTCTGCCCAATCTGTGTACTTCGTCAGAAAAAAAATCAGTCGGGCGTCTTCAACAACACAGAACGTGGAATTTTCGCAAACGTATCCAATAAGGTAAATCTACTCTATTTGAATTCCTTCTCGAAGAGTACGTACGAGTCCAAGTATCCGTCATACACTCCTCCTCGTAACGCAAATTATATTTTTAATAGGTACTTTATTAGAGCGTGTAATGCAATCAATGTAATGCAATATTTGTGAGAAGGGCAATAATGTCGACATGAGTGACGCTGCCATTCGTAAACTTTATGAAAATACGTTTAGTAGTGTTCTGTTGGCCGATGTTACCAGGTTTTTGTATATTTCCATGTTTACACGTGAAAACTTGTTATCTACTAATTTCTGTTGGCAGATATTACTCATTCCAATTGCATTTTCATTTTATATATATATATATTTATTCTTCAGGTAAAATCTACTTCCTCAACATACATTGCATCGGGATCTTTATGTATAGAAACGGTCTAAGCTTCGCAGTGTGCTGCCCGAGGCTATTGACTGGCAGATTGCAAAAGACGTTATTAAGTATTAGACGATATTTTAGAGAAAGTTTAATATCTCAGACGTCGAAATAAAGTACAGGAACTCACTGCAAATGTTCCTCCTTCCTTTTATAATTGCTAATCAGTAAGCAGGCGTCAACAAAGAGGAAGAGATCACAGGCGCCCCTCGCCCTCCGCCCCGATTGCGAGATACGAAGCAGTACGACACGCGGATGTGACTTCGTTATCCAGAACAACAGTGCTCACGCTTACCAGACCGCTCGCTCAGCCGTGGAGACACGTGTGGCACACACAGGTCATCTGCGCACCCTGGAACGTCATCACAACACGAGCTGCACAAGAACAGACTAACTGACATACAAACACGAAGTCACGCAGCGCGCGGCCAACTGTCTGTTTACACTCAACGATTTAACATTCGAATGCCGTTTGACCGCCGCTGCCGCCCCGCACCGCTCCCGTGCAAGAGGGACGGGAGCGTAGTGCCGTCTCGCTCGCCCTTCTGTGTGTATCTTGTGTTGCGCGAGCGCCGCTTGTCGCCTTGGGATCGTCGTCATCAATAACTTGCAAATTTTTAACCGACTTCAAAAAATAAGGAGGTTCTCAATTCGTCTCTATGTTTTTTATAATGTTTGTTACTTCATAACTTTGTAACTTAGATATGTAATGCTTCTTGTTTGATTCTGATGTACAATAAAGTTATATCTATCTAACTTTCGACTGGGTGAACCGATTTTGATGATTTCTTTTTATTTGAAATCTGGTGCTTTCTAATTTCAAAAAGTCCAATTTGGTCCAATTCTTACAATGGTATCCATGAGATAACCATACTTATAGCTCAATATTATTTTTCATACCTGGTCCTAAGCGAAGAAATAGCAAGAAACTTCTAAAAATTGTATGTCAGTCCAATACTAGACAATCCTTAGTATTTCTTAAAACAGCAACGACAGCAAAAAGGAATAGGAAAGAAGAAAGAGAATAAAGACTCCGGAAATAATAACATGACTGACATACTTTACTACAACTTTTGATAAACACTTGTATATCTGGTTAGTGGTGTGAAGGACTGGTCACCAACACAAGCAAATTAATACCGCTGGAGTTACCAGAGCTCCTAACAATGCACCGAGGATGGCTACCGGGCGGTCTTAGTGTGTAGTAAAGTAGGCGGGGTATCTTTTGAAATTTCCTCTCGATAGCAAAGAAAGGTAAATTAATAACCTCCCTAGAAGACCAGCGCGTTGCCGGATCAGAAATCTCCATGGAAATTGTATAAATTATTTATATGTCAATAACTCGCAATACGTCATCTTATTTGTATTGTTAAAATAACTATTTTTGGTTGATACGTAGCAGCATGGCTTACGTGTCCCGCGAAGTCAATAAAAAAATATTCTCAAGATTTATGTCATAAGGACAGATTTCCAATATTACAAGTACATGATAATACTTACAAATATACAAAAAATACATAGAATTACGCAGAAAATACCGTGTGGGGCAATCCACTGGATATTTTCCTTGACTGATAATATTTGACGTTTGACCTCTAGAGCCCCAGATAACGTTTGCTTTATGAAACATAATCACTTACATTATCACAAAGACAAAATAAGAAAACGAGCGAACTCGTCGTACGTCATTGGCTGCATGAAACACATTACTGTTTTCATATTGCCGACTTTGAAGTCGATTGAAAATATATTTTGATCAATTGATTGGAATGTATTATATTGTTTTGGGAGATATACGATATTCAAGATTACCAAATACTAACAATTGAAACAATATTGGAGTGTCATTGGTGTAGGTTGCGGCCAATAACTCTGGCGTTAACCGTTAATGCGCAGAAGTCGAAGATAATGTACAGGGCAGCGAAGGGTGCGCTGTCGACATTCGCGAGCGCTTATTGTCTCTTGGTACTCCGCCCCGCGCACCGATACCACACCCCGCTCGCTCCTTGTTCAGTTGCGTTCCAAATTGTATTGTAATTACTATTAACAGACTGGTATTTACTGTTAAGTTTGTTTGTTTCTAATTTTTTTCTTGTTATCTTTATTATTAAGTTGTATTATATTTACAAGTTGGAAACGCATGTCAAATACGGAGGAATTTGTTATTCGCGTTACTGAAGACAACTCCGAAGATAATTTTGACCATTGTGATGAATGCGCCCCCTCCGTTTTATGAGCAGACCTCACCCGCTAGATGTTAGGAGCATTGCTTGAGTTTCTTCGGCCACTTCTTTTCCCAGCGCCAATGCTTCTCTAAATGGCACTCAATTAGTTTAGCTTTTGAATGTTTCTTACATATCCATGATATAGCAACTGAGCGAGCCGTGGTTTAGCCCTCTCGGACGCCGTTGGATCGGCATGCTAATACGTAACATAGCCGTCCAAGCCGAGGTTACTCCTCACCGGGGGGACCTTTGTGTCGAGTTACGAATAGAGGGTCAGGATAGGCAAACTATGAGTTATGCCACCTCTCAATCCGGTGAAGCAGTAGAAGTCAGCTTCTCCGGTCAATCTGTGTAGTTCGTCACAAAAAAAAGCTATTGATGTTACATTTGTAGACCATAAAATAGAAAGTTATTTAAAAATTATCGTTTAATTACGCATATTAATTATTAAGCATAAAATTGCGAATGCTGCTGGTAGTACTACCATTCAAAAACTAGATTTTTATTTTAAGGTATTTTATAATCTAGTACGTTTAAACATTTGTAGCACATTTTGAAAGAATTTGACAGAATTGCTTCAGTTGCTGTCGGCTGTCAATATCTGACAATGACATCTTTTAATCATAACAATAAAATAAAAGATGCTAATGTGACGTCCTGCTGCTGACAGAATGTTCCGTTTGTTTTTATTTTGAAAACGCCCGGCTTGTCTAAATATTAGATAGTCAATTTGCTAAGTAACGATTTAATTACGACTCGTGGTGTAAAGTGTAATAAGAGGATAATAGTTGCAAAATGTCCTGTGAGATAATAATAAGGAGCGCATGCGCAGAGGACGCGGTGCGGCGCGCCGAGCTGCTTCAGCTGGGAGTACTTTCGCATCAGTGGGATGCCTTTATACATTTCATGTTTCAAGAGGTATTCGCGACTAGAAGATTTAAGAGTTTTTATATTGTTAAACTTTTAAACATGTAGTAATGTTCAGCTAATGGTAAGGTATGGTCTGTCCATAACAAAATAAGGGTAACTGGCACTATGGTGATGGACTGGAATGGAATTTCGCGGGGGTCTGTCCTTACTGCAAGTCAGCTTCAGCCCAATTGCAGGCACAGTTGTAGATATTGTTGATGTTACATATAGGCATTTTCTAGGAGGGGCAGGGCCAATCTTTTTAGATCAAAGATGTATTTCTATTTACCACAACGAGTCGGTAAGCTTATGGCTCCCAGTTTCTATCATTAATAATTTAATTATTGTTACTTGGCTAGCCTTTCTTTTATAAAAAATGTTTTGGGATGTGTCACACCTGTATGGCATTCGGTGCCCTCCTTGTTTATACAGTTAAGGTGTGCTTGTTGAAAAGTGAATCATTCTTACAATTGCTGTCTTTCCAATTGGGTTAAAAGTATTTTTAGTGTGTGGTGAGATGAAGGACTGAGCCAAATAGAATACACACAGGGTGGCCTGAATCACATGACATTCTTGCAATGTGTGCAGTTAACGTTGGAGTGCATACTGTTGGGCAGCGCGGTGCTGTTCATATTCTGTGGCGCCTCTCCGGCCGCCTGCGTACTGGTGCTACCCGCCGCCGCCGCGCTCGTGGCGCTCGCTGTCTCCCTCGCGCATCATTCTCTCCTCCAGTCACAAATTCAGGCTTGTTCCATCATATACTTTTGGCGGCCCACTACAGCTAACCTTAGCTTAAATAAATTGCTGAAGAAATAGTAATAGTCTTTTGTTTCTAAAAAGCAAAAGTAAGTAATGAACTTAATGAAAGTTATTTATTATATGTTCTAGGGAGCTGGAATCTCAGCCAGTGTAAGCTTAGTATTGGCAATCCAATATTATTATTAGTTCTATTAAACTTATATAAATTATGTACAGAATAGGCTCTCGGTTAAAGAAATTAGGTTTTAACGAAAAGAATAAAAGTTTTTGGTGATCATAGTTATATGAAGAGCTAAGAGTTCCACAAACAGTGTTGCACTGTCGCAGACTCAGTCCACATGCCGCCAGACATAGTAACTTTATCTTCCACTTCTTTTTACAATCCACAACTTTTAAAGTAAAGTATATAGGAAACTATTTTTTCTTGCAACACTTGCTCTGAAACTGATTGTGTGTGACACCCTTAAGAGATGCACTCTATGCAATAATATTTCTGTGGAGTACTTGCTCAGATGTATCTTGTGTTGTGTGATGTTGTGAGAGCGAGTACAACCCCGCACAGGTGAAGGACCCGCTAACATCAGCTGCAGATGTTTTTTGGGACGAGCTGGCGGTACGCTACTGTTGCCAACTTCAGTCACACTAAAATGGTTACAGAGGATCCCGGTGGAGCTGTGGGGTCTGGTGGCGGAGGCGAAGGGCCTGCAGTGTGGCGCGCCCGCCGGCCGGCTGGTCGTGCACAGCGCCCTGCACCAGCTCGCGCCCCGCTCCGGCCACGCCCAGGTCCGTGACCACGTCATCTGCTACCGCTCGCCCGACAGCACACTCGTCACAGTTGGCAGCTCTTCACGATTACTATTAAAACACACCGCATTTACTTAACTAACATTTTTTATTTAATAAAAACGTAACTCGACTTTTCACTGTCACCATGTTTTTCCTACGACATCTATTATCAGTTGTGCGAACGAGGAACTTAACAATGTATTTCTTTCTGTATGTGCACGTTCACGACGACGCCGTTTACTTTGTGTCCGCGGGCGCGAGTGCAGCTGGTGGGCACGCTGAGCGTGGCGGAGTACAGCGGCGCGCTGGCGGGCGCCGGCGGCTGGCTGCACGCGCTCTCCGTGCACCCGCAGTATGTTCATTATACTTTAACTACATGTTGCGGCCGCGACGCCGCCAGTCCTACCGTTATAAACGCGAATGTTTGTATTTGTTTGCATGCTGACCATGTTGAGTTCAATATTCATTTTACAAGCATTGAGCTGTATCGGCCCACACAAGACTTGTCCATGAACAATCTCAGTATTTCTATAATGTTTTCTGATGAAATAATGTTTAACCGTAAACATTCTTTACCAAAAAATGTACCTTCAGAATTCCATTAGATTTATTACTGTATTAATGCTATATTATATTTTAACTGTTATTGTAAAATATTATTGGAATCGACATGATGGAAATGACTACGTTAAATGTCGTTTCTCTGACGCGTTTAATTTATTTACACCTAATAAAATAATATGATATGTATGTGAACTTGTCAGTCTCACGACAACAACTACTGAATGGATGTTGATGAAACTTTACAATGTAGTGCACACATTGACACGGTGAACACACAGGCTATGACTTATAAACATATAATGTGAGTTATCCAAATATAACGATGACGAGAACAAAATCTTCCGTGTGACTCAATTCTTTAGCCACTCAAGTGATCATCATGATATTTTGGATACCAGGGGTACAGAGAAGGACATACTTTTTAAACGCTGGTAACACCGCGGGGCGCAGCTAGTTATACATACGACTATATAAATAGGGTCTGACAATAGATTATATGTGCTGCAGGCAGCGAACGCGCCTCGTGCCGGAGATACACTTCATTTCCCAGAATACGACGGCTAATTCAATTTCGTTCAAGTGCGTATATGTGGCATAATATTTTGCTTTAAAGCAGTGTCCGGCCGTACTACGTCTACATTGGCTGTCACAGTAACTTCAATAGAAAGATATCAGGGAGTAGGCAGGGAGGAAGGACAGGGCTCGAGGTGGCAACAACGTGTGTGTGTGCGGTGTGCAGGTGGCGGCGGCGGGGCGTGGCGCGCGCGCTGGTGTCGGCGGCCCGCGGGCTGGCGGCGCAGCGCGGCCTGCAGTCGCTGGAGGCGCTCACCAGCGAGCTGCAGCACCCGGCGCGCGCCCTGCTGCACTCCCTGGGGTAACGCATTACACGCCTCGGCTAGTGTTGCATGACAGTCGAGTGTGGAACCGACCCACCGATCGGTTTACTGTGTGAGCGGGGAACTGTTGTGCTTCTGTATCATTGTTCTCATCGTCAACGTCTGCTGCGCACCAGTACGCCGTCGCTTCATCTTGATGGTTGTCATGTCGCTGCATGTATGACGGTTGTATGCTGTTCACATTATTATGTTTCACTCACATGCCACTTGTGAAAAAGGAGCAGTCTGTCACTATTCAAAGTCCGGTGCCGGTTGTCTCCGGTGGCGCAGGTGGCAGTGCCGCGGCACGTACGACCGGCGGCTGGCGGGCAGCGCGCTGACGCTGCAGCTGGCGCGGCTCGGGCTCGACCTGCCGCACGCCTAGCCCCGGCCCCTCCACACCACTACACGTAAGTATGGTCACTATCCTACTAACTGTGAAGTAGACCTCACAACATCAATCCAGTCAACAAGAGGTCGTCGGTGTCGCACAGATGTTCATGTCACATTTCTGGATCCTGGTCCGTACAATTACAATACAATTGTATTGTAAATGTATAATAGGATAATAAATGTTCGAGGCAAAATATATAAACAGGCTTACAACAGTGATGCGGTTGTGAAAATATGTTAAATATGGTCATTTGATAAGCATACCACTCACATCGACACACTCATTGACACATTACACTCAAGAATGTGTCAAAATAAATTAAAGACATAAATAGTCGCGGAAGACGAACTGCCGCGCGGATGTGCGCGAGAGCGGCCCCGCCCCGCGGATATTGCACTCTTTAATGCTGACCTTAGTTCTATTACTGCCTACCCCACATTCCGGTTCCAGGAAATTATAAACGACTACTGTCCATCAGCAAGTTTAATTCCAACATCTGCGCTACACTTCCATCATTTTTCAAGCGGCTGCAAAAAGGAGTAGTTTTTCAATTGGCAGTCTGTACGATATTTTTATGTTTGTTACCTCAGAGCTTTCGAGTTTCCGGGTGAACCGATTTAGATGAGTCTTCTATTTGTAACCTGGTGCTTCCCGTCATTCTGACTTAGGTCCAATTCTGACAACGGCATCCATGAGAAAACTATAGTGTTAAATTTGCATCAAGTATGTTCTCTACAAATGGACTTATAACTCAACATCAGGAAAGGATGTACTTCGAGTCAGGGTTTAATGATTGACACCATTTGAATTTGGGTTTTGTTTTTATTTGTAAATATACTTTATAAAACAAAATTTCACGGCAAACACACATTGTAAACACTCAATCATTGTTTTAATTAAATAAAGAATCATTAACAATGAAATGGAACAGTCCGGGGCGCGTGTCCCCCGGCCGCCGTCAGGGGCGTGCGCGGAACAGCAGCTGCAGCTTGGACGCGGCCACGGCGACCTGGCCACACGGCGCCGTGTCACTCGCGCACTCCACATACCATCTTATGCTAAACGCTACCACGTGCTTTAGAGCGCGGTGCAGCGGGGACACGATGCATGGCGAGGGGCACGCACCGGAGCCCCTCGCCATGCGCCGAAGAGGGGCTCACATAACTCTGCCTTCCCCAGAAGACGGGATATCTTAAATGACGTCTGAATTGGTCCATAGCGAGTATCCCGCTACAGCGCGCGAGTTCTGGATGTGAGCTGGAGCAAAGCGATGTGTAGCTCGTTTTGAGCGAAACCCGTTTTACTGTTTTGTTTAGAGTTTATCAGTTGATGGAACTGAATAATATTACTATTATAATATTAATAATATAATAATATTACTCTACGCCAGAGAACAAGAGATGGTTAAACATGAATCTAACCCAAAGAAAGCAAAAACTAAAAGTTAACTCGGCCGTTAATGTTGAAGCCGCGGTCCCTCTCCGCGCGACTTCAGTCGGTCAGTTTGCCGTTGTCATCCAGAAGACAGCGCAATTTACACGAGATGTGAAAGACAAGAGAGTTTGGACCAATTAAAGGAAAAATACCTCTCACATAACTTTATGGTATTTTTCACTCTCCGTATCAGATGTGACGAGGGAGTTCTTTGCCACACAAAAATAGGAAATCCAAAGATGTTTACCTTAAGCTGTTCGGTGTGGCCGGCGGGTCCCGGAGTCGGGCACGGGGGCAGAGGACGGCCCGCCGCCGCCACGCGCCCCGCCAGCTGCGCGCGCGTGTAGCCGCCCCGCCTCCCGCCGCCCTCCTGCCGGCACCATAATATATCGGTGATGCGGTAATGGCCGTGTTCAAAGACTGCAGGTTGTCGCCTGCACAGCTAGTGCTGTGTGCTAACGAACCAAGGAGCAAAACAAACTTCTGCCGCTGATAACTGGTCTATCTACTCTTGCAGGTACACAGCAGACGCACAGCTGGCGAGCGACTCCACTTCCATCCGGTGCTGTGCGATGTCACGGCACTTCCCACGACCATTGAGCATACTTTTCCAAATTCAACATGATTTTTATTCATTCCAAAACAAGTTGAGCCAGTGTCAGTGTCAAGGGTTTGCGAGTACTCCGTTGCATGTGATGGGACTATCACCATATCAAGAGCCGCCTCCACCAGGCGCACCGCAAAGTCCCGCGGCGCCCCGGGAGCTCCCTGCGCAGCGTCACTGAGCTCCAGCAGCAGCTGCGGGCTGCGCAGGACCTCGCACATCACTCGGCCCAACTCTTCTACCTGCAATAAACAAAGGTGTCAACACAGATTACCAATCAACATTAAACACGAAGTACACAACCGTGACCCGCCGTGCCCGCGCAGACCCAGCGCTTGACCGTATGTAACACTGCTCGCATCAATTAACATTACTATGAAATTATATTATGCGAAAAAAGACCCAGACACCCCCACCTAAAGAAGGTCCATTCCATTTATACATGGAAAATTGAGCTCCCTGAGTTAGTGGACATGATAACATGAATCAAAAGTTCAAGAAACTTGTTACAAACGCCTTCCCGCGAAGGACCAACGTCGGAAGTTGGTGGAACAGGTTCCTGATTGAACTGACAGACTGATAGAACTGATATTATTATAAAAGTATGAGGTTAACGATGGAGATCTGATACCAGCATGAGTAGGTTGATGAATTAAAACATCTACCTTTACTCAAATTATAACAACTTCTATAATGCATTAATCTATGCACTTTGTGCTGTTGCATGAGTACAGATATACTGTTGCAGAAGTTTTACTTCGCCACATGTTTATTGATAAGTTTGTAAGCAACATAAGTTGTTGTTAAGGAGAAATGTTTGTGATAAGTAATATGAATAAATAATATTTATCCAATATGTAATTATTTATTATACTCAGGGTACGGAGCAATTCATTGATAGAGAAATAAAACTACTTTATGGTCTATGGCAATAAACTGAAACAAAAAAGTTAACTTTCCAATTAATTGCTGTTGTCATTCAACATTATACAGAAATTAAGTGATGTAAGGGAAACATCTAATTTCAGTCTTCACAGGCACTACAAGTCTTCCAGAATCTTTAGTATACATAGTATCCATCTAAGCCCCTACCATGGGAGTTAGTGTCAAGTTTTACTAATAGTTTTATAATTAGGCACCAAATACTTCAATTACAACCTTAAGTAGAATTCAGAAGAAAATAAAGTTCACACCGAGCATCCAACCTGCCAAGTTTGGATGCTCGGTGTTATATAATTCAATGTATAGAAACCTGTACATCACTGGCATACTGAAGCAAAGTCTGGAGAGCTCGTCTAAGGCGCAGGCCCAACCCCGTCTGGCCCCCACCCACACACAGGGCACACAGCCACACACTGCAGCACATCACACTGCCAGGGCTCCACACATTATGTTCACTCTGCAAGGCCAACTCTATGCTCGCCAGCATCTAGGGTATCACACATAAAGTGGTACTCATATGTCTAAAGTATCTGTTATTCAGTTTAATATACTAATTCATATTAATATATTTTTATATTAACATATCACTCACATATGTTGCAGTACTGATATAGCAATGGACAACTGTAAAATTTCACATGTAAATTTATTTTCAAGTTTCACATGACCCCACTGTTCTATATAAAACACCTATAACTGTAAATCTACTGATGAAATAAAAAACACAATACATCCCTTTAAGCCTAGCCTACAGACAGAAAGCATCTACCAATTTACCAATCTTTATTTATAAAATTTACGAACATTAAATTGTTACAAATAAGGGCAGGCTTGTGCTAGGAACAGTGCATGTCAATAGTTGAATGGTGGATTTGAACCTTTAACAATTACATCATGGGGCTACTGAGCTGTCACCAATTACTGATAAATGAAAGAGATCAAAATAGAAGTACTAGGTAAGTATTTGATTGAATCAATCAAATTTGAAGAAAAATCAATTTAGCAAAATATTTTGACATTGTAGTGTATATATGTAAAGAAAGACAATCATATATATATTTAAGCTTACTATGTAGGCCTCTAAAGACACCTTGAGCTATGTGGATATGTATAGTTACAATTATTTTATTGTTAAAATCAAAATTTAACATAGAACACAGAATTTGAAAATCACCTCTTCATTCACAAATTGTGTCATTGCCGGAGAATCTTGTAGCAACACTCCCAGATAATCATGTGCAAACTTAGAATCAGCTTCTGGCAGATATTCCAGTAGCTGGGAGACTAGGTCGACCATATTCACTGACAACGGAGAAGTAGTATGTACCGATTGCATGCGGAGTGTCTCTACCGCTGCCGATAAAGCACTTTCAGTTTCTGACCCGCTAGAGTCACTATTTGTGCTTTGAATGTCTACTTGTGCTCCTGGTTGCTTGTCTGAGTTTGAGTGTAGCTCGCGAAGCAATTGTAATTCGCGCTCACATTCTTCCTCGGTAGCACGTTGCGTTGCTAGAACATCCGCCGACGGCATTGTGAATTTACTCTACAAAGACAATCAATAGATAAAACGAAAGATTCAAAAATTATTTTTTGTTCTCATTAAAATTTTAAAGATTTTGAAATTTTCAACGGTGTAAGGCTTACCGAATTGTGATTTCGAATGACTGAAATTGGTGGCAACTCCTCATCATAATCATCTTCAAACATATTCTTGGAACTAATATTTATATAATTTATTCTGCTGAAAATTGTTTTTAAAAAAAAACTGAATATGACTATTAACTACACTATAATCCAAATATTTATTTTATTTACGTGAATGTTGTACATTGAAATACAACTTTTACGGATTTTATCGCTTTTACTTATGTTTTTAACTTTATTTCTACGTTTTGAATGCTTTACATAAAGTCCTGGTAACCTCGGGGAGAGGAGGCATACCTCATGACATCCCATGTCATAGTTATATAGCGGTTACCGTTAAAAATTAATTATGACAACAACCATAATATTATTATTTACTAATAAACTGGGAAACATTTTTTATCTGCTTATATTGCAAAAGAAACTACAGAAAATGGTATAGAGTAGTAATAGAGCTCTTTTACGAACTGACTTTGACTGTTTTACCTGATTCAGAGCACAGCTCTTAGGTGCCTAAATCTTTACTTATACCACAATAGATATGATATTATACTGTTGATTACTCGGCAGGACATATTTAATATTTTATTTAATAATTATAAGATGTATAAATCTTATATAATAATGTTCTATTGTAAATTCATTTATTTGATCCATTCCTCTGTCGTTCATGCACATCATAATGATGATGTCAACATCGAGTAAATCATGGATCAACTAACGACTCCAAAGTCAAGAGCCAGGTAACAAGGGTCGGTTGATTCGAATCGTTCTACTGTAACCATTTTTCTTTTTGGAAGCCTTTCGATTCGGAGCCTTTGATGTAATGTAATTAAAGTACACTTATTTTTAAAAGAAAGCTAGCAATATTTCTTTTTTTTCAGAAATATTACTAACAATCTTGTTAACCATTCCAACTAAGCTTAAGCTTGTGCTAGGACATGGTTCACGGCAGTAGTCGAATGGTGGATTCGAACCCACGACGTTTCGCAGGTCGTACCCTAAACCTATTGACGCTTCAAACTCACTTGGAGAATACGTTCAGTTGTTGTTGACACAAATATTCTTTTGATTTTTTTTTTTTTAATGACGAACTACACAGATTGGCCAGAGAAGCTGGCCTTGACTGCTTCACCGGATTGAGAGGTGGCATAGCTCTTAGGTCGCTTAGCCTGAACCTCTATTGCTAGTAACTCGACACAAGGGTCTCCACGGTGAGGGGTAACCTCGGACGGTTACTGTGTTACGCGTAAGCATGCCGATCCGAGGGCGCCCGAGAGGGCTGAACCACGACTCGGTCGGTTGCTATTTCACGGATAATCTAAGAGACATTCAAAAGCTAAACTAACTTTGAGTGCCACTTCGGGAAGCGTTGGCGCTGGGAGAAGAAGTGGCCGAAGAAACTCCAGCAACGCTCCTAACATCTAAGGGTGGGGCCTGCCCATAAAATAGCGGTAACGCGCAAGGATTATTCGCAACCTCCGATGGTCGCGAATGGACGCTTTGTGGATTTGTAGAGATCTAGCCTGTGCAATGGTAATCGCGTCGTCCGGATCGTCAAGAACGTGTCTCGGCCTCCGGGCGACGCGACGGAATTTATTATAGGAAGGCTTATAAGTGGCGGCACTTACAAGAAGTTTGTTAGAATGTTTGGTGGCAGTCTCGAAAACCGTCGAGATGCCTGCTTAAAGAATTGGGCTATTGTCGGTAACCCTGTATCAACGTGGAGCTCGCGATTACGTACGAACCACGGCGCACCCGTGGCTCGTCGCAGAAAACGATTCTGAATTACTTGTAACCTATGGATATGTTTATGGGCGGCATGCGCGAAGACCGGGCTCGCGTACGTCATAACAGGACGTATAACTGCTTTGTAAAGTGTCACCTTATTACGGAGGGACATTTTACTTTTCTTATTAATGAGGTGATATAGGCGACCCATAACGTAGGCCGCCCGGTTCCTAACTTGGTCTACGTGAGGGCCGAAGCAGAGTTTGGGATCTAATACGACACCAAGGTATTTGATTTGGTTTGATTTGGTTTGTGTAACCCATGGAATAGGGTACCTAGAAGTTGGACGCAACGAGGTGGAGACTGAAGACGCCTCGTGAAGTACATGGCTGCGCTCTTGGCCGGGTTGATTTCTATTCTCCATTTCCGAAACCAATCCCTAGGGCATCGGCCGCGGTCTGGAGTTTTAAGAATGACTTCGGGAGAACGCCCGGAAGCATAAATGCCGGTATCGTCGGCGAAAAGGGCTAGCTCTGCTCTACGTGAGCGCGGAATATCGTTAGTGTAGAGCGTGTATAGGACGGGACCGAGTACGGAGCCTTGTGGTACTCCGGCTCGAACGGGACGGGGGGTGGAGCGCACTCCCTCGACGCGGTACCTGAAGGTTCGACCGGTAAGAAAATCGCGCACTATGCGCACTAGATAGTCAGGCACCCCAAGCTTGTATAGTTTGTATACAAGCCCGGCGTGCCAGACTTTGTCGAATGCCTTCGCCACGTCCAGGAAGATTGCTCCGTATGCATGCCAATAAAGGATTTGGCGTGAATGTGCTCCGTGATGCGGAGCACCTGTTGAGTACATGAGTGTTTGGCGCGGAAGCCAAACTGCTCGGGTATGGGAAGCTCTCGAAAATATTCTTTTGAATGTGGCTAATGGTATAGGATGATTGAAGGATAACCATGTAATGATAACTTAACAACAATGTTCAGGATTTTCTAGTTTTTAAAAACGCAGTGGCCAAAAGTGCGAAGGCTATGAAACGGATGCTTGTCAATTTTTTTATACGGAAAGTATTGCTTGTTTGTTAACTAATGATGTACGAAGAGTTGAAGAGTTACAATTACGACAGTTTGGAACCGCATATGAGGGACGTTTTCCGTCATAGCATGTCAATAATGACAAGCGTCCAATCGTAGGAAAGTAATTCAAATAATTAGGTCTAGGAGATCTTATACTGGTTTGAGATTAAATTAGTGGACATCGCTCTGCTCTAATGTGACTGTGGTGCGTCTGGCCCTGATTTAATTTTTATTATTGTGTCTGCTTAATGTATGACCATTTTGGCGGATGTAGATAAATGGAATTGTGTTGTAGTTATCAGGGCTATCAGCCTTGTTCAGAGTGATCAGTGACTTAAAAGAGAAGATGCGTGATATGACGAAACTTCGTGTAGAATGTTGATAATGTCAAACCGTCGAATAAGGCATTCAGTAACTAGTCGTTAAGTCTCATAGGTTTGCTTTAAAAATAGAATAGTAGCCCATGGAATGTAGGGATTAGAAATTAGCTTACAAATATCTCATCAAAGACGAGCAAGAGGTTCCTTTAGTTATTTAGTTTTTTTTCGTTTTAATAATATCACATTAGTTTTTTTTTTATTTAATGTGTAACCATCGCGTATATATAAGATCATTGCATATTAAAACGTTGTTTAAAGATTCAAATTTAAGAGCTCATCTATTGTTGTTGATGTTGGTTAGCGTGTCTAGTAAACGTAGACGTAAATGTTTGGATACTCTATGGTACTTCTACTGTCCACCATTAAAATTCAATCAATAACTGCCAGTTGCTATTGATGTCGATTTTTTCTCCCGGCTATTTTTATTGGGAATCGAATAAAATATCATCAATCGATGATGTTACGCGCTTAAACGAGTTTTATTTAATTTTGTGACGTTGGGTGATTTGGTAGTGTGTCAGAAATAAGGATTAAAGTAAGGGTCTTCAAAAACGCTTCTACATGTGGGACGAGTGCGCCGGCAGCAGTGAAGCTTCCATGGCTGCAAAATTTTTTGATTTCAAGAACCTTGATGTAGTGTTCGGTGAGCTTGTGCAGGAATGCAAGCACAGCGCTCCAGGGGCTCGACTCTCCGCACGACTCCGTCTGGGGCTTGAGAAGTGCGTAGCTTCGCAATGTTGTTTGTAGTTATTATTTAATGTTGTTATTTCATTCTTTAACTCTTCCACTAAGAGCCTCGCTCTCGATAGAATAGAAGAGATTCTATTGTAAATATAAGTTCTAAATTACGTCTAAAATAAATTTGATTATCATTCTATTTCTAATTATAGATTTCCTTTGTTTTAATTAGTACTATGTATTTTGTATGTAAAAAAATAATTTGCGTTGTTTTTGCAAGTCATTTCTGTTTGATATAATTTTTTACAAAATAAATCATTTTCACTCTTTCGTTCTCGTTCGTGCTAAGGATTGTGACGGTTGTATGTGGAATCACAGCACAGTGCATGCTGCCGCTTGCCACTTTCTTTAGTAGTGCCAGCCTATCCGTTAGGTATCCCTTAAATGTTTTAGAGAGACCAATTTCAATATGTAATTGTTGGTTCTTATTGCTGACCATGGTATATATATATAAGGTGGAGCAGCCTTCGCCAACACCACATCCCAAAGTAGATAAGACCACAGCTGAAACCAAGCATTCTTTAGTTGTATGTCAAATACTGTTAATTAATACTTTCATATCTTGTTGTGGTTGGCACTAGCACTCCTGGTCTTATTGGATTGATGATGAATTCCGGAACTCACACAAGATACGCAAGTTGAGAACCCTGCTTAACGTCAAGCACATAGAATTGAATAATCAATTTGTAGTTTCAATAAATCAGCCTTGTACAAGATACAAAATCAATCCCATTTAAGAAATTTAGATCATTTATGTTGATATTAATTTTTGTCTCACAGCTTCAGTAATTTTAATAGTTTTTAAAGTGCATAGCGAATTACTGTAAACCTTTGATGTTTAGTTGTTGCCCTGCGGCTAGAACATGTCCCATCAATGTCTAGGTCAAGTCTGTGCGTTACATGTTGGAAGTTTATTTAAAATCTTTTTCTTGAGTCAGTATTGACAGGCATACATACAATAGTGTATATTGTTATTACACTGCTTGCGTACAATGGAACACCTGGTGTTATTAGAAAAAAATCAAACTATACATTTTGTCTTACCAATATCTTGTATTATTTTGCTAGAATGGAAGTAATACAAAACAAATCATATTACTCTGATGGTATCTAAAAATATAATAAAAAAAGCACAACATGTTCTGCATTGTTTGAATGGCTGTTGCATGGTTACTGTATCCATGACATAAATTTATGTAATAAAACATGACCTTAACTTGGTAAGTAGAGGCACATAGACATTTAAAAAAGACAGTATAAATTTTATATGCATGCTGCTGCCTGAAGCCCATTCTAATTTTACTAAAAGATTTGGAACACATATTCATTGGTCCATTTACATTTGGGGTAAACCAAAGTAAATTCTATATGATGCAAAAGCATTTCTGAGCATTGTTAATTCTGTGCAACGTTACTTAGTAACTTTGAATTGAAATTCACTCTTCAGTAAAGTTTGTTTATTGCCGGGTTGAGTATAGTTCACTACAAGAATTTGAATACAATTCTAAGATCAAGTAGAGTTGTGTGCCAAGACCTTCCTCCAGGTCGCGGAGCCGGCAGAGCCAAGTGCTTGGCACTATACCCAGTCTTGTCTGGAACCAGCCTTTAACATTATTCAGTTCTGAAGTATAAAATGATAATTTGATGAGTTGTCGATGATCATGCGGCCGTGGTGTTCCAATCTGCTGCAGGATGCGGCCGGACGAGCGGCGCGCGGTCTGCCAGAAGACGCGCGACGGTTGCGCTCCACTGTTCGTTGCTTGCAAACGCGGCAACGTCGAGATCGTCGAGTACCTTATCCACGTGTGCGCCGCCGAGCTGGAGCAGCGCGGGGTGTACGAGGTGCCCGACGACCGCTCCGTGCACACCGTGACCCCGCTGTGGTGCGCCGCCGTGGCCGGCCGCCTCGAGGTCCTCCGCGTGCTGGCGGACGCCGGGGCCGACTTGAACGCCAGCAGTGACTCCGGCTCCACACCCGTCCGGTCCGCCTGTTTCATGTCGCACTATGAGGTCGTCAAGTTCCTGGTGGAGCGCGGTGCGGACATTCACCGTCCCAATCACAACGGGGGCACCTGCCTCATCAACTCGGTGCAGTCTGCGCAGCTCTGCACCTTCCTGCTCGAGCACGGGGCGGAGGTAGGCCTTGCATCTTATTCACAATTAGCGTCGTAGGGCGTAATACATGCCGTTCCCGATGATAAGACGGAACTTAACGACGAGTCGGTTGATCGGTGGGCAGGTGGACGCTCGCGACATGCAAATGAAGACGGCGCTGCACTACGCGATCCAAGAAAACCGTGGCAACAGTGCCCACCTGCTGCTGCAGCACGGCGCCGACCCGCGCCTGGCCTCGCGCTCCGGCGACGACGCGCTGCGCATCGCCTGCCTGAAGGGCGCCCCGCAGGTACTTCGGTCGACTTGTCGCTGCCTCGTTTAACGCTCTCTGGCCGGTGGCTAACAAAAATCCCCATTCATTGTATTTCCTGCAGCAACTCTGCGGTCGTTACTCCGCCGCCGCCACTGGCCATACCGGACAACTTTACAAATCTGTTCATCTTTACTTTTACATCTGTGACAATTTTCACCTTACTCTCTCGCTCTTATAACACTTTTTAAGTTGGATAGACAGAGAGAGCGATCGTTGTCTGCCACTATCCCTGCAGCGGAGTTTTTATCTATGATCAGTGGTAAAAAGTAAGGTGGATTAAGCTTGAGAGTCGATAGTGTGCGTGGCAACGTATGTCGCCGCTCTGCTAGTTGTGTGTGCACTGCCTTGTGCACCACACCCGTTGCACGCAGGCCGTGCGGGCGGTGGCCACTGCTCCGGCGTGTGTGTGCGCAGGTGGTGGAGCTGCTGTGCTCGTGCGTGCGCTACAGCCCGGAGCGCATGGCCGACGCGTACGAGCTGCTGGGCTCCACGCAGCTGGACGAGTTCAACGACGTGAGCGCCGCGCTGGTCTCCTGGCGCCGCGCCACAAGTACGCAGCCACGACACTCGCTCATTCCGCTACCAAATTAAGGGTTACATTTCAGAAGTATGCTTTCTAAAGAAATCGTTGCCCGAAGCACTACGTCTGGACCGATCTTGTGCCAATCGGGCCCGAAGGCATCTCTCCAACTTGCCGAGGACTTGCGCTGCGCAACGACGACGACTTACGAGTATGTACATAACAACTGCGACCGCCCGACTTCCATGTTAGTTCAGAAGAGTACGGGCGGCTTCCTGTTGGGCGCTAGTGCCATAGGGTTCTCGTTTCCTCATCTCCCGATCCGCCGCATCAGTACGTGGAGAATGCTTTCCACATTGAGAGTGGGCATATATAAATGTGACCAGGTGACCATGTCAAGTTACGATCAAAGTGTGTGTTGGCAGCGATCCGGCTGACGCGCGGGCCGTACATAGAGAAGCGTCCGGCGCGCGCACCGCACGCGGCGCTCGGGCACGCGCGCGAGTGGCGCTCCGCGGCCGAGCTGGAGGCGGCGGCGCTGGACGTGGACGTGCTGCGCACGCAGTCGCTGCTGGTGGCCGAGCGCGTGCTGGGCCCCGCGCACAAGGACACCGTATTCCGCCTCATGTTCCGGTCAGTCCACAGTTCGCGGCTTCGTGTCGACTATTCGACTGTTCACGTCAATCACAATTGTAGCATCAATTTAACGTTAATTGGAAAGGAAATAATGTAAAGTGTTGATGTGCGTGCAGCGGCGCCGCGTACGCCGACTCGTTCCGCTACCAGCAGTGCATCGACCTGTGGAGCTGGGTGCTGCAGATCCGCCTAGAGAAGGACTCGCTTCTGTTCACAGGTGAGCCCTCGCGCCCGCCGCTACTTCGTACAGGACAAGAGAAGTTATTTTTTCATCCACATCCCATGCCGGTTAACATGTAGAGGAATTGTATTGTGCTCTGCCTATAATATATTTGTTGTAACACTATTACATATTGGTCATCGGTAAGAAGTAAGACAGTAAGAGGAGGGGTCGTGCCGAGCGCAGCGCAGCACGACTCGGACGTGTCCACAGACACCAGCCACACGGCGTTCGCGCTCACGCGGCTGATGCTGGACGCGGGCAGCGGGCACCTGGAGAACGCGCAGGGCCTGCCGCGCTACTGCGACGTGCTGCGCGTCTTCAACCTGTTGGCCGACCACCTGCCAGGTCTGCGCGCTTGAGAATCAGTTCTGTTTTCGTGCTGTGCCGCTGCGCGCCCGACTGTGCGTTGGGTAGCGTTGTCGCCGTTACCCCGGCACAGGGGCGACGTCTGCGCCCCTTCAATTGAAACCGAATTCTTTTAAATAAAATTCTAAAATAAATGTACCGTAACAAATATTTTGGTTATCGTTTCCTGCAAAAACCGCATAAGGGATTGATATAAGTGTTGTGGTTTTGGTGGTCAGGGTATCGTCTTATGTCGACAATTTTTGTTTACAAAAGTGTCAGTGTGCATGTAGTGTGTGTGTGTGTGTGTGTGCAGGTGAGCTCGGACGTAATAATGTAATTGTATATGTACTTTATATAAATGAATATAATGAAGTGCCCGTGGCGCAGAGTGTCGGCGCGCGCTGGACGTGCGGCCCGTGCACAAGAAGCAGGTGGAGACGTTCGACAAGGCGCTGCGCTGCGCGACGCACCTTCTGCACCTGATGCAGGGCGCGCGCGGGGCGGAGCGCCAGGAGCTGTGCGCGCGCGTGCGCCGGCTGCTGGCGGCCGAAGTGCGCAGTGCCCACACCGGCGACACGCTGCTGCACCTGGCCGTGTCGCGTCTCAACGTGGTGCGCTCCACGTACTTCGCGGACGAGCCGCCCCAGCCGGTCAGTGTTCCGCGCCATGGTTGTTCACTGATGTGTGCTCTAGTTTATGTTGTCCTGTACAAGTGGCACGTGTTGCAGCCGGTGTTCCCGTCGGTGGGCGTAGTGTCGCTGCTGCTGGAGAGCGGCGCCGACCCGTGCCAGCGCAACGACGCGCGCTCCACGCCGCTGCACGTCGCCGCCATTCCCTACAATTTCTCCACGGAGGTGAGTGCACGCGCGCCCTACATTATATTACACGGGAATTGTTTTGCCATTATTCTGTCCGCCGAGGAGAGATGTCGGGCGGCGTGACGTGTCGAGTGAGAGTGATGTTTGTGCGGCAGCTGGTGGAGCGGCTGCTGGAGGGCGGCGCGCACCTCGACCAGCTCAACAAGTTCGGCGACTCGGCGGGCGAGCTGATCGCGCTGAACCGCGGCGCGCGCCTGTGCCCGCTGCGCTACACCACGCTGCGCTGCCTGGCCGCGCGCGCGCTGCTCGCCGCCCGGCGCCGCGTGCCGCAAGACGCGCTGCCCGACCCCCTGCACCACTTCCTGGCGCTGCACAGCCCCTAGACCGCGACGTACACCTCACTACTTGCTTAGATATTATTATAAAATACACTAGTCAAAACGAAATAAGGATATTGACGCAGCTAATGCTCCTCCTAGAGCTCCTCTCCCCTTTCTGTGTCGGTCTCGGGACGTAGTGGTAGTAGCGCTGTCTCCCGACCGACTTGCAGCTGATGACGAGCAGCAGGAGACGTGCCCGCACGTGGCGCTGCGCCCGGAGCGGGACTACTGACTGATGATTATGTGATTTTATTTTTGTCAATCGTGACGTCATCGTGTGCACAAAGTACGCCACTTGGTAGCAAGTGACGTCATAACGATACGAAAAATTCTCAATCCATATATTTTGTATGAGGCGATTGATTTTGAAGTGTTAATATAATATTGTCAAGGAACATGTGGCGAGGAGCAGCGCGGGCGACGTGTGCGCTCCCCCGCCATGTAGTCAGTGGTTACGTTATAAACTTGTGGAGAGGCTCCTGGCTCAGTGCAGCCGCTGTTCTGTTTTAACTAAACAAATAAACCTGTAATCTCAATTAGCGTTTTATTTAGTGGAAGTAGTCGCTGCTCCGTCGTTCTGGAGCTTCAGCTCCAACCGACCCTCAGGATATAAAACATCATCGGCCCTAACTCTGCTCACTCGTTATGAGAAATAAAACCAATCCTTTTTTTCTATAAATATATTACCTCGATGATCTTGTATTGACATTCACATAATACGAGCCCTTACTTCATACAAATACAAAGCGCGGGCGAGCGGAGAGCACAATGTCTGGGATACGCTGCGCCCCGCCGTATGAAGAATGTCCGTTTCTGTGCTCCTGGTATATAAAACTTCATCATTTTATTTATTTGTATTGATAATGTTGAGATTTTCTTTAAATTAAAAAAAGCGTAAATTCTTACTACACCAGCTGTCTGCCAGTGAAAGTCCCGTCAAAATCGGTTCGGCCGCTCAAGAGATTAGCCGGAACACACAGACACAAACATGGTTCAAATGTTATTATGGTATACGCACTGTATATACGTATATTTCGTAGTAGAAAGATTATTTGTTTGTATGGACCGTACAATATCAACTAGTACTTGGAGAACGACCAAACACAAGCACAGGGAGCTTGTTCGATGTGTTGTTTGAATTTAATTTGTTTTGCTCGAGCGGGAAATAGTATCTGTATATAAATACATCTCATTTCATACATCTCTGAAGCGGCTCTAATGATTTGCAGCTGAGTATTGTGTTCTGATGGTTGTCTGTTTTAGTATATTCATGAAAAGATAACATGATTTTTAAAGATAGCATTGAGCGTTACAAAAGATTACTTGTCCATTGAGATATCTCCAAAGAAACAAAAACAGTAGCGATCAGCCAGCGGGTGTGTGTGTGTGTGTGTGTGTGTGTGTGCGCGCGTACATCAGCAGCACTAGACGCGTGCGAGCAGGAGGAGGAGGAGCAGCAGAGCGAGCGGGACGGCGCGGGGTGCGTGGCGCGGGGCGGCGGCGCGCGCTATGTTGCGCCGGTGCTTGTCCACGACGAAGATGCGCCCGCCCATGTCTGCGGAGCACACGGACACGTCACTTGTCATACCGCACGCTCTCAGTCAACAGTGAACACGGCTACAGGCTGACCGGGGCGCGGTCAGACTACCATTTGTATCAATGTGCAGCTTGGAGACAGATTTAAAAAGAATATGCTTTTACTAAAAGATTGGACGATGGCTCAGAACATACATACACATTATAATATTTTTGTACTGTGCCCTGCATACGCCACATGATGCGGTGTTATTTTACGTCTGTTGTCAGACGGAGATTAAAGCATCTGTAACTTGCTTACTGGAGTCAGGAGTAGCTGCCTTCCCAACTTTAGTAAAAGTTCTTGATTTTTTTGGAGAAAGTTTTCAAAGTAGATATAAAATGGCGGACAATCCACCTCATGCAATGGAGCTACGTACCGGCGTGCGTGAAGGAGTGGTAGTAGACGACGTCCGGCCACGAGGTGTCCGGCGCCAGCGCGAGCTCGGCGGGCTGGCCCGGCTCGCAGCTCCAGCGTAGCGTGCGGTTGAAGGCGCGGAAGGTGGCGAAGTCCGAGTCCAGCCGCGGGTCCGCGTCTATGCATTTGAATACGTCAGTCAGAATGTGCAGGTGTAGTGCCTCTGGCTGGTGGCGGAGGCGAGGGGAGGGCAGTCACCGGGCGGGCGGCGCGCGCGGCAGAGCGGGCCGGCGGGCGCGGGGCTGAGGCGCGCGCGGCGCGTGGTGCGGGCGCCGGCCAGCACGCGCACCTCGCGCTGCGCCGCGTCCGACAGCCGCTCCAGCCCGCCGTGCGGCTCCGTGGTCACCACAAGCGGGTGGTAGAGGCTGGCGGAGTGCGGCTCGTTGCCCCCCGACACCTGCCGACGACGAACCATTTTTTACCCTCGGCTTACTTCATTTATAATGAGTTGAGTTAAATAATGTATAATATTTTACTTCTAATAAAATGAGCTGTAAGTGAAAAAAGAGCGGTCACCCGGAAAGTGTAATGCAATCCTCTCCGCAGCTGCAGGTCGGGCGCCAGCTGGCCGTTGACGTACCAGGCGAGTTGAGGGGCGGCGCGCCGGGGCGTGCGCCCCGCCAGCCCGCGCGCCCCTCCCGCCGGCCCCAGCGCGAGCCGGAACACGCGCAGCGCCGGGTCGAACAGCTCGGCGCGTTCCCAGGCGCGGACGCCGTCCCGCGCGCCCCTGCACAGGTCACGCAGTGCTCACTGACAGTCGGACGGTCACCAGTCGCCGGCCGAGCGTTCGGTCTCGTGCACTTACACGATGAAGTCGAAGCAGTCGTTCTCCGGGGGGTTGCGGGCCAGCTGCAGCGCCACGTCGGCGCGATGGTACAGGCGGTGGTAGGCCGGCTCGCCCTCGTGGTCCAGGGGCCCGATGGCCCACACCACGTGCTGCACACCTTCGGTATTCCACGCGTGGTCCATCGGTTCATCTGTTGTGTCAAACAGTTAACTGGAAATATATAAAATGTACACATTGCGTGTGGGAGTGACACACGTTACAGCATCAGCCTGGTGGAGCACAATTCTGCGTCAGATGCGATCATATTTAGAAGGGAAATCGGCCTCAGACAAAAACCTGAGGAAATGCGTTTACGTCAACCTTAGTCTTTCACACTCATATCTACAAGAAGCAGTGATAGTCCAATGGCTTTCAATTTACGATCATATGGTCAAGGGTTCGAATCTCATTTAACTACGTACGGCGGCAAGTTCACCACCTGTTATATATGGGCTATAATCGTGGTAATAAGTGGACAACATTAGTTGTCCCCCTCTATCGTGTCAAGGGAGTGGAGGGGGGAGAGGTGTAGTATGGCAGGAGGCCGACCTGGCTGCAAGGAGCGGCGATAAGTGATCACCGTGAGGCCCTCGACGCGGCTGGAGCTGAACACCTGGTTGTTGTCGAGGCCGCCGCCGCGCGCGTCGCGGCACACGCCTGCCCAGCGCCCCAGCACCTGCACGCACTGCGCCCACACAAACACACGTTATGTTAGAACGCCCCGAAATCTCCGCTGAGATGTACGTATACGTACGATGTCTCCCCTGTTCCCCGAGATGAAATGATAATATTACAAATGATATATGACAAATAGAAACGATAATATTCCTGATGATGATGTTCACTGAACGTTCCAGAAGGTGTGTGACAAGGACAGCCCGTAAATGTGAAAGAGAGAAATTACTTTCAGTCGCAGGATGGCTCCAGAATATCCAACTCTCCATAACACTGAAGCATTCGCGCATCTAACAGCGGGCGGGCCACCAACTTAGTTTGTTTTTCATTTCATGGAAATTTATATTACTTCAAATGTTTTATGATATCTTGACTGTATTAAAGTTACGTATGATGGCGGGCACGTACCGGCGCCATGGCGGTGATGTTGTAGTCGCCCACGGTGCCCTGCTGCAGCGTCTCGCTGAATTGTGCTACGGCCACGTCAGCGCCCAGCATCTGCGAGCGCGTCTCGTTGCCCGAGATGCCGAACGCCATGTACTCGTCAGCCTCCATCTGCGAACACAACAGCCGCGTCAGCGTCGCCCGTCGTCCCGACTCACCTCCCGTGCCCCGCTCACTTACTTGTGCGGCGAGCTCTATGGTGATCTGGTTGCCAAACACTTCCCAGGAGACCTGGAAGTCGCGGTGCAGTTGCTTGCAGTGCGGCAACTTAGTTCTGCAAATTTGTAACATGTCCCTCATAAACTACTAGTAAACAATATTGGCCATTAACAATAAATGTTCAGTTGGACGTGAGAGCGAGCACCGCCGCCGCCGGATTTGTCAAATAACGGATTCTTGATTGTAAAAAATTCAACTCCAAAGCCTGCCTTTTATTATAATCAGCTTTCTTATCGGGTGGTTTCATATATCATTATATATTCACGGGCAGACGCGGAGCTCTTGTATTTATATTAGTACAATTAGTTGGTAGCAAGCCGTGTGCTCTGTAAACTGGGGGTGTCAGTGCTACCTGTGCTCGTGCGTGCGCAGCGTGGAGGGCGGCACGTTGAGCGCGTCCGGCACGAGCACGGAGGCCAGCGCGCTGCGCGTACCCGCGTCCCACACCGCCACCCAGTCCACTTCGAACACCGTGCGCCCGCCCGGCAGCTCTAGCTGCACGTCCTCACCGCGGTACGCGCGCAGCGGCTCCAAGCTGGCGCAGAGATAGAAAACCTTACACTATTCGCGTGGTACCACCGCCATCGCTCTCGTCCATCATCAAACACAAACCACTCACTAGCCGTGCTCGTTGGGTATGACGGTGCCCCGGGAGGAAGGCTGCGGGCCCACGCCGCTCCAGAAGTACACCTCTTCTCCGCTCCCGTCGTAACGGAACTCTGGTATTCTAGGAAAAAACACATTTCAATGGAACTGCCATTTATTTTTGAAGAAAATTCAGTTTAAATGTGGTTTTTTTCTCAAGTTTAAAACTCACTCGCGGTCACAGAGTTGACTTGAAATGAAAGTGCGCAGTGCTTACGTGATTTTAATAACAAATTTTAAATGAAAAAGCAGCAGAGTTGTAAAAAAAGTAAGTCACATGAAAGTGGAGGCGTCCAGGAAGCGCACGGGCTTGCTGGAGACGGGCGCTCCGGGGGCGGCGGCCAGCGCGCCCACGCTGCGCGGCGCCGGCGGCTCGAACTCGTCGGGCACGTACACGTCGCCGAAAGCGTTCTGCGTGCTCACGTCGTACACGGAAAGCCACTTGATGCGCGAGATGCGCTTGCCGTCCGGAAGCCGCAGCCGCACCTCCGCGTTGTTGTACCGCTCGAGGATGTTTGTCCTGGAGCGTTAAAATTCATAACACAATATATCGTAACGTAAGTTCTTTTTGTTACTGGTGCTATACGAGCAAGTTAGATGCAGGTGTAGAAAAGTTTCTTTAAACCTAAAAGTTTCAATATTCAACAGCTGAAGTCAACTTGAAGCCTGTCAGCTGTCAGTACGATTCTATGTCTGTTGAGACTAGCTAAGCTACTTTTTTATGATACATATACTGCAGTCTAATTAAAAAATGTAAAATATCGCGAGAAATAATAAAACATTGAATAAAAATCGAAATAACAGGTTAAGGTTTTAATCTGCAATCACAATTTGACATTGACATTTTATGACATCTCTTTGTTTACTTTTTGACTTGTAATTATGAATCAAATTATAAATAGCGCGATTTAGCGGGATATTTTAGCAAATTATTTTTGTGAACGTTGTGGTCTATAAATTTAAGTCAATGTAAAGTACAAACGCGTTTTTTGAATTTTATTATTTGCGGTTGACAACATGTCGACTAAATATACGATGCTTTGGATGATCAATGCATACATGCTCTGGGAAGTACCTCGACCTGACAGAATAGACCTTTGCATTTCGCTGCACTAGGCTAACACAGCAAGGTTTCTCTGTATGTTATGGTAACTCTTTCAGAGGTAAAACAAAGACAACTGAACTCTTTTCTTATTAGCTTTTTTTGACCAATAAAAATAATTCTGATGACAGTTCATCCAACAATATGATACCCATGTTTCTAAGGTTAGCCTCGGAGATCACTGGCAAGTAACTGCACTGCAATAATTCTCTTGTATGACAATGCAAAGCCACTTAGTGTTACAAATAGTTTACATTGTAAAGTATCAAATAAAACGAGTACTGACTTGCCATACTGATCCGGTACAATAAAGCCTTGAGGTCCTGGCCGACCTGAATCTCCTGCCCAGAAAAATGTGTCTTCACCAGTACCATCATAGTTGAAGTTGATCAGTAAAAGTGTCCAATCATCAACTGCATACACATCACCTGACACCTAAAATTTAAAAATAACAATCTCTATACCATCTGAAGATGTATGACTCAAAGAAAATATTTTTAAAATAAAAATTGTTAGTAAGTTATCCCTTAAAGATTGAAGCACAATTTTATTAACACTTTTTTGGTTATCATCAACATAGTCATATGAACAAGCTGCTGAAGCTATCTATGAGTATTTTATTTATGAATATAATAGATAACTCCAAGATATGATTGGAGTGATATGAATATGATAGATAACTCCAAGATATGATTGGAGTGATATGAATACTACCGCTCCGGTTCACTTTCATGTTAAATGTATTGCATATGTACTGATGTCTTTTAAGAAATGTTTGTTTCTTCCTCATAAATAAAAATGCAGAAGTAAATATGTTTGTGTACTGTTTTACTGTCGCCAGGTTTTCTGTTATTCTGGTATTCTTTCAAGATCCAAGGCTTTCTTGACGGGACATTGTTACAAATGTATAGCCTTGTAGCTTGGCCAATGTTCTTGCATGTGTACGTCTCTGCTCATTAATAAGGTAGTCACATTAATATTCTTTAGAAAAAGGCTTCAATGCCTCTGCATGTATTGTTTACTTATTTCTAACAAAGACTTTCAAACTTCCATGCATATCATATATAACTTTGAGGAAAGACAGTTATAAAGTATTTGGAACATATTGTTAGAAACTTTGATCAGATAACTTTTATTTCTACTTCCCCGCTTGTAACAAATAAAAAGAAATCTATTTCCGTTTCAACATGTGAGTCATATATTACTTATGAAATATTTAGAAAGGAGAGTACCTGGTGGTGATAGGAATTTAATTTCCCTATAGACTTTCCACGGTAGGGACCTTCATCGTCTTGTGAGGAACAGTCTAGAACAAATTAAATGGCATTGTTAATGAAACTCAGACTAGAGAAAGTTGATAAACTTACTTTAAGTGTTACGAATAAATTGTTCACCTCGAGCAATAAGCGCGAGCAACGCGCACCATGTCAGAAACATTTTACAATCACTACTTCTAAATATAATTTGACATTATAACTTTTCATTTAAAAATACAACTTTTCGCATTATTGCTCAGAGGCGCGCACAGCCGTTTGCCGTGTACTTCCTGTCTCATTTGCACAACTTGACCTGTCACTAAGTTACAACGGTTCTCACTTACGTTAAGTTGCGCAAGGTCGCTGCGATGATTGGCTATTGTGACGAGCTGCTGCTGTTTTGACCAATCACACTTGACACTTAAGACTTTCACTTATAAGCTCGGTAATATTTGTACTGGGTCGAGAACAACGCGAACAATGTGTTCTCAGCTTAAAAAATCACAGTTCTGGTGATAATTGTTTTGTTTTACAATTAAATTGTACTCATTGACGAATTTATAATTTATAAGGCAAAGATTATACATTGCTCTTGCTGATGTTAATTAGTCCGTGAAAACAATTATACTTATAATTATTAGTTTCCGGCATCTTTATACATTTTTACTAGAAAAATTACTAAAATATAATGAAAATATTTTGACAATTTTTTTATTTATATTGATAATAGATAAAGATATTTGATAACGCCGACATTTATGAGCGGGTTTCTTTTATTTGCTTGTAAGGATTTAGTTTCAATTGGGTTGATGATTGTGATATCGGTAGGTTTCTGATAATCTAAGACTAGGTCAGTATTACATAATGATATCCAGCTGGAATGTGGTAGAGGAAAAGGAATATAGGCGTAATATAACTAAGATACTTCGGTTCTACAAGTACAACAAAATCCAACTTCAAATTGAATTAAACGCTATTGCGCGCGACGATGATCTCTTTGTATTTCCGAATCATCGTGTAGGAATATTACGGAATAGAATTAATCAGAACCTAAACAAACTCTCATCAAACTACTTTCGAAGTACAACAAAAAATAAATCATCGAAATCGTTGGTCGTGATATTGAGTAATTAGTCCATCTGTCGCACATACTTAATGCAAATGCAAACTGTTATGATTTTCTCACGAATGCCATTATCAGAATTGGACTAAATTGAAATGGGAAGCACCAGCTTGCAAATAAATAATCACAACTATATTTACGAGTAAAATTAAAAACCGACTTCAAATCGAATCAAATGTTAAACGCGTTATAGGGTAGACAGACACCCTTTTGTAATTCTGAATTATCGTAGGAATATTATAAAATCAAACATAATCAAATCGTAACTTTCATTAAACAACTCTTAAAGTACATCTCTACAATAAAAAGAATCATCGGAATAGGCTCACCCAGCTGAAACTTCTAAACTGACAAACATAAAAATAATACAGTAGAATTGAGTTTTTTGAAATCGGTTCAAATGTCAAGTTTTGTAGTTAAAATAAGTTAACACTTGTAACAGAAAAATTGTAAAAAACATTTTTTTTCTTATTAAAATACCTTACATTTGTCATACCACGGATGTCACGTTATCAGCATGCGGTATACATTTGATTTTGTAAAAGAGTTGCCTTTCATTTTTTTCTACGCTAGAAAATGTGTAGATTTAGGAAAAGTTTATTTTTGAAAGTCTGCACAATGACATTTATCTGTATATATAATATATATAATAATATTATTGGGTCTGCGTTTGTTTTGGGAAATAAAGTTTTGTTGTAGGAAAAGTGAGCGCTCGTGTTATTGTGAAATATTTATAATATAGATGAATATGGAGGAGACAGGATAAGACTGGAGATGTCATCCTTATATAATAGAACAATACTGTTGTGATTTATGATTTTTATCGTCGCATTTGCACAACCTTTCTCCGCATGAGGTATATTTTGCTTAACAGCTCTCTAACCGAACTTTCCATCTCGTCAATCTGCGTTGATATCAATTGATTATAGACTTATAAGATTGCTAAATTTGTTGTTGGATTTTTTATAAGCTGCAACATCCACACAACCGGAGTAGCCGCAGGCGCCGATCTTTGAGAAGGAGTAGGCATTTTTGTTTAACCTGTTCTGTGCGCTGTTAAGTAAATTTCGCCATCTTGGTTTACACTTGGTCACACACAGTTATAAGTTGTAGGCTTGCATTTGCATTTAGATTTAGAGCATTTGGATCACGTGTCTGTCTCTACGTCACCGTTGTCTTGCGAATCATATTGTAGCAACATGCTTTATGGTACATTTCTCACTGGCGTTCGTTGCCCTTTAAAGATATTTAGTTTATTTGTTCCAGTCTCTAATTCATTTAGTGGCTGCCTTCGGAACTGGTTTTGGAAGAGGTTCTAGGGTCGCAATGGCGCCGTTGGTTACTCTTAGGCGACGAGCCACAGACCCCCAGGTCTACGGCGGTGGAGGCTCGCCTTCCTCCCGATGCTCGGTACGTTCTGGAGCCGCCGGCTGTCATGTGTGTGTGTGTTGCAGCAAGGTGACGTATCGTTACATCATTGAAGTTAACCATGGTATCTAGAAAGTACATTTAACCACAATTATATTAATGAATATATTGATAAACAATTTGAGGACATGGAGATGGTTTGATGCGCGCTGCAAAAGTGGCGCGAGCGGCGGCGCAGTGACAGTCTCGGGCGGAGCGGCGGCCGGGCAACACGCGCCCGCTCCTACGTACATAGACTCTGTTGATATTCCGTGAACTACCATACCCTGCGTGATGCATGTGGAGGCTGCGTGCGCGCTGCTGCTGATGCTCGGTGAGTTTGTTTTATTTCTAAACAATATCTGCCGCGGCGTTCTGATTATATACGTCGTCAGTTTTGAATTCACGAAGACGGACGGAAACTATTAGCTAGTAGTTAATTTTTAAAATATAGTGGAGTGCAGAAATCGTCTGTATTCTGATTTCTCGTATAAATTATTATGTTTTTTTGTTTTAACAATATATATTGGAGACATTAAATTGTAATAGATGAGTGAAGCTGTGCAGTAGAGCGCATAAAGTGGAGCGGAGTGCGGGCAGCGGGCAGCTCCGCCAGCGCTAGTGTGCTCGCCGCCACACATTCTGCTGGGAGCTTAATTTGACAAACAGTTACATTGAAAGTGTCTCCCGCGCACTCGGACTCTCCGTGCGGCTCGACGACGGCCCGCTCCAACTCGCTGGTTGTCCGCGGCAGCGCGTCTCCAGTGAATGAAGTTCACTCAAGTCTCCTGGAAGCCATCGCATCTGATAGGCTTGAGTGGAAACTTATCACTTTTGGCACATTGTATCGAGACTTGTGAGATCATATTTTCATAAGACTATCACGTTTGTTTATATAGAGCGTGTCGAGGGGCAGAGCGCCCGAGTCCGTGTCCGCAATCTTGTTCATTGGTAGCGACGTAAACAACAATTCGTTATGATTCTTTCTAACCGATTGTGTGAAATCAGTTGACAAATAAATTACTATAACGACAACTTGCTTTCACTTGGCGCTGCTAAATATGGTTTAGTTTCTTCAATATAAATAATTTTACCAATATACGTGATGCTATCCTGCAATAGTTGTCATCGCCGCCTTTAACGCATTTTCATTATTTCTGTATTTAAGAGTCGTCTTAAAGCGTAGAAAACGGGCTTCAGTCGAAGATGTCCGAGATGTAATGACACTGGTGCCTCGCTCCACCGGGTCCAATGTCTTCAGAGAGTACTACACTACGTACAGTACGTACACTACGTACACTGCGTACAGTACAACACAATACGCATTGAATTAAATGTACGCAAAAATTGCGAATAATAATTCACTTGTGTACGTTTGTCGTAAATATTTCTTATCACTTACAATAGTTTATGAGCTGTTTTAAAGCTGAGACAACTGACCAGTCTTCAACAAAGACGTTCTGTGTTGTTATATGTCGACGTAGACACCGACTGCTGCGGTGTGCTAGAAAGACAGCAATTGAATCCTTTTCCTGTTAGCCAATTCATTATATGATCCGACTCTGGCCGTGTGTGCGGGGATTGCACCACGTTTTCTGTTTCATAGAGATTAGATATTCTAAAGGGTTTCCTTAGTTTAGTTGAAACTAGACATAGTTTGTCGACTTCAATAGATTTGTTGCTTTCCTTAGCCGTTGTGTTCAATGCGAATAACGCTAGGATTCTTCATTATATTTAATAGTTTTAGCTGCTGAGAGGATAACAAACCGCAAAAAATGAGGCGTCTGGCGCTCAAGTTAAAACTATGAAAAATGGTTTGATATGACCACTGTGACATAAAAAATTATGCTTTCACATAACAAGTGAGCGTCATGCTGATGATGAGAATATTAACAACTCTCTTCGTAATTATACGGGTTGACGAGAATTGAGCACCAAGCGTCCGCCATACAGTGCTCTACAGTTTTTTTTACAGTGTGTTTTAAACCACACGGCTGAAGTAAAGCTTCTTTATATACATATATTAACGAAAAGTATGTGGTGATGAGAAAAAGAGAATACGATATGGCTCTTACAACTCTCTCTCTTGCAGCTACAGTAAAATAACGTAACTCTGTCGTTTCTGTCTTATCTAGCTTATATCTCTCTCTCAACTTCCGTGTGCCTCGACCGGTCACATTTTTCTTAACGCTCTCGTCACGCGTTCGCCAACTTACTCTTAGAGTTAAGTGTGCCAGAGAAAAAGTTTTATTTTAAAAAAACAAATTGTGTTTACTTTGATTATATATTTTAGGAAACATTTTCATTGCTAATGCAGAGATATCATCGGTGTCGGTGTCATAGGACAAAAGTAGAGACAGGCGACGCGGAATGTTGGCGCCGGCGCCGCGGGCCGCGGCACGGGCGGCAGCGGTTTACAGCCGGGCGCACGGAACTGTGTGTGTGCTACTTTCATTGAACAATATTTGAGTTGTGTTCGTAAGGCAAGGCTCAGCATGCCCCATGTAACGTAAAGGTGTAGTTTCAGATGGTAACTTGCGCTAGTATAGTTATTGCCGGTAAAAAAGAAAGTTCTCGATTTGTCGTCATGAATTTAACTTTAACTTTATTAATATCACAAAAGAAACATGTTACATATACAGGAGCTCTGTCTCCTGAACTAGGTACAGTGTACCTGTATCTCAGGAGACAGTGCCTTCCAGAGTCACAAACAGTAAGTGCTGCGTACAATAAGTTTTTTAATATAAGTTAAGTAAATTATACGATAATTAATAATTAAAATATATAAAATAAAAACAAAAATGTGTGCAAAAGGGAAAAAAAAAATCGAAAGAACTACAGTCATAGTTGAGAAGTTATGCGAATGTGTAGTGTGTGTGTTTGTGTGAGTGAGTGTGTGGATATCATGAGGTTAATAATATATTTTCAATTTGGGTGTAGTCCTGATTATGCAACCATTTTAATAATAATCCCTTGAACTTACGACTGTTAAGCCTTGTGATATAATTAAGGTCGAATGGGATTTTATTATATATCCGTGGTGCAACAGAGATATAGTGGCGTTGTGCAAATGTGGACCTTGTTATTGGCACCGGGAGACGATACCTTCTTTTTAGAAGGCAGTAATGGCAACTCTATTTCACGGTGACATCTCAATAGCGTTTGAAATATAAAAGCTTTCGGACTGAAAGGACTCCAGTCCGCTGGTACACTTCTGTGGTAGGATGTTGGTATGGAAGACTCATCAAAACCTTCAACACTGCTCTCTGCACTCGTTCTAATTCAAGCATTTTCGTTTTGTGGCGCCACCCCAAGCTATTAAACAATAGCTGATAACACTCTGGCAAAGCGCTTTGTAAACTTGTATGAGAATTTTGTTACTAGCAATTGTTCGAAGTTGTTTAAAGATATATATGAGCTTTCGCACTCTGGAACACACGTGTTCAATTTGCATTTTCCAGCTCAACATTTCGTCTACTTGTACTCCTAAATAACGAATGCTTGCGGCTCTCGTTAGTACAACACAGTTACATTGGCTTAGACGGTCTCGATTGCATGGATAACAATGTAGTGCTATATTAAAGTCTACAGGCGGACTAGACTTTACAGATTTTGTGAAACAAAGGTATTTGGTTTTTGATGCGTTCAATGTGAGTAAATTATCCTCTAACCAGGCCGTAACACTCGCCAGACAGGTTTCTGCAGCTGTTTGTGCTTGTTTCCAATTATGACCATGAAATAGTAAGACTGTGTCATCGGCGAATAACATAATGTCTGTGTTGGGTGTAAGTGCTTCTGGAATATTGTTGATGTATATCAAAAACAGAGTAGGGCCGAGAGTGCTGCCCTGCGGAATACCAGAAAAATTTTTTTCCATTTTTTTAATTTTATAATGCTTGAGCACCGAAATGATTTTGAATTATTTTTTATTTGGAAGGGTTCGATTTTAATTAGGTACCATATTAATGTTGTTCGCATTGCATCTTTGGTATCCGAAGACACTAGGACACTCGTATGGCGTATGCCTGTTAACATTAGAACAAGTTTCACTCGCAGTCCTCGCCCCCCGCACCTGTTGGTTGTGATATTAGTAGGTTTATGTCAATCTAAGAACATAATGATAACAGAAGAATACAGACGCTTGTTATCCGATTGTACCAGAGTCACGGACGCTCCGCGGCGGATATCTGTAACAGGGGCAAATCGCACGGACTCTGTGAGTCAGTCAAACGACAATTTAACACAAATATTTTCGACCAACAACATGTGATAGTCGTAAAGTTTCACCTGAGAGCAAGCTCACGACACATGTCGCCTGCGATTTCCAACAGCGACTCGTTACCTCTTGTCTCGGGAGGTGGAACAGCCAAATGCTTGACGGACAAATATAATGGTTCTTGATTTAATTTCTTACTGTAGTATTACAAGTACTTACTTTTGATCAGTACTTGACATACTACTTGACTTAGAAGTAAGCTGGTGAATGCTTTACGTGATCTAAGAGAAAGGGAGAGGGAGCCAGCAGCGACAGCTCGTAGCTCGCGCCGCTCGTGGCGGGATGTGGTCGCGCGACTTACAACCCGCGCCGGATCATTTTATTATTGTTTTTATGTTAAAGCGACCGGTCCACCTCACGAGCAGACAACGATTCCACTTAGTTGTTTTTTTGAGAATTTGTAAAATATTTTTGTTATCTATGCATATTTAAAAAAGAAGCAATTTATAATTTTAATAGTCGCATACTTACCGAAGTTTTCAATTGAAAGTACGAGCTGGTGCGGTGCTGGTTGTGAGCGGAGTAGACTATCGCAGGTGCATTATAAAAAGTATTTTAAAGACTCACGAGGTGGAGACGTGTACTACTTAAAAATACGGAATTTTATAATAAAGTGTTCCAAAAACAAAACAAATGGCTGTGTCAGCGTCTGGCATCACGTCGATTGTGAAACCAACGTTCTATAGAGTTTGCAGTGCGGACCGGATGGTCTGCATAAGTCGGTAGCATGGCATCTGAGAGCTGAATTATCACACAAACAGATGTTTAGTTTATCTGTTATATGTGTGTTTTGGTAACGTAATGCCCGTGCAAGTGTCTATGCTATCATATTGCATATTGCATATGCATCATATCCTAAAAATATATAATAAATAAATAATTTTAATTTCTATTGGTGGTATTATTGGTATCCGTTACTGATATGATACGATACATGTTGGGGCTCTTATGTTCAGTTTGCATATAAAACAAGTTTTTCGTTGCTCTTTATAATTAAAATGACTGAACATCTATGTGGCACACGCTGTATACGTCAGCGCTGAGAGGGCCGAGCCGCGGGCTGAACATAGCGAAGTAGAATAACTTGCATATATTTAAACGGCAAATATTTTGTGCACCAAAAAAACCCACAACAGAAAAATGTAAATAACGATCCTCTCTAAACACGGCGCCCGTTCTGCGTACGCGCATTCCTGCCAGTGGGTCAGCTGGCAACGGTACCCGCAGCGGTGCCCCCCCCACCCCACCACCTCCGACTGTTGCCGCTCGCCTAAGTCCTCGTAGTCTCAAATCCGTAAATACTCACACGTCATCTCTTCCGTTATCTTATAAATTACACTTCGGGGGGCGCGTGAGCATGTACCGGCGGTGTCGTAACGGCCTCCAGTCCAACACTACAGCTCCCTCGTCTGCCACTCATGACGTACTAGTTGGTTGTCACGTGTAGCGCCGCCATCATCTCTCCGTCGTGGGACAACTTATAGATAGATTTTTCGTCCGTCAATTTGAAAACTGATATTTCTCGTTTTAGCGTTCTTATTTTTCGATCGACATTTTCTAAAGAAGGTCTAAGTGACGAAGGTGTCCGGGGCTGGCAACCACCACGACATAGTTGTGGGCGGGACGTAGGAGCCGGTGTGCGCCGTGGTACCCTCCCGGTCGCGCGGTACTTTTTATATAAATGAAATCATCTGCGACGCTGACAAGTGACGCGAGACCAATGATTTCTACTGCCTGTCGGCGTCACATTCCTGTCGCCGGCGGGTCACCTCGCTCGTGACATCGCGACAAGCTCAGTTTAGTCAACACGTGGGTTGGGATGGTATACGAGATTTTATGTGATGTTACAAAGAAATTTGATGGATAACAAAAGTAATATTATCATGGTATATGGTGCGGTCGGCGTGACGTGGGCTCGTAGGTTCGGCGTGACGTGGGCTCGTAGGTTCGAATATGCCATTGGACTATTGCCGTGACCGTCTCCTAACACAAGCTTAAGCTTAATTGGAATGGTTAACAGGAATGTTAGTGATATTTATAAAACATAATTGTCAAGTATCTTTCACTTCTTTTACTAAAAAAACAGAATATATCGCTAGGGATTCGAACATTACCTCAAAACATTTGGTAAATATTGTAGATGGTAAACGGCGTTCGATGCTGGGCAATAGGAATTGCGTTAATTTTCCGCGTCATTTGGTTTTGGTTTTTGATTGCAAACTGTATTTTGAAAAGGTCAATATCAATCCTTCAAACGACGTTAATTGCGACTAAATATTCTGCGCCGGGGCCACTTTCTCCGCGCGCGTTCTGAGTTAGTTTTCTAAAGTGTTCAAAACAATACTGACCATGTAACAACGGGATGACGTACGAGTACCTGCCGCGGCGCGACTGCAGCTCGGAGGAGAATCAAAATTCGTACAGTGTATATACAGACCGAGTTTATATATAGACCGAGTTTATATACAGATCGAGTTTATATACAGACAGAATGCTGACGCAAACAAAAATAATTTATCAATAAAAAAAACATTACAATGCGTTTGTTACGAATACACTCAACTATGCCATAATAAATTAGATTGTACAGAGCTAATTAATAATATATACTTTCGTGTTCCTAGCAGTTCTCAGCGCATTCGTGATACATACACTCACAAAATGTTTTCTCCCATTATTACGAGAACGAACGCCGGTGACCGCGCTCCATTGACTAGGATTATGAAGCAGTATGATGACCATTTCGCCAACATTGATGTGTTATTTCTTGCCTTTTCCTCTTATAAAAAAACTTTAAAAAAGAAACTGGATATTTTAAATATGTGAATATAGATATAAATGCAGATCTAAAGTGTGTGTAGTGCTGTAGACATTATATTTATGTGGATAACGGTGTTGTTTACATATTTATTACTCTTTATACTTAATGTATTTTTATCTTAAGCTTTTGATATGTATGCGTTTGTTGTTCCAAATAAAATAAAATAAAAAAATAAAAATGACAAATAATAACTCGTAAATTCACCAGAAAAGCTACGAGTTACGAATTTATCATCGAGCAGGGTATGGTTTTGGACTGCGTCTCCTCAGAAGTCCGCGACAGCACGAAGCTTGCAGTTTACGAACAAGTTTAATTTAGTTTAACATCACAGTTGTGTTACAGTGTCCCGTTCAGTACTTGTTGTACTGTACTTTATATGTTGTGACTACATCCTGAACTTCGGATTCTTTCGGATCTCCGCTCGCTTTTTCCTCGACACTAAATTGCTCGTAGAGCGACGACACGGAATCTGTATTGATACAATGACATGACAACGCGGCAAACAATGCATGTTTACAGTAACACTACGTACTTGTCAAAATATTCGTTCTCACGAGAGCGCCGCGCGCACTCACCGCGGGCTAGAACACGCCAGTAGCGGCCACACGGCCTCCGTTACGTATCATAATCTCTGCCGGGGGATTTGGGGGTATCTGAAGATAGCCGCTTATAATAAAATAAGAAATTTAACGCAATGCATCGAGGACAATTTCTATTGTGTAATGGTTGTTATGTGATAGCTTTGTCGCCTGTACAAGGAATGTAACTCTTGCTTGTCGTGTGCTACAGAAAGCACAGAAACCCCATTCGTTTGTGGATAAAGAACGAATCTCTTAAGTAATCTTTGAGAACCTGAACAACATCACAGCAGGACCCTGGCATTTAGTTGTTGCTTATTAAAATGTTATCAAATGAAAATTTAGTTGCGCCACCGCTGAGACCCTGTGGCTGTGAACGTTGTAGTTTTCAGGATTAACTTTGGGGAGCATGCTCAAGAATTGCCTTATTTCCACCATTTTTTCGTCACTGGTCACTCGACACACACGGCGGGCTCCAGCTCCCGCCTGTTCGTGTGAACACGAAGTGATTTCCAGTTCTACATCTCAACACTTTTTGTATATAATATTCATTATACGATTATTCCATAATTATTCATTGTATGTAGGAATATGACACATTTTGTAAAAGTTTAAACAAAGCTCTAGCGCGTTGATGTCTTTTATATGAAGATGGTACCGTGATAGGTTCTTTGTAGGGTAATAAAAATGTTTCACATTAAATTATTTCTTTATGTCAAGCTTTGATTTTTTATTTAGCTTTGTGAAAATTAATATATTTTTTAAATAAAAATAGAACAAAATGAATATTAGTTAGATGAGTATCGATATATGTATATTCATTATAAGACGAGTTCAATAAACAAAGAAATTACTTTCACAAAAAAATACATATTGTTTTGTATATCTTAAAAATGTTTTCGTGAAATGTGGGATTGACATGTTCAGTGAGAGTGGTGAGCTGCGCAGCTTGGGGATTTAAAATTGAAATATTTTAACATTCATCCTCTTGAATTTTAGACACAGGTACGTCAGGCTCCCCCGTCATATAACCTTAACTAACGTACGCGCTTCGATTCTATGAAAATGTAATTTTTTATCAGTTTGGTGAGATCGGAGGAAACTGTGCCCCGCAGAGATTGAGCGCGCACGTCACAGATGTTAGTAACGTTACGTACGGACGGCAAGTTGTTTGTGCAAAAATGCGTAGAAAGTGAGAGTCGGAGAGGACCGCGGGGAGGGCGGAGCGCCGCCGCGTCGACCTCGCCGTGCCGTTTGTTTTTCTAGCGTCCTAACTTTTAACAATGAATTTATTTCTCACCAAAAGGGAATAAAATCGTCGACGCAACTTGTGGAGTTTAATAATAAAGCGTTATTTCAAGACAACGGTTCGCGATCCATTCTCTCTTCTATTCGTCGCAGACGTTAATCACGCTACTGACGTCACGGCCGGGGCGGCGCGTGCGACGAAAGCGAAAGTAAAACAATTGCTATTTGTTTTTATTTGACGAGATTTTCGAATTAATCACACATTTTCCGACGGCGACATGTCCATTGCTCTTATAAATCGCGCCTCGGGGAAATCGTTCTCTCACCGCAAAACAACTCGCTAGTCACTGTCATGCGCCGCGGGACTTTACAAAAGTAGCGCGTTACGAAGCTAATGAACAACATAGTCAAATAGCGTAAACTGACAATCAAGTAATTAGTTTGATGGTGGTGTAATACTGGCAGTTGCCGGCGCGTTGCCGCTCCGGTCGCCGCGAACAAAACACCGCTTTGTTCTTTCCTAATTTCATCATTTAGTGTGCGCGAGAGAGACTCATATCGGATCTCCAAACGGCTCAGACACCGCCGGCGGCAATATCGAATACAGGTCGAGCACGCGACCGTGCTAGTAAATATTTACGACAAACTGTGCAACGTGAACTTTTACGAATTGATCGAATGAGCCAATTGATATTGTTTAGGTTATTTTTCAGTTAGAATACACAGTACACGAGTATAGGAGCCGGTGAAGTCATCCGTTCCAGATGCAACCCTGATGTTGACATGAGGAACCAAAACTAGGGAGAAGCTGATCATCTCTAAATCACTTTACACCGGAAAAATGTAGCAGCAGGTTCATATGAGCCGGGCGACACGAACTCGACGGCACCTCGTGGTTTTGTCCGATATTATAATTATAACCAATAACTAATTGATTCTGAAAAAGCTGTAAAATAACTCCTTAATTTTATCTATATTTAGTTAAGCTGCGACATGTTAATATCTCGAAATACCACAAGAGATGTAGTGACTTGCAACAGCAGCGGGAGTTATTATAATAATATATATCGTGTCAAGAGCAAACGTAGAAATTTACGAAAAGTGTGTTAGTGTGTTGTGTGAAGACTTACTTGCGGCTTGATATGAAACTGTGGAACGATAACGATCTTGTTGCTTGGATGGCAGCCAGCTGCTAATAGCACGCCCACGGTTTGCTCCGAAGACTCTCGCGGGCCAACGGTCAGGCCGGTTTTCTGTATGCCAGTGACATTTCATCATCACACATCATTTCATTATTCAGCATTCAGCATTCATTCCAGCATGACCAAACACGTCAAAAAATACTAACACACTTACGACTGGCTGCCACCAATGAGCTAAAAGTCTGCTAAAACTATCATCACTATGATGCTAATGAATGTTCATTACCCACCCAATTGGTTTCGGAGACTCGACGCTTGATGAAATGTTAAGAATAGCAGTGGCTCGACCCCCCCCCTCCTCCTCCTCCCCGCAGTTACCAAACAAAAACAAAGATATTCCAAGTTTTGAAATGATGCCGAGGAAGTGATTCGAGCGGAACACACAAACACAATATTTTACGCTTGCACTCCTCGGACGAGGTTATAGCAGGTTAAATGTAAACAGTTACTTGAGAAAAAAAAATGATCAACTTAGAATACATATTCATACCTAACAGCGGCCGCGATTACAAATTATTTGCTTAAAATTTTCCGTCATCTACACGGCAGTGGGACCCTCGTATGTATATGAGATTTGCCGGAATAAACAGAGATACAAAAGTAGTAAAACAAATTTAGAATTCAGAGAAAAATTCAGTTACTTAGGAATATGTATCGTAAATAAATTCATATGTACGAAGTAAACAGCGGTTATATAAATATTATTATATTTATTCATATTGATAATTCTAACCAAAAATATAAGTCAAAGAAACGTTACAGGAAATATTTTTGTCTAGCGGCGCTCACTTGTCGCCCGGCGCGCTGTCTGCAGCGGAACTGTTACGACGAATGTCTAATGTATGGAAGTGACATCAAAGAATCAGGCGCTTACTGCGACCATGAGCTGCGCCCGTCGACGAAGTTACCGAGCTAACTTCATTTAACGTCCACCGCTGTGTTACACAGAACCGGTTCTGCGTCTACTATCCTAGAGTTCCTCGTCACCGCGAGCTTTTTCTGCGTCTGTTTAAAGCCAGTTGCTTTTTTGAGAGCACTTTCTCGCGACGTTACGTGAACCATCTCGTACTTGTACGTTCGCTTGCGTAACGCTGTGAGTTCCTACTCCGTGTGGGAGCGAGCGTTACACAACTGGTGCTCGTAAGTACATGAAGTGTACAAGTTGTCCGCACATGGATGTAATATAACATATATCCGGTTTAGTTTTACGAAAATTAGTGCGCAGTTCATCCGCGCCCGGCGCCGCTGGTGTCCGGCGCTCGCCTTGCCCCACTTGTGGTCCGGTTCGACTTAAAGATTATATTGTTAGCTAATAATATTAAGACGCACACAGACTGCCGAGAGCTTCCGAAGCTGCCCGAGAGCTGGCCACTTAAAATAAAACAAATTAAAAAACGATTACGGAATTCGTAACGAGGTAATTTCATTTGTGAGACTGTCATTTGGTCTTTCATTGCGGGGTCCTCCGCAAAGTGGTGTGTCGATGTTACATTAAATTTAATCGTGAAATTTTCGCTTACTGATATTGTTACGTTACGTACTTACTGATATTGTTACGTTACGTACTTACTGATATTGTTACGTTACGTACTTACTGATATTGTTACGTTACGTACTTGCTGATATTGTTACGTTGCGTACTTACTGATATTGTTGCGTTACGTACTTACTGATATTGTTACGTTACGTACTTACTGATATTGTTACGTTACGTACTTACCGATATTGTTACGTTACGTAATTTACTGATATTGTTACGTTACGTACTTACTGATATTGTTACGTTACGTACTTACTGATATTGTTACGTTACGTACTTACTGATATTGTTACGTTACGTACTTACTGATATTGTTACGTTACGTACTTACTCAACTTACGTACTTAATTCGATTACGATTTTCGATTTAGCTTAATTCGAGAAGAGCACTACCTGAGCTTGGTGATGACGTCACATGTCGCAATATTATGTAGTCATGGGTCTTAGATATTCGACGTAAATATAATGATCTCCAAGACAATTTGCGTGACAATTTTGAAGGTGTTCTTCTAATCTCCTCTCACATCGTGAATCGCCGGTCAGTCAGCTAATAAAGCGCCGCCAAATGTTTAAGGATTGTTCACACCCTGCGTCGGGATCTTCTTAGATAAGCCTAAGAGTGGATCCCATCAGGAACAAGCAAACGAGGTGGCCCTCTGCCCCCCGTCGGGGACTTGCACTATTAGTCACGTCTTCTAATCTCTTAACACCATTAACACTCTTCCATTATCACACAATTCTTAATCTTGAATGTTAGGACAAAGCTGTCGATAACATAAAAGTCTTGTCTGTACCAGTTGTTGTCGATGTGTGACCGTGTCTGCTTGTCTGTGTGCGCAGGCGCGGTGTCCGGCCGCTACCTGGGGCGGGAGGTGGGCGCGCTGTCGCAGCTGCAGCACGGCGTGCGCGGCGCCGTGTTCGCCGTGGACCTGCGCACGCTCTACCTGCATGACTTCCACTACGACGGCGAGGGGCCAGGTGAGCCACGCACACTACACTGCAGCTGTTTCACTACACCTGTATCATCGATACGAACAATGGTTACGGGGAGCGAGTAGTCCCAGCACCTGGAGTCTGCAGGGAAGAAGATGATCTATGATTTACATTAAATTATTGTTACAAGCTGATACGACAAATGTTGTATTGTTAGATCGGCAATTGGACAGTACCGTAAAGTTACTTCCTATTACATCCGGCTATCTGCCAGAAAAGTCCCGGCAAAATCGGTCCAGCCGTCCTGAGATTAGATTTTTTTTCAAAATTTGTAAAAAAATAGGTTCGTGGTATATACGCGCATGAAAATTATATAATTAATTAATATCAATAAATAATACATAAAGACAGTCAACGCTAATTATATCGGAGGACTTGAAACAGTATATAATTTGTTTTCACTGCAGCTTCAGTCTGTCACTGTCATCATGATTTCATAACTCGCCTAGACTAAGTATAACTTCAAAAATATTATTTTGTTATCACAAACGGACTACAATTTTATTTATTTGTAAAGATAACCAAAAATAGCGGCTGCAAATTAGTCCCGATAGTACAGCTGGTGGCGGCAGTGGTGGTGGTGGCGTGGTGTTACCACGCAGGACACATGTGCAGCAATAAGCCGGGTGTTGGTTGCAGCGGCGTACTTCTACGTGGGCACGTCGAAGAAGCCGAGCGCGGCGGGCGCGGTGCGGCTGCGCGACGAGCGCGGCGGCTCCGGCCCGCTGCGCCGCTACCAGGGGGAGGGCCTCACCCTCTCGCTGCCCGACGGCCACACCCTGCGCGACTTCACCTGGTTCTCGGTCTGGTGCGACGAGTACGCGGTCAGTTTGTGTCTTAGCGCAGCATGTACGGAATGGAGAAATAGAGAGAGATACCATGTAATGAGCGAAACGTAGAAGGGACAGCTGCGCATGTGTACAGTCGCGCACGCAATTATTCATTTCTCTAAATTACGAATGAAGTGTTTTTGTTTGTACTTTTCAGTCACTATTTAAAATCACAAATAACATAAAAAGATAAACAATACAAAAGAGTCTCTTAAAAAATAACTCAAAATGAACAGAAAACAAAGTCAATTAACATAATATTTGGAAAGCGACTGTACACCGGGCGCGAGCGGGGTGCGGTATCGGTGCGCGGGGGGAGACACCTTATTTTCGACTTCTGCGTATTTACAGTCAACGGCGGAGTTATTAGTCGCCATATAACTATGTTTATTAGTTATAGTTGTCGACAAATTCTGTATTTTGTTTTACATTTGGATTAGAAAATGAGCTCCTATTTGTAAAGTCCTATTTGTGGAGCATAAACTTACCACTTTAAGGTCGAGGGTTTGTGTCTCGGCTGGCTCGCACCAATCAGTTTCCGTTATTCAGTTTCTTAAGTACAAAGATACCACTTTCTAAAATATCCGCCGCGACTGTTGGATGAAACCTGTCCGAGCCCGCGCGTAACGACTCCGTCCACTTCTGATGTTACAAAATACTTCGGTTACACAAATCTCAATATGCATTAGATTGCGCGGAATTGGCGGCGGCCATTAGGACGTGTTTCTGGCTGCGACAGACGCAGTACGCCGGAGCTGGACGTGCTGAGGAGAAGCTCTGTGCGATGTCGGGGCTGCGGTCTCCCTCACACACCGCGCTGCGCTGTCTTTGTTTAGGAACCCTTCCTAATAATATACAATTCGCTCCACTGAATCAAATTAATATATTTATTGACGTAAATGAGGAATGCATGTCTGTGTGGGTATATTTAGTTTTATTTTAAAAACAAACCCAAAGCGTACTCCCGCAGACGACCGGAGTGTTCAAAATTCCCTCGACTCTTGCCCCATACATGTCTGCATACATATCCGCCAGGTGCTGACGTCACAGTCTGGTCTGGGCGCCCCCTGGCGATACCACTCCTTATTTATCATCTAATTTCAATTAGCTATATTGCGTGGTGAACTCGCGGTTCACTCGAGATTGCTTGAGTTCATTTACTGTTCTTTCTACATAACTTATAATGTTTGTAAATATGTGACAACACAATGAGTGTGGACACCCGCAGCTGGTCTGCGGTCTGCGGCAAGTTCCTACTCAATACTGTATAAATGTCCAATAAAAATGAGTGTTACAATTAAATTGGGCTCGAGCCTTATCCGGGGGCTGTAAGAGGTCTGCACGCAGACTGTCCGACATTCATCGTGGTAACGCTGTGTGTGTGTGCAGGTGAACTTCGGTAGCGTGACCATCCCGAACAATTTCGAGTTCCCCAAACCGGCGAAGCTGGGCGCGCTACGTGGCGTGCACGGCGTGTGGTCGGAACCCCTGGTGGTGGTGGACGCGCAGACCCTGCTGCTCCCCAACTTCTCTTACGATGGAGAGGCTCCTGGTAAGCTGTTCTTCAAATATAACTTGTAAGATAAATGCTATTGCTAATGATCGAGTCTCCCGCCGCGCTGCCACATTCGTATATATAGCGTACGACGGGGACATGACTTCATATATTTGATTGTTTAGGCAAGTTCTTCAGAAAGTTAGAGTTAATGTACTTCTAAAATTACTTTATAAATCAATGCGCGAGTCTTGAACCAGGTACGCACATATCGGTCACGTCGCACATATTGACTGTTGGGATATCGTCATGCTATTTCTTGTTTTGAAAACTCAATGGTGGTGGAAACAAATCAATCGATTTTCTGCTGCATTTACGTCAATTTTTACTAAATTGTAATTGCTTTAAAATGTTGTGATACATTGTGATACACTACTAAAATTGGTATAAGTGTAGTATTGAAATGGGTTCAATCGTAGAATTGTGTCTTCTGACGGAGAGTGATATTGTCTGGCACCAGAGCTGGTCTCCAGATGGTGTGTTTCGTACCGAGCGGGAATGAGAGGCAGGTGCAGGAGTTGCCTCCGTCTCTCGCCTACTTCTAAAGAATCGCGGTTTCGACCGAGCTCGCCTTTAAATCTGCACTCTAGTTATAATTAATAATGTTTTGATTTTGTTTCGCGGCGGCCGCACGACGATACAGAGATGTTGAGAAACATCTCTCCCAAAACAAACGATGACGTAATGTCGTGAGCAGGCCGGCCGACTTCATCGCCGGGTCTTGGATTGTCACACACCTACGAATATCACAATCAACAAACATTCTTTCCTGCTATTTTTGGGAGTTCCCCGAAATATTATCATAACCCTATGTTGCAGATCCAATCCATCTAACAGAATTAGTATAGGACCAAATTGAAAACAAATCTTCAAACAAAAAGCATGCATCATTAATATCGCCTGCTGGCCGGTGTGGGCCGGACCTCGTGTTTAATTCCATATCACGCCGGCCCCGCTCAATGCGGCTAGCACACTGTGTGAGGGGAGTAAATAAAAAATCTTGAATTGAATCTTGTGTTCTGTTATATTCAGACTCGGTCAGTTTATATAACAATTGCTGTAACTGCTAACAGTCCCCAGTTGAGACTAGCATAAGCACGCGTCACCTCGCCTCTAAGGGAACGGCGTCTTCAAGGTCTAAGGTGATAGTAAAGGAGACCTAGTCTGCTCCTCTCGAGCGAGTCCGTTAATTTCTATCTCCTTGTGACTTCATTACTTAACGTTTTTTAATTCATTTTATTTGATGTGCCACGCTCGCCGCACGGTAGTTATTTGACAACGCTGTGTTGGGAGCTCGCGATGTCTCTGATCTAATCTGTTGACAATGACAATGTTATTTTCAACCGGCTTCAAAAAAGGAGGTGGCTCAATTCGTCTGTATATTTTTTATAATGATATTCGCGCGTAAGAGCGTCGTCAACTTGTCTTGTCACTTGAGTGATATCCATTTACATTTAAAGAACCGCTCTTACTCGTATGTGAGAGTGTTGCAAGTGTTCATAGATGATGTACGAGCCGCTGACTCCCTGCATCAGTTGACAGAACATTAAGTGATATACTTGTAACGTCGCTTTGAATCTATTTGGCGGTGAATACACGCTTGTTTGATTGCTGAGTTGGATCAGCAACACAGCCCCGTAGTCCTGGCCTTATTAAATAAGGCTACGGTTAATGCCTATCCCAGAAGGCGACTAAAAGGGGCCACGGGTCCAGGGGCGATAAATGTCGGGGCGTTTGTTGTTCGCGTAGGGCAACACTGATCGTTGCGTGTCGTCTTTAGCCTTCGCCGGGGGGTTTTTAGTCAGTAAGATCCCCAAATAACTCCGCCTTCCGTTTCCTTTTGTCAGCAAAACAAAATCATAAAAGTGTTAAAGTAAGCGTACCCCGACCAGATGCTCTCGTTGGTGGACGTAACCGCCGAGTGCAGTCGCAGTTAGAAAAAAAATTCCTGTATATGCGGTAAATTGCAGACGCGAAGTTCTGGGTGGGTCGCGGTGAGAAGCCGTCGCCGCAGGGCATCCGCATCCCGGACGAGAACGGCAAGGAGACTCCGCTGCGCAAGTACGACAAGAAAACAATCGTACTCACGCTGCCCGGGGTGAGTGCCGCCCTCACCGGACATGTTCGCCGCGCCGACTACGAGAGAGTAGTGTGCAATGTGATCGTGTCTCGCAGGAGCTGACGGTGTTTGACATCGGGCACTTCGCGGTGTGGTGCGAGGCCTTCACCGTCAACTTCGGTCACGTGCCGCTGCCCCGGAGTCTGCTGGCCAACGTGCCGCCCAGCCTCAAGATGCTGGGCGTCTCGCCGCAGGTACGTTGTCTATCATCCAAAAGGTATCCATCAACCATTTAACAAACAAATAATACTCACCAGCTTCCAGCCAATTATTTTTGTGTCGCCGCGAGAGCGCTTCTATCATTTTATTTTAAAATCTGTATAACATCATGGCTTGTTGAGCTGCGACCCGTAACAATACATAACAACTCATAACAACTGGCGCCGCTGTGGGCGCGGCGGTTTGTGTGCTAAAACATGCGAGAAGTGACCGACGCAGGCGGAAGGGCAGAGACGCCCAGGAGTTCTTTCATTTTCTTCACGAGATGTGAGTGTGTGTACAGAAGTTCATTAAGTTACTCGTAGTTCCACAAGACTACAGTTCTCGTGCGACTGACTACATACCTACACATTGGTTGTATAATTTATCGTTTTTCGCCTAACGATGAGGTCATTGTTAAAGTGAACATTAATGATGAAAGCCACTGTTTATAACACACGTCACCCTGTTGGTGAGCACAGCAGGGACTGACTGGGCGAGGTGGAGTGAGCATTTCCTTCATAGAACAAAAGGTTGAAGCTATTTAATTCAGAAACGCCGGTTGTTGCGGCCGGTGATCTCGGCCAAGGCGCTCCAGTCGTGACCGCCATAAACATATTGTCTCTGGCTAACCTGTACAACCAACGTTTAGCGTTTGATGGATGGTATTGATTGGCGGCGGTCACGACAGACGTACTTACAACTTTCAACAGAAGCACACTGCCGAGAGGGTCATGGCCGGTGTACAAATAAATAAACTATTCATTTTCTAAAAGAAGGGTTACAATTCGATGAACTCGTCCATTGTCTTGGGACTTGGGAAGAAACAATGTCGGTGATCAGAGATTCACGGACTGAATGTGATGTAATAATAGCCAGCTCCTTATACAAGAGCAGAAGTAGAGATACAGAGAGACGGACGCGGGCTGGTGACATGGTACTCTGTTAGAGTTGAGTAGAAAGCGGCGCGGGGTTTGTTGTGAGAGCGAGCGACAGTCTCGGTTATTACTCCATTATAATTATTATTGTGCCACCGCATGTCGGGTCAGCTGCTGACATTTGTTAAGCAATGATGAATTAATGTCAATAGCAGTTAATCGTCTTATTCTGTGCGAATTTGGTGTAACGTAAGATACGAGGCCGGAGCGTGGGCCTGCGTGGTGAGCTTGTCATCTAGCGCACGAGGGCTCTTATTTATTTTATTCAATATCGTAGAAAGCGGAACAACATTCACACATAATTTCCGATCACTGTTACTTCGAAATTCGGCTCAATATAAAACTATAAAGACACTAGTTTATAAAGTCGCGAGTTTTATTTTGTGTTCGTTGTCACTCATCTAAAAAGAAGCCACGCAGATATGCGCTCCAGTTTATAGGAGCTTTACAGAGCTTGTAGCGTTTACCGCAACTTATAGAGGTGAATGCGGGCGCTCGCAAAGTGTGTCAAGTAATAAAGTATCTGCAAATGCAAAGTGCGTGATGTGGCTGTTGGCTGCTGGATCTAGTTTTGATCGGCTCCGTGATATTACGTACTGAGCTTGCTCGTGGCGAGGGAGGGGGGCGCGCTGGCGGGTCGAGGAGGGGGGGGGGCGGCTCCGTTCTCGTAACATATTGCTTTACGTTAAGTTAACCTTCACGGCGAGGCTAATCTCTATCAAGCTTACAATTCACGCTTCGACAGCAAACGCTTTACATTGAACTCTCGCTGGAACCGACACGTGCTGGCCGCACGGTGCGGGGCCGCCGCTTGTCACCGAGCAGCGACCACGCTCCCATCATCCGACATCATCAACACTAACCAAACGTGCTACATCATCACGGGAGTCATCTGCTCTTATTGTTCTCGGCATCGGATAACACAATGTAGATTGCACCCCATCCATTTATTAATTTCTGAGACAGTCGCCGTTTGATTCGGCTTTAAATTGCAACTGCGTCGCCGGAGTGAGCGCGCGACCAGTCGCTGAGCGCAGGTTTACTGTTGCAGAGCCGCAACAAAGGCCTGGTCGATGACGCCGCCCCCCCGCCGCCCGCAGCTCGTTCCCCCCCGTCCCGCAAGTCCAAGCCCATCGCCCGCCTTGACGCGACCACGTACCGCCCCCCGCGCCTGGGTGCCGGGCCCCTCGTGGCCCTCCTCGAGCAGGCCGAGACCCACTCGCAACACCGCAGAGCCAACGATTATTCACCTCCTTACGATCAACTCCTGGAAAACCCGGGAGTACAGGACGACGTGGATAGATACACTCAGAGAGAGATCCCTCGAGGACAACAGCACGTCGACGGGCGGAATGTGTTCTTCGGCCGAGAACAAAATGCAGGGGAACGGTCGCCGGAGCGGAGTGAACGACAGCGAGCCAGCTATTTCCGGCACTTGGAAGCGCCGAGCCAGGAGCTCTTGTACCAACAACGCCTGCACGACCAACAACAGGAGCACGGCCGGCAGCTGCAGCTCCGGCAGCCGGAGCCCTATAGGTATCGCTTACTGCCGTACGCGCCGGACCCTAGCCAGGCACGCAGCGAGAACTTCGGCCGGGCCGCGGTGACCATCCAGCGCAGCGTTGACCTTGACCTAGTTGAAAGGTCGCGGGCGCAGTGAGCGCTCGCCAGCGCCGGCAGCAGCGCGGCTTTTCGTCGCTCACTGTCGCAATCTCCCCGTTTTAGGCTTTTCGTGTAACATTCGAGAGAACATCTCGAGATCCATCAATTACGCATTTCGTCATCTACGTCGGAATCTATTGGGCAACGCCGATCGCGTACAAACAACGGAGTCCCTCTCACCGGCCGCGCGACCTCGGACCCCGCGCGCTCCTCGTGTTCAATCGTCTATGATTTTATTGTTAAGTGCACGCTTCGCTCAACTTTCTAAATTGGTTTCAATACTAGAAGTTGGTCCCCACGTTACTAATAATTCCTCGATAGTGGAATTCGAGACAAAAAAACGTACGAGACGTGAACACATAATAATTTAAGATTTAATTATAACCGGAATAATACAAGTGTTGATGGAATGTACTCTTACGGCTGAACTGATATCCGTTCTCTGAATAATTAAAATTTTTAAAAAGCCACATCGTTATCTCCTTCTATAATGTACTCGGTACAAAGTTCTCAACTGTGATAAACTACTTTAATCTGCAATTCAAATGTTCAGTGTTCAGTGTTCAGTCCGGTTGTCCGACACCACGTTAGTTTTAAGTTTCTTTATTCATTGTTATGTAACTAACCGTAAGCAATATGAATGATCTAATCGGTGACAATAAAGCTTGCCAAGTAATTGAGAAGTGTTTTATTCCTGTGACGCTGTCTGTAAACATCAACAACTGTGTCGCTGTTGGGCGAGTTGGTTGGAGATGACATCGTGATGGATATAGGAACAGTGGCGATTCCCACAAGGTACAGACGTCCTGTGGCAACACATATGGCAAAATATATCGGGGCTCTGCCACTGCCAGCTTTCGCCTCTTGCCTTATTTATTTATTTGTCAGTGCGGTGTGCAGGATGTTCTCAACCGGAGCAGGTGAGTGACCGCCGACTAGCAGTGACAGTGGAGCGTTCTAGAACAGGAAACTAAAACGTGTAGCGCTAGAGATGAGATATTGTCCGCAGCGTGGTATTTAACAAACATTTAGACTTTACGACTTGGGGACCTTCAAGAAACGAACTTTTGTCTCATAGGCCGTCAACGTACCTGCAGTTCCGGTGTTGATGTTCATGAAGGACGGTGATCACTTAAGGTCAGGTGAGCCGTAAGCTCGTTTGCCCACTTTTCCTATAAAAACGATGATCGTAGCTTTAGTATTACATCAGATGAAATCTGTATAACTTAATTTGTACTTATAAACTATGAACTAACCTCGTTACGACGCGATTGTGATGTTTGCGATATTTAGTTATTTTCCCGTGACACTGGGTCACGATCTCGCCCCGGTCCCACACTCACACTACTTACGATATTTCGTTTTAATTCATTTTAGCGTAGATAAGAAGCAGATTTTTGTTTTCACCTAGGAGTCGATTTGTAGTTCGTATTGCTCACACGACGTTTTTTTGTGACCAAGAGAGGTGGCATAGCTCTTAAGTCGCTTAGCCTGAACCGTTATAGCTAGTCGCTGGGGAGCCATGTGTCGAGTAGCGATGAGGGAAAACCTCGGCTTGGCCGACACGACGTGAGCAACAATTTTTTAGACGACTCAATTGTTAACTCTCGGCTTGCTCGTAGTGTGGCTTGCGACGAAGTCTTTAGCTGATCAAACTAACCAAACTTACAGAATTTTTACTTGCCCTCAAAAAATAAGGAGGTTCTCAGTTCGCCGGGTTTATGTTTATTAGCTCATAACTTTGGCCACTCCGAAACTGTATCTGCGCGACGTGCGCGTGAATAGCTCAATATCATGCCAACCGACTTCTTATGATTATTTTTTTATGCACATGCACATGCGAGGGTAGTTTGATGAGAGTTTGCTTCTAATCAATTCTATTTCGTAATATTCTGACGATAATTCGGAAATACAAAGAGGCCGTCCGAGCGTTTAACGGTTGATTCGAATTGAAGCCGGTTTTTGTATGTACTCGTAACAGTTTCTATTAAGTATATGTATACTTTGTTAGTGTGGTAACGCTGTGTTACAGTCGAAGCTGAACTGCGAGGTGCTGCACGACGAGCTGGCGTTCGAGGTGCGCTGGGCGGTCGCCGGGGACAGTATCGTGCTCCAGCTGGTCGCCAAGCTTGGTACGTACCGCCCGTACTCCGGCATGTGTCTCGCTACCCGTGGTGACGTCAGCACTGAATCGTGCCGATTGCTTGATTCCCAGAGGAGGGAGAGTACATGTCGTTCGGCATCTCGGGGCACCCGGAGCGGTCGCAGATGGTGGGCGGCGACGTAGCGGTGGCCTGGGTGGACAAGAGCACGCTGAAGGGTTATGCCGTGGACTACTACCTGGACGCCAAGAGCCAGTGCGCCGGCGTGCACGGTTCCTGCCCCGACGAGCGCCTCGTCGTGAGTATTGCTCGTTGCATGTACGTAGTAACGGGGAGTGCCATGGATGCAATGCGTGAGGGCTGTACCACGGCTCGGTCGATTGCTATTTTAACGGATAATCTCAAAAATCCCACAACACTATTTTTAACACTAAATAGTGCGGGGTCTCACCTCCGCTTCGTCTTATTGTCAAAATGTTGACAAAAAATATGATTAGATAAAAACGGCAATAGGGCTAGGGTCCCAGGCTTTTAAACTTGATTACCTGTTTTAATAATAATATAAATAAAATTTTCTAAGACGTATGAAGCCTGCCACCTTATACTCTCTTTATAGAGGCCTGTGTCCAACTGTAGGACTGTATATATAATACATAAGCTGTATCTTTAACTTTTTTCACTACAGTTAAAAAAATTCTTATGATTTCCAGGAAAACACAAACTCAGTCCGGTTGTTGAATGCAGCGCTGGTGAACGGCTACTCCATAGTGACGTACCAGCGCTCGCTGCGCGCCGCCGACAAGCTGGATCTGCCCGTGCTCACCAACGCCAGCCAGCCGGTCATCTGGGCCATTGGCCCGCTCAACTCCCTCAACGAAGTCTCCTACCACCACCACTACACGAAGGTCAGTGACTGGACCGCTGCATCTACAATCCATTTGACTCACAGTCAACTCACAGTCAGCAGTGCCTACGTACGCAGTATGTTTCTCACATTGACGTTATGACCAGAGATGATTGTACCACCGATCACCAGGTGATCTCTTCTTTATACTTTCTCAACAAGTGCGTGACTACGATCCCACCTGATGTTAAGTTGAAATGCAGTCCTGGATGGTAAGGCACACTAGCTTGAGAATGCCTATTCACTCTACTCTTGAAAACAACCACATTGTTATCTGAGGGAAAGACAGACGTGGGAATACTATACCCGTACTTTGCTATACGTATAATGAAAGACGAAGCAAAGCACTTCATTCGGGTTTAAGGGATGTTCACAACAAAAGAATGAAATCCAGCAGTACGTCTTGAAGTCCGATGGTGGACCGGGGATGGGGGAATTAGATCATGTAATTCCTGAGCACACTCTTCAAAATGCAATGTGTAAAAAACCAACAGGCTGTCCCTGTTGTTTGTTGAAGACCTGCGGCTTTTGAATTAAAATTTGTTTAAATCCGAAGTATTTTTTTGGCATGAGTTGTTCAACAAGTTTTGTGTTATACGAGAAGGTTTGCTTAGTTGAAATGCCTTGATGTGATGAGAGGTGGCTCTGCAAGTATGTTACTGCGCAGGGCGACAAGTTCATAGAGTTCGCGCGGCCCCCCGTGTGGAACTGCCCCCTGCCGGACGGGGAAGACGAGCACCACCACGAGTCGGCGCCGGACACGCCCGCCCCGCACTCGGTACACCACGAGGAGCAGGTTTGAAATTTGTCAACAAAAAGATACTTGAATGTGGTGTAATTTTTTTAGAGCCCTTTTTAATGTAATAAGAATAAAGGGGAGCTCGCCAGGGGGGGGGGAGTTGTTTCGGTTTATATCGTGGATATTCTTACACGCGGTACTAGCTAAGAATTTCTTACGAAAACGTAAATGAACACGCCCGTCTCTGATCAATGATTTGTGATCACGGAGATCACGTGGTAAGTAGGATCACAACAACCTTTTTTTTTTGTTAACGAGGAGGAAAATCTTCAAAAAGATACCCCGCCTTCAGGGGGGAAGGCGGCGGTTATGTGGGGTTTTTACCCACTAAAACCTCCCCGGTGGCCCTATCCTCGGTGCATGACAAGGGGCTCCGGGATCTCCAGTGGAACGCACCGGAGCCCCTCTGCACTGTGCTCAAGGAGAGCACGTCCCGGGAGGGGGAGGTTACTCCCTCCCCCCTGTGCCTTCGCAGTGCAGGATCACAACAACCTGGCTAACAAAACAGATGTTTGTTAATTTAATCACAGCTAGAAAATCTCATCGTTGGAATACTTTCAATATTAAATGATTGCGCCGCTCTCGGCTGGCTAATTATAACAAAGTGAAGATTTTTCTGGTTCTACCGAGGAAATGCCAGACTCCAACAAGTTAATATTGTCGAAACAAACCGAGGTTATTCAGAGCCCAGTTGTCATTATGACGGGCGGGCGCTCATTACTCCGGAATTCATGTAAACGTGGATACTTTCCAGAGTGTGGAAATCAAGCCGAACCCCGTGCCGACTCCTAAGCCGACTGCGAAGGTAACCCCCTGGGAGATCCCTGGCATCCAGTGCTACGAGCCCCCGGACGGAGTGTTCTACGCACAAATGGGCCCCACCGGCGGGAAGCAGGGATACTCCGCGATCACCGGTGAGTTGCAGCCTTGAGTTACAAGTATATTTCGAGTAAAACATCCACTGCTGGACATAGGCCTCCCCCAACGATTTCCAAATGGAGCGGTTGTAAGAGGCCTTCATCCAGCTGCGTCCTGCGTCCTACCTTTATGAGGTAGTTAGACCATCTTGCGGATGGAGGTCCTACGCTGCGCTTGCTGGTCCGTGGTCTCCAATCGAGAACTTTTCGGCCATTTGTTCTGCGCGCTATGTGCCCTGCCCATTGCCACTTCAACATAAATATAGTTACCCTCAACTATATTGGAGCTCTTAAAACAATATATGAGCACAATTTGTTTTTAGCCTGTTACTATCATCATATTATCATAATGTACCTTAAAAAGTATGTTGTGCTGTGTGTTGTGCAATTTCTTTTCTAAACAAAAGTCGTGTCAGGACACGTGGGCTGGGGCATCTCGTGGTACATCAACGGGCTGCTGATCCCGGAGGTGACGGTGGTGCGCGGCAATAAGTACACGTTCGTGGTGGAGGGCGGCAACGACCCCGGCGTGCCCGCCCGCTACCACCCCTTCTATATCACCAACGACCCCGTGGGCGGCTACTATCACAAGTCGGACGAGGAGAAGAAGGTGGGCAATACACATAATATTACATGATATCGTTCCCACTCGCTCTGACCGTCGGCCGTTGCCGGAGGTGTAGGAGGTTGCAGTCTGTACGTAAACAGCAACAACGACTAAGAGTCATATCTTGAACCACTGCCAAAACTAATTATAGAAAATCTCAAAAATCTCGCAAACATAACTACCCAGCAAATTTAAACAATCAAGTACCGCAGCCGAAATACTTCTCCCATAGTTTACTGTGGAAAACAATCCCTGGACTAGAGTGCGAGACGAAATAACGGGTTTCCATTGTTCACGGTCCAAGCACACCTGTTCCGTAAACATCTTCGCTTACATGTCCGTGAGCGCCGAATTCTCGGACTTTACGTTTAATATGAACTTTCTGATGTGATGATAAATGTTGATCCTAATACGATGACCACCGCAGGAGGTGGAGATCTACGCCGGCGTGCGGCACACGCGCAGCGGCGAGCTGATGCCGACGGGTGTGGGGCGTCTGTGTAACTGGACCCCGGACAGCTCCGGCCCCGAGGCTGACGAATACCCGAGCTTCGGTGCCTACCAACGCTCCCTCACCCTCGTCTGCGAGGAGGGGAATCCCGGAGTCGTGACGTGGACCCCCGACAGGAACACCCCCGATACTGTTTACTATCAGGTATTGCCGTCTGTTTTTCTAATGACTATTCTCTACTAACGAGACATTATTGATAACTTTCTATTTCTCTTCGCTTAGAATTGCATTTCATTGCTGTGCAATCATATTTCAAACTGTCAATCTATCTTCTTATACGAGTATAACTTTCTTGTTTCATTATATTCATGTATAAACTGTATGTTACAATCATCTGACATTAAATGGAAACTTGCATCATTGTAGTTGCATGTGGCAATTGCATCTTGATCCCTATATTAAAATCTGCTGCTGATATCCTGGGCGTGCCGGGCAACCCCCGGGCGCTTCACCGTCGTTGTCTCACGCTACATTTGCCGTGCTCTGTACATAACTATTCTATTTTCTGTTTCAGCTTCAAGTCCTTGTATCGCATGAGGCTCTGTGTATCTCTCGTTACTGGTGACAGACTTGTTATTCACTTGCTCTGCACAAGGTTCACATTTTAATTGAGATTTGTTTCGCAGTGCTTCACGCATCGACATCTCGGCTGGAAGATAAAGGTTGTGGACGAGTGTGACGCGGTGGAGGCCGAGGAGAGCAGACTTATCGAGAACGTCGCTCTCCCGGACCTGTTCAGCGAGGAGTCTGTGCAGGTACCGACGCGACTCAAACCTGAAAATCATTTTTTAGATGAACGGAAGAAATTTGAGAAAATTATCAATATGAAAAAAAATTATAACAATTTCAGTAGCCCTAAAGACCTCTCCCGAGAAGTCTTTCCTCAGAGGAATCACCTGTATACCGGCGGAACGGAGTATGAATTGCCAGTATCTAAATTAGAAATAAAGGAAGTCATCGAAGCAGTGGAGAGCTTGGAAGACAAGATGAAGGGTGAATTAGCAAAGAACATTACACATCTACCTCAGAAGCTTTTAAACCAGTATCAAGTTTATGAAGAAGTCAAGGAATTTGCGCCCGAGGTGCCTGTGCGCGAAGGCGACGAGTATGTAGTGCAAGTGGGGGCGATTCCGGAGAGCTTCCTCATGCCGCCCAACCAGAAACCGGTTACGCTGCAAAGCGTCTTACGACCAAACATGCCGGTCAAGTCAGGCTCGCGGCCGCATTTCAGAAGACCGATACCCCCGGAAATTATAGTGCACAGACCCGCACCGTACATGAACCAAAAAGGTACCAATGGAGGCTACCCTTTATCGATGCCGCGTCCTCACCCTACTTCAAATGGAGTAAAAAAACCGTTCAATAAATTTCCCAACGCTCGTATACCACCGACAATGAGTAGACCACTTTATAATATTCCCCCCATGAAGTCCATGCCTCCACTTCATCACGCTAAACCAAATCACCAAAGTCTACTGATGTACACTCAAAGCAACTCTAAGCCATTAACTCTACCTGTTCAGTCAGTAATATCTGGAAAATTAGGTCCCAATATTCCACCGCCCACTCAGAGTCAAACTCTTAGTTTGGGAAAAACGGATATAATAGCAAATCAGGTAGTAAAAAGTCAAATAACTTTACCGGGAGCTAATGATGCTGTTGCCCAACATAGCACTCCTCAAATCTTCGCAATAAAGCCTCAGGGACAAGCACAAATCATTTTTGGAAAACCAGTCGAGAACCCAATGCCGTTAGATCAGCAGATGATGCAAACTAAACAACAGCCGAGCAAAAGTCAATACATTCCAGACTTGTCCCAGCCGTCTACTCCACAAATAATTACATACAACGAGCAACCTCAGCCGCAAATCGAAATTAAGTCCTCTGATTTTATCGGTCAGTCCACTGAATCCTCCACCTTGCTACCAGCAATAAATACAGGATTCAAACCCGATTCCATCGTCATCGAAAGTGGATTCAAACCGATAATAAGAGAACCCTTGATGGCCGCTGAAGATAGAATTACTAATGCGGAAGTTGATAACATGAACAGGAGAGAAGACACCGACGTGTTGGAGGACTATGAAGACTCGCCGCAATATATAACCGGGCAAGGTCTCCCCGGCCACGTATCTAGCGACAAGCTTACCGAGACGTTCGAACCTATGTTTATACCGTCCCCTCCCGACCATTTGCTCGCGACAAACGACACAACAAAAGAGATATTTCCAAAGAATCATGCAAAAGAAGACAGACCGCATCCTGTCTATGTCAAAACTAAAACCGAATTGAATGCTTTATTCAGTAAACAGAACATGGACAGAGATTTGTCGTCGGACTTGGCTATGGAGTCGGACAGATTGAGTCCACAATATTTGCCCCCGGATCCAAAACTACCGAAAGAGCATTCGCAAAAATTGTCAGTGGAACAAACTTTTACCACGTACGATGGTAAAACTATATCCGCGTCGACACTGACGAGTTTGCCGGATATAAATAAAGTCAATACAAAACTGTTTTCTTCTAAGCTTCCGGCTAACACGGAGCTGCTTCTAAAAATGCCCCAATTTGGACCATACAAGGGTGAAATTCCACCGCCCGTGGCAGAAGACGTTATAGAGGATTCCATTAAGTCGTCCCGGCTGCCGGTCACCCATCTTAAGTTAGTTAGTTCTTTGGTGCCCAAGGAAAGTGACATTAAAATAGAAGGGTTTCAAGTACAGGGAGGTCACAGAATTAAGACGAGGCAAAAGAGTGAACACGATATATACTCCATGATGGAGGATGCAGAGTTCGGCAGTAAACAAGCAAATATCGAAAACACAGAGTTTCGCAGGAGATCAAAACGAGATGTGAAAATGGTACAATTTGAAATAGAGAAGGAGACAGAAGATTCAACAAAGTATACTGATGCTGATGGAAATGCGGAAAAAGACTTGAAAAATTACGTGGTATTTGAAGCGGTGTCTGGCGGCATGTCTCGCGACGTCTCCTGGGCGACGGCTTTCGTGTTATTATTGTTGTGTCTAAAATTATCCTAAAACAATTTGATAGTATAGGTATTTATTAACTTATTTATTTGATTAAATTATTAAACCTTGCCATCAAATGCATTTTGTAAGAGCAAATGATATTGAATGTAAAGGGTGGGCTGCGGGCGCTCCGGCGACACACAGGACTTATCTCGTGGACGAGACCGGCGCGACAGGAGCGGGCGACAGGTTCCTTCACGATGTAGACTCAACCTCACCTGTTACCACGTTTTAAACTTATGATGCAATTCAATACTCCGCTAGTTTTAGTTTTGTACATATTTCTATTATTATGTAATAAAAACATTAGATAACTTTAATTGTCGACTTTCTCTCCAGACTTTTTAAATCTAACCTCTAATTGATGATTGTCTGTATTACAGTATATTTCATTACTGTAATGCATAATGTGTGGCGGACGGAGGAAGAAATATTCTATAACAATAAATAGGGATAGTTTTATACTGCAAAAACTACAGAAGCTACAGACACGATACTTTCAGTATAAGAGGCAGCAAGTGTCGGAAAAGATTGAAGTTTACAACATATTACGAACAATTCACGTGGAAACTATTTTTCAGTTTAAATATTATAATTTTCATTACAAATCACATTGACTGGAGCACTAGTTCCTGTATTTCTACAAAAGTAGATCTATAGCACATAAGATAATCGCAAGCGTATCAAAGGACAGTTGCCGGAATTCTAGTGATATAGAGGTGAGGGAGTCTACTTGAGCAGGGAGTGCACGCTGGAGATCTTGTGGGTGAGCCGCGTGAAGTGCGCCAGCGCCTTCTCGTGCGGGAAGCCGGGGTCCACCAGCCGCAGGACGGAGTCGCGCCGCCGCCCGCTGCCGACACCAAAACCTTCTGTTTGTTTCGTACAAGTAGTGTTAACGTAAAGATACGTAACGATACGATATAATATTAGGTGAAAAAGTTGATCTCGTAATGTCTACCATAAAATATTATTACTGATCAGTTCAGTGTAAAGACATTTTACAAAGTCTAGCGTTAGAGTATGATCCTGAACAGTCCAGTAGTTAAGTGGCAGCATTTATGTACAAACAAATCGTCACGCACAAACGCACAGAAAGGAGGCTATTTTTTTTTTAAACATATTGCCTTCCAAAGACAAAGATTCGGATTACAGAAGTGAAAGGTGAGTATTGATAGCGTAGTAGTGTTAGGTACGTTTCTAGACAAATGGGGCAGATAGTATGTAGTGAGCTGTGGTTACTCCGCGCGGGTCAGCAGGTGTGCCGCCGCCAGGAGCTGCAGGCCGGCGCGGTCCGTCACGTGCACGCTGCTGCCGCGCGCGACCAGCTCCGCGATGATCTCCGTGCTCGCTCCCTGACAAACTATAACGCATTCACTAACGCTGATATGAATTATCTACTAACTTGCTGTGAAATTTGTTAAACGCAATGTTAATTCAATTTATGGAATTTTTTGGAAATATTTAATTGATTACGTTTATTAAGCACAAAACTTTAAAAAATCACTTCACGCTTCCAGCTGCATGTTGATTCTCATTATCTGACGATGTACAGATTCACGCATATATGTTTTTTTTATTTATTTAATAAGAAGGTAACCTGCTATGTACTTAACCATATATTTTAAATAGCTTGCTCAAGTAAATGTTACTCAGTACATTTTATACTTAAAGGCTAACTTAACAATCAAAAGTATGTAATAATAAACAACAAAGGAACAGCCACTCGACTTAGACATCAGGAGGTGCGACTGATAATATGGACATGTTTTAAAAATATTTTTAATAATTGTTAGATTACCCATAAGAATATCAACATGAGTACATTTTGAAAATTCGTTATTTCTTTTCGACATTGTATTAATGGGCGCAGACGATCCGATATTAGTTCTAGAAAACTCTATTCTAACTATATTGTATTTATTTGTTCTAAAATGAGGCCTAGCCACTGGTATGAAGCACTACTGCACTACTGACGAGATGTTCCGAGTTGATATTACCGTCAGAAGTGATCAGTCAGTCAGCGCCAAGTGACGGGCTCATAAATTATTATGGTCTCCTTTAGAGAAAGTATAAAAATATCACCGAACAGAATGATCAACGGAAATACATCTACCGCGGCCCCTACGACACTGCCAACCACTTATATGCAACAAAATTTAAATTCTTATATATTATTATTAAATAGGTAAAATTTCCTTTATATTTGTTATTATTATACTTCTTACATTAAATAGTAAATAAAGGGATGGTTTCCTTAATCGCCGAGCACGTGGCAAGTCGCCACTAGCATTCTTATTAAATAGTTGAATTGGAGCTGCACGCACTGAGCTAGCACGAGAGAGGATCAATGATTGAACGTATACCAACTGGCTCTGAACAGCGGCGTCCACCCGTTGCTGTCGACTACGTGGACGTCTCCTCCGGCGTCCAGCACGAGCTGCACCGCGGCCAGGCTGCCGGAGTCCACGGCGTAGTGCTCCGCCCGCAGTCCGTTTATGTCCCGCGCCTGCCCCCGGCGCCGCGTCCGCAAGACACACACACATATATGTCGCGACAGGGAAATATAATATAGTGTAGTATAATATTTACATAACCTTGGTATATTTTTGAGTATAAACAAAAATAGACTTCATATCTATTCAAACGTCTAACGTATTACGATAATACGGAAATACAAAGAAGACATCCCTTCTTTGTATTTCCAAATTATCGTAGGAATATTACGAAACAGAATTAAAGAGAACCTAAGAAAATTACCTTTAAAGTAATCCCAATATCCAATAAAAAATGAATCATCGAATCAGTCGGGTGATGTTGACTTATTTGTACATTTGTCGCGCACATACTTCATGCATATTTAGGATTTACGTACGTATATGGTTTCATGAATGCCATTGTCATAATTGGTCACAAGATACACAACATGTATCAGCTTTCCAATAAGAAAAGAATCACCAAGATCGGATAACTCAGTCATAAGTTATGAGGTAAAAAACATACAAATGAATGAACCTCCTCCTTTTATGAAATCGGTTGAAAAGATTATCCGATGAGAGTATTGCCTTTAGTGTTCTTTCGTGCGCATGATGTCTTAGCAGAGAGAAACTTTATCGTATAAAATGTTTCTTTTTATTGTTTTAATAATAAACAAGGAGACCTGTTCCCGGGCTAGATACGTAGAGACGGAGTTATTTTCTACTTGACCAGGTACCTGGAATTGAGCACCTTTTTCCAATAGCAGCTGTATGAGTGGCAGATGTGCCCCCAGCACGGCCAGGTGGAGCGCAGTCTGCCCGGTGCGCAGCGGCAGCCCGACCGCCGCGCCCGCAGCCAGCAGCACGCGGGCGGTGTCCACGTCGCCTGCAAAACAGTCGGAGCAGTGTCTGAACTGGCGCCCTCCATAGACATCTGCCACATCGCGCTGCCAGCTCCCTACTCTTAGCGCTGACACTCAGTGCGGAGGAGCTGCACAAGTATATTGATGAGCAAATACAGAAACCGACTTCATGACATTCTTAGAATTGGACCGTATGGGAATCAAACAAAAAAAGAATCATCAAATCGGTTCACCCAGTCGACATTTATGAAGTAACAAACATAAGAATAAACTAAAAATACTTCCATTTTTTGAAGTCGGTTGAAAATAATCTCCTTTAGCTGGATCCAGGGAAGAGCAATAGTAGTCACGTGGCTCTATTGCTGTACGGCGCGGCTACCGCTGCACAGTCATGATACAAGTTCAACTCCCTTCGCTCAAAGCGATCAATGCTAGTAGCATAACGGTTACATTCTATTCTATATTATTGGAACAATTGGTTCCTTACGTTAGACTTGGAGGAGATCAGAGATCAACTTGTAGTTCTGGGCTCTCAAGAATTAGACTACGGTATCCTCTGCCTGTCGTAGAAGGCGACTAAAAGGGACCTCGGTTTCACTGGACGACAATAGTATAATTTGTCGTCCGCCAAGGTGAACCCGGAAAGAAGGCGACATCGGCAAGCGGAGGGAACACCTTCCCCCCCAGGACGTGCTCTCCTAAGAGCACAGTGCAGAAGAGCTCCAGTGCCTTCCTCCGGGGGTCCCTCGCCATGCACCGAGGAGGTTTTAGTGGATAAAAGGTCCACATAACCTTGATTCCCCCCAGAAGGCGGGGTATCTTGTTGTAGATTTCCTCCCCGTGAACAAAAAAAATGGGTTGGAGAAGATAGGGTTAATCGACCGAAATAAAAAAAATACGAGTATATAACGGAAGTGCTACAGTCGTATACACGGCGGCCGAAAGCGGGACTATTAAGTTCAACTCTCGGATCACAGATGGCGCTTTAACGAACTATTAATAAATATTAATTAATTATTTATGTCGTAATAAATTGTCGAAAAATATAATAACGGGACATGTATTTTATTTAACGTTATTAGTTATTTTTCTAAAATACTAAATATCCCAAATACTTTTATGTACTTAGATAAAAATCAATCGGCAAAATTAAAGAAAATATACATAAATTGACGCAATATATTTTTTAAACACTATTCGAAGGAATGCGGCCCGTGCGGCCTGCGCGCGCGCACCATTGTTGATCAAACGAGCATTTGAGTAAATAAAATTATTTACTGATAAGAAAGTTACGTCTGAAAAGAAAAACTGAAAATCATTTCCCACTTAAATCTTTCTCATTTTCGCAGTAATTTCGAGGTCTAAATTCGAAATACAGCTATGTTTTGAAAGTACTGCAGTTTGTGTACACTACCTTTGGTGACAGCGGTGGCGAGCGGGGTGAGGCCGTTACTGGAGGGCAAGTCCACCAGCCCCGGCCGCTCCGCCAGCATCGCTTGCAGCTGTACAGACAAATTGAACATCTTAACTAATTCAAAGGCATTATTTATTCACGATTTGCTAGCACTAAGGTAGTCGACGGTAGCTCTTAAAGTCAGCAATTTGAAGTGACATTGGGCCGGCCACAGCTGTTGAGTCAGTGACGGGAGATAAGAGAGGAAACTCTTGGAATGGAGGCTGCGCATGGGTTGGAGAAGCGTGTGGCGCCCTCCTCTAAAAGCTAGATGTTAAGCATCAAATTGATTGAAATCTTTCTGATTATAGTAGATATTGATGCGATTATGATAACAGTTGAAGGACTGTGGCCCTAATGTGCCGTCGCGGCCAGGGATAAACAATATAATTGTTAATATCGTTGTTAACGTATCCAACAAGAGAGCGTGCCTGTCTGGTGTAGGAGCAGCGCACCGCCATGCAGAAGCAGACGGGGGACGCTCCCTCCGACTCCGTGCTGGTCCACGTCTCGTCCGACCACTGCGACTCCAGCCACGCTCTCGATCCTGCATGACTGCAAACTTGATTTTTTTTTATTCAAATCAGTTAAAGTCGATAAACACCTCGATAATGAGGCTTATCGGTTATATATAATGAGGGTATAAACGGTTAGTTTATTGAGGAAATCGAAACATTTAAAACAAGTTTTCCTTAATATGTTGCTAGTAACGAATCTTCTAATTCAGTGTGTGGGAGATACCCACGTATAATAACAACATCTAAGTAACAACATAAAAATTATTAACAAGATGAGCAACAGAGAATAGCAACGACCGGTCCCAAGCCGCCGCTTCTACGTTTACAATTATTGCAAACTGCCAGTACAGCACAAAACTTTAGTTCTTGTAAATTTTCTTTTAATTTTGTATAAAATTGAGATCAGCGCCCGAATTCTCTGTTGTTTTCAAATACTTTTGTTTCTTTACCTAAATCCTACCGTTTATATGATATATCTCCACTTGCTTTTTTCTCGGCTTCGTTGGCGGTAACTTTTATCTCTTTCAATTTGTCAGCAATACTGTCTGCATCCCCGTAGTGGAGCAGCGCGTCGCCAGGCAGCGTGGCGACGGCAGAAGCTCTCAGTATCACCTGCACCCGGAACTTGTGACAGTGGCGCGGAGCGAGATTTTCAATTAGTTTGGTCGTCTTCCCGCCGCTGGACAGACACTTTGTTATTTACATTGCGCTGATTGTATTGAAAGTAAACAGGTACAGTTGATGTTAACGGCTGCGTAAGAGAATAGAGCGTGTCCACTTGCCGACGAATTTTGCGACTAAAAATAAGCTCTCACGTCCATTTTAAGTGTTTCTTTGGCAACAAGCAGTCGTTGGCCACTTTATATCTTTTTATCACCAATATGTGACAAATTAGCTCTTTGATTTGGTTGTTTCTTTCTCGTAAGCACTGATTGCATTATGTATAGGTACATGCTGGTCGGGATGCGAACCCCCGATCATATGGTCGTAAAGTGGAACGGTCAGCCACCAGGGTGGCGGTAGGGATGGCATTTAACTCCACGAAATAGATTTTAGATAATTACTGTAGAGATATCAGACTTCACACAGATTGGCGACATTTCAAATAATCGTAAAATAATTAGTATAAATAAATAATTAATATTACACAATTAGATACCAACGTCATATGTGAACATATACCAATGGCCTAAATGTACAAGAAAATAAACATACAACTAAGTACTCGTAGTGTTCAGATGTAAAACAAGAATATACGAGTAGTAATAAGTAGAGTGAGCGATATGAAATAGAAGCAAGGTAAAGCAAAACAATCGAAACATGCAAAGAATAATTAGCGTAAGAAACTTGTACAAATTAACAAACAAATACAGAATGTTTACAAAATAAGAAGATCGATCAAAACGGTAATATGTTGGGGAAAGAATATTTAAAAAAATAACATGCGCACGTGTCGATGTGCGGGGAGCTGTAGCGCTGCAGTCACTTAGATTAAATGTTCAATTCCGCACCTGTACACGACGAGCCAGGGAGGAATTTTCTCTCGCTTCTCCACTTTGTATAAAAGCCTATTTCCGAGGAACTCAAACGGCTCGCCGGGCTGCCAGTCGAGGGTCACGTTGTATTTGCTCCTGCCCAGCACCCGCGGGGCCGGCGGCTTCCACGCTTTAAACTTTTCCCTAAGAATTTTATTGAGATCCATTCAAATAATTTTACTAAAATCTCCGGAGTTCAAGAACTGTGGAGAAACGTTCTTTAAAACAGTTCAGTCGTCCAGAAGCGACAGTAGTAACAAAACGAGTGCGGGAACTTGAGGCGCACACTGCCGCGTGCCGCAGTAGCGAGCTCTGCCGGCGGACGATGTAGTTTGATCGATGCGACGACTTGCGTGTGAAGAAGTTTATTTGTTTACAATTCAATGCGCTGATAAATTGTAAAGATTAAACAAAGCAATCATTTACTTTCCCACAATATCCTGGTGTACGAGTAGAGTGCACTGCCGCGAGCCCGGGCCTCACATACAAGGACCTTTTTGTTGACGAGGGGGAAATCTTCAACAAGATACCCCGCTTTCTGGGGAGGAGACGGGATTATGTGGGGTTCTTAGTCACTAAAACCCCTTGGTGGTCCTCCACTGCACTTTGCTCTTTGCTATTAATTGTGGAAGTAGCTAGCGCTATTCATTCATATGATCTTGGACTCTCAAGTGTCAGCGGAAGGGTGCCCAGGGCCAAAAGGCAGTGAATCATGACGTCATGCAGGGTGAGAGCAGGTAGAATGTCCGGTGCACCAGTACATCAAGGTAACAAAACATGCTAGAATTATAACCTGTGTATACTTTAAAACTCGAAAATGATTGAAGTATGAGTAAAACTTCTTAAGCAGAAATCAACCGCGACGTACACACGGTGACACGTAGCTGCAGAAATACTGTGGCACGTTTGTAATATTAGCGGAGTGTTGCTGCTGTACTGCGGTGGAAGACGAAATATTTTTTTAATCCTTCTCAATTTTTCGCAATTCTTCGACAATCTGACTGACACGTGCGATCATATTTCCGGCGCAGCAATTGACGATTGTTTCTTCGTTAGCAGCTCTGGAGTAATATTCGGAAAATATCCAAGTCCAATGAGAATGACATCTAATGAAATCGCAAGAGATTATCGTAATAAATAAGACAATTTCTTTTATTAAACTTATAATACGCAATGACAATGAAATGACAAAATGAAATGGAACGTTTTAATAGAATTCGTTCTATTTTTGAAACATTTACAGCGGCAGGCGAATAGACATTGGACATTGTATATATTGTGATATCGTCGTTGCATGCCGGCCGATTCGAGCGATTCGAACTCCACTGAAATATAAATGACATCGACTGAGGTCTCTGAAATCGTGAATAATTTTAGGCCTCCGTTCGGAGTCGGTTGGCAGGGCGCCAGGCGACGGGCCACTCTGCAACACAACTGCTCGGCGTAGTCAGCACTTATATATTATCAACTGTTGACTGTCAACTTATCAACTGTTGACATTCAACTTGTGGCGGATGTGCCGCTGTATCGGCTCACCTCTTGTTTCCGCTACTGGTCGGAGTATCGGCTCACCTCTTGTTTCCGCTACTGGTCGGAGATCATTTAGTTTCACCAAATTGGTAGCGTTCTCTGAGAACAAGATCTTACACATTTCAGTAATAATTAACACCAACAACCAACATTTGTAGCCTTACCAACGTACACGGATGTATCGCACTTTTAAAACAATAAAACTTAGGACAAAAAGTGAATGTGAGCGTCGCAGGTAACATAATATTACTTATTGTTTTTAATTTTGGCAATAATGCTTGCGACAATCTCTTCTCTTGAGCATTTTGCTGTAATAGTTTCCGTAATTGTAAAAAAAATCCATATAAATCAAATAATTTTCTTAAAAAAGTTCTCTTATAAATTTGCAACAATTGAAAACTTTTCATTGGTCATCCAGTGGATAGACAAAAGCCTCACTAGTGGCTGCGGTGTGGGGCAGTAAATAATTCATTGCAGCAGTGCAGGAGGAACAAAATATGTTTTGTTGCGGAGCTATCGGGCGCGGTGCTCGTTAAATATGCAAAGCTGCCAACAAAAATAATGTGCTAATATTGTTGCCGCTGCCGTACGTCGTGCCGCACGCGGGGACCAAACGGGTAGGAAAAAATTACACGTGTAAAATATTCAACGTGATAAATTGTTATAAGAAAATGTGGCTTTTACTGGGATGATGTATTACCCGGGCGTCTCCAGCTGATCTGCGGGCAACAGATGATATTTTTTGCATCAGTTTCATACGGGCGGCTGGAGGCTTCCACAATTCCACCCAACCTTTATTTTGAGCGACACAGTACAGGAAAGACGGAACCTTCTATAAGGCCGTTACTTGTCTGCAAATGAAAAGTGATTCTGTAAGTTTACCATTAGTGAGTTACAAAGAAACAGGTATAATTTTTTTAATAAAGAAATAAAATGAATATTTTCTTACAACTGATATAATCTATAGATCAAAGAAAATGATGTAAAGTAAGTTACAATTCCATACGAAATACTGAGAACAAGTTATATTAAGTGTAACACGGCGCCTCTGTTCCAACAATTGGATCGAAACACAAAAAAATATTAAACTTAAATAAAGTGCGGGGCGGACGGGGGTCGCGGGGCGGCGGGCGGCGACACAAAGCAATAAATCGGAAAACTTCAAAGCGACTATTGTTGAGAATTTTCCAATTGGATAAATAAAGATGGAGTCGTGACTTCAGAGTGTCAGTTATTTGTGCCGCTTCTCGCGCCGACACGAGAGGGCGCTGATTGTGTTCTTTTGATATCAATGAAGAGCAGACGAGACGAGAAAATAAAAACAAACACTTCGAACCGTCATATGACTGTAGTAATGTTATGAACGGTGTAGCGACGTAGCTTTGCTACGACGTAGCCGCACATGCGGCAGTCGGCCGGGACGCCCTCACAAATTGTTTTGAATAATAATATTAAGCGACGAGCACGCGGAACATAAACTTACGACTTATTCATAATAATTCCATTTTAAATTTAGTAAAGAAGTAAAAATAACCGACCGCATTTGACATGATATACCCTCCTTGCCTAATTATCGCAACAATACAATCCAGCATTGTGTTGTTTCAGTTTCTAAACCTCGTGGACTGTAACCCGAGTGTACTGCAAGGGGCATAGCCCTAAGGAAATTGTTGTGAATGATATAATTTCCAACGATGTGCGATCATGCATCGATGGAGAGGTTTCGGCAATTTATCAAACACCCTTTTATAAATTACGCGTAATAGTTTGGTTTTAAAAACAATTAATTACGTGCAACGAAAACTGCTTATAAGTAACATAAAAGTAATAAGTGAAAAGGCGATAGAGGGTGGGGGCCGGATACGCGCGTGACGTCACAGCCGCTCTTAACACTCGCACTCGATGAGTTATGCGCGGGTCTCTCCGGTTATTTACAGCTTATCCTGGTGTCTTCATGTCTTCCCGTATGAAGCAGTACCCAGTGATATTGAAAACAAATTATTGACATTCGTTTTTAATACAAAATTTGGTTCGCACAGTACTGGGGGAAACAAAAGGTTTAAAATTGTTAATTAATTAGTACCGTGTTCGTCACACAGTAAAGGTAAAAGAAAATAAATAGCACGTATACCTAGTTCGTTAGTGACATACGGCGGACGGCGGCCGACCGCCGGAGAAAGTTGCTTTTTTGATCCGAAAAGATTAATTGTATCTTTTCATTAAGAATGAGCTCACAGTATCTTGAAGGCTTGCAGCGGTTTGCTTCGTTTTTCATTAAATAAATGACAGGATCTCCAGTGGTTGGTGGAAGGCAACGGCGGTCTCTACTTGTTAGGATATTTTTTTAGTTGTCGGTGTTATTTTTTGAGGATTTGTAGATTAAATTTAATTTAATCCCAAGGAGGAGAATTTTAACAGCGCAGAAGTGTTTCTAATGCTTTCACCATTTGTTGATAACGGTGTCTCCGAATGGATTGAATTTAGAAAACTTCGAGGTAAAAGTGTACGTGCTTGCAGCTGGCAACACACCTGCAGCTCTTCCGATATTGAGTATTTCCGTTACAGACGCTCAGTAAGTAAAAGCATCTACATGTACTTCATACAGTTGTGTTGCGGTTAACTTTACAAATTACATGCAATATATTTACACTTGTATATATGTATATATATATCTAAACATAGACATTGTAGTATTTGGACACATCAATAACAATAATGTAGCAACAAACATTAAACGAGCACCGGTGGTGTCGTGCGCCGCGCGCTGCCTCACGCCACCATTATGTAGATGAGACAATTAATTTTCCAATTAGTAACGCCCTTATAGTTATTTACGGGCAGCGTAATCGAAAATCAATAGAACACAAGCAGCGCGGCGTCTTGTCGTAGCGCGCGCGTGTGTTCATCACATGCGACGGAAATACAGAATAAGTCCACAACTGACCGCTGCACTTAAGTTTTGATGTAAAACATTTTTAAACTGAGCAGAGAACTTATTACCTATTACGCTAGTCAGGCTGAAGACAAAGATTTGAACTAATTGAGCTCTACCGTACTGTTTATTTTCGATTCACTATTTTAAGTTTCTTATTATGATATTTCATTTCTTAGTTCTTGTATGTATTTTAAGAGCTTTCTTATTATTATGAAAATCATTGCACTGCACAATCATAAGTCATTGCAGGGCATATCGACGACCGAGCCAGCTGTTTGTGGACTGCCGTAGCATCTGCTCTTTGTGTAGGAAACCAAACGCAATTAGTTTGTTTGACAGATCACGATTCCGTGACAGCGCTGTCTCACGAGCGAGCAGAGAATCACAAATGAAATCACAGTAGAGAAGAGACAATGGACAACTAGAATTTACTCATTGTAAATTTGAAAAGCCACAAGTCTTCTAATTAGATCACTCCCGTTAATTAATAAAATTAAAAATGTATCAATCATCTTTCCTGGTCACTGCCATGATTGTGTAATAAAAAAGCAACGAAAATGGGAAAAACGAGGGAAAATCGCGATCAGGAACAGAGTTGGCGATACGCAGCGCGGCAATGGCGGGCGTATCGACCGGCGCGGGCAGTCGGCGCCGCGGCACGGAGCGGGACGGACGTGCGCCACTGCTCGTACCTCGCCGGAACTCGCGTACTTTGTTGACCTGCCGACACCACGACGGTAAGTTGTAGCGACGGCGTGACCTACTATATTTAATGCTACCATATATTATAAGTTATATAACTTGTAGAGGTATGGCGACATACAAGACTATGATACGATGACGTGTAGGAGATGATATCAAATAATTAACTGATGCTTTTGCTTTCTATTAATAGCATTAACTATTGTCAGACTCCCGACAGTGATTGTTATTTTAACGCGGTAGATATTATTTTTGTTTACACTATTTTTATTTTAACATTAATTACTATTTTCTTTAGGGATCATATAAGTTACGTATCCTTCAGATGTTCAAATATCTTGTTTAACAAAGGCTAAACAGTTAATAAAAGAATTGATTACAAAGTATTATCATTACCACCTTACTTTTTTGGAATTTCGTAATATCTGCCTACACTTATAGGTCGACGGATATGCAACATCGACGGCTTATGCTTCCGAGGATTATTATATGTTTATTCCGAGGCTTATGCACTAGGTTACGAGCCGGTTTGTGCACGTTTCGATGTTCAACCAAGTTTTAAAAGGGGGAGGAATTTATTTTTGCTTGTTTGTGTAACTCCTCTTTTATTCATATATTGTTTTAGAGGGGTTAATTTTAAATTGAAGGACCAGTTTTTAATTCATTTGCATTTGACCTTGGATTCCGAAGATACACTAAGGAACCTCCTGAAAATCGTCAAGAAAAAGTTTGTTGCTTCAAATATTAGTCAGTTTATAACAACCCAAGACAAGGTGGGTACTCCTTACCGAACTCTTTTAAGACAACGGGCACGCGATTTTGCGATTCGCGACGCTAGAACATGTATGTAAGTAATATTTCTGAAATAAAAGAGGGAGTTTAATTCCTCACTGACAGTAAGATATTTCAATTGTGGTCAGTTAATTTATTTTTTGTTTTAGATTACAGTAGATTCAATTTGAGTTCGGTTTTGTTTTAACATGTAACCAAATTCTATACATCTTATCGTAGCGATTATCACCGTAGCCCGTAGCTCGTAGCTCGGTGCAAGGGTAATACACGTAGGGCGCGTATTGTATGTAGCGTAAGTATTCATTTAATAAAGCTTCTTTAGATGAATTGAGAAGTGTTGAAAATATCATCTCGAGAGTGTTCACGGTGTGGTGTTGCTACAGTTAGTTTTAGTTACTTATTAAAAAGTCCCAGGTTTAATTAAAAGGTCACCATAAGGAGACATGAGAGAAACGTACAATTTGGTTTCGCACCAGTCGTCTGTCGCAAACATGTTGCATCATACATTTCTAATACAAGTCTCAAGCTGTCACCCTCGTCACGGCGGCGCAGGACACTCCGGCGAGCGTGACGTCACACCGGCGCCTGTGTGGCGGTTCACATCCCACGGGCTTAGTTGCTGAGTCCACTCATCTGTGTAATCCTCTTTGTTCAGTGATTTGCTTTCAACTCGTAATTGTTTTGGTCGACTATTACGTGCAAAGTAACATCATTCCTTGCTTCTACTGCTCGAGCAGAGCGCACCGTGTGTGTGGCTGTTACTTATGTCACTAATCTGTAGATACTGCCATTTAACTGTGATATATGACCATGAGGTGAGAGGCACTTTTGCAGAATCTTTCGGCTCCCAGGACAACTGACATGCACGTCGGGTAATACCGACGTAAGATAAACCTGTCCTCTCTAACAATTCAATCTTCTGTTCCCGTTATGCCGCGTGGGGCTGACGGTGCCCGAGAACGAGACAATGGTCCGGGGAAGATATATGGCTCATTATGTCATGCTGCTGGTGCCGCACTGTTCTTTTACAGTAAACCCTTTTTCTTTTCGGTTTACCGAAATTTCTCCAAACCGCTTGTCACCATGACTTCTATAAAACCTTTTCCCCATTTATTCCCAGCACAAAACCTTCGAAGGAAAACTCGGCGCATTAAATGGGATACGTGGCGCGCTAATAACCAGAACTTGCCGCGGATTTATAATTATCGCGATGTCAATGAGAGCTGAAACCAACCTTACTGCACTCACATCTGAGTACATTTTACTTTGCAGTACTTAATTAAGCAACCGGAAATGAGTGCGCAGCCATTTTTATATTGAATGTTTTAAAATAGAGAGGCTACGATAAAACAAAAACTGTAACGATGGACACTGGCTGAACTTCGTAGAAAAAGACAATAAAAACAGATATAATGAATGAGAGAACAGTATTAGTGATTAGCAGTTTGAAGAAGAAGGAGAATTGTGCACTCACCAGTTATTTTAATTTTTAATTACAAATGATATATTCTTACATCTCTAAAATGTAAGGCAAAATTCTAAAAATATTATTAGAGCGCGAAAAATGGAATTTTACACCAGTGACCCGTTGTGGTAAGGTTTTGATTCCAATCTATCAATACCACATCGCCCGCCCGCCCAGCAATATATTAATTAAATAGAACATATAACCGATGTCACGACGCCCATAACTTTAGCCATAATGCTCAGCTTATATCATAAAATGGATATTTGATCCCAATGGGCAGTAGCTATGGGTAGCAGTGGTCTGCGCCTGCGCCGTAAATTGTTATCATTACTACGGTTGAGTAGATGTTACGGACTGGACAATGTCGGCGAAGATTAATGCTCTACGAATACATGCAGGAAACTGCAACGGTACACAATGTCAATGGACATTAATTGGCATAACAATATTCGTGAAACATCGTGTATTTATTTACATACATATTTGTATTTGGGTTAGTTAAGAGGATTTTTAACAATATTATTCTGACAGGACAGAAAATGAACCAACGAATAAAGTGTGATCATTTGAGAGATATAACAAAAAACTTTAACGTATTAAAAAAAATCTTATAATTTTATAATGCGAGAAGCTAAACTAACTAATTAGGAGACCATTGCGTAACTTGTTGTTGTATCTAAGAACAAGAATAAAATAGATATTTTTAAAAGGGGCTAAAACAATCTTCACGTGTCGGAATCGAACTGAAACAATGAGATTTCATATGGCGCAGTTCAATTCTTCTAATTATAAATTTTTAAATTTTTAACGGCGATGAGCTTATTTTTACCACCTTAACTCAGCAGGAAGCCCGCAGGGATAAAAGTACTCGGGAGCTTTGTTCGATCGCTATGTGCCCGTGGAAGTCAATTTACAACCTTTAAGCAGCTCCCGATGCTACTGTTATGAAACCAAGGGTTCACAGTCCCACATGGTGTTGGGTTCAGCTTTCCATCACTCTGTCCCCGACATCGTCAGTGCACTCCTTGTCTTGGGTCTTCCTCTGGTTCTTCAGTCGGAGAGGGAAAGTTGTAGCGCCTGCTGTTGTTACAAACTATATATTTCCAGAATAAAAATTGTTATTGTTCTGCTTCAGGTACACCGCTGCGGCCACCGCCATTTTCCGATTTCTAAGGTAAGATTTAAGATGAACGGAATGCGCGGGACATAGTAGCGGACCACACACGATATAAATACGTAATCACATCCACCATAAATGTATAAAATTGTTAAACTATATCTCAATAATTTTATGAAACGGAACGTCGGTAAGCCGGAAGCCCGGCGCCAGCAAATACAAATTTAATTGAAATTCTTAATTCATCGGACAAATATTTCCTGCCTGAGTAAAACGTAAACATAATTATTTATTGAAAAGAATATTTACACACAGCAGTTAAACTTATTAGTAATAGAATAGCAGAGAGTTTTAGCTGAACAGAAATTGATTAAGACTTTTTACGATAAAAGCAAAACTATGAGTATCTTACACCAGATTGATGTGTTTGTTGACACACTGTGTTTTCATTGCGTGCGACACTACCGCCGTACACATCTTTAATACTTGGAGCCGTGTCTGCAGCTGGTGCCACGGCGGGACTGGTGCTCGTAAATAACGCGATATTTTAAGTTTTCCGTTTTGTAAACTGAGTGACGCAAAGAAAAAACCAAAGATGGAAAAACATATGGATTACGGTACTAGAAAAACAAATGCGTTAGTAAATAGCTGTATAAATTTGAAATTGGAATTCCTAACCAAAGAGGAGATATTTGAGATCAAAGTGGTCCGTACGGCAAAATGCCAATTTCATACGTAGGGACGTAATAATGCAACAACAGTACATAATCTGGTTTAGTTCTTACAATCGTCGTAGAACAATTTAAACGAACAGTCTCTAGTTTTATCAAACATAGCGATCGTTCCGTTTGTAAAAGATAAAAAGAGCTAAAATGTAGGAGCGTCGTTAATCAGGGCGGCTTACCGGATCTATTGCAGCATCAATCAGGGGAGCGATCTCTGCTGAGCGGCAAGCGGCTGCTGGGACTGATTTATATGTTTGAAACAGTATAGCCGAGCCGTTTGATGAGATCAGCGAGGAACTAAATACAGGTGGCAAGGCAACCAGATTATGATAATTCGAAAATACAAAGAGGGCGTCCGCGCGGAGCCTTTGATTCGATTTGAAGTTGTTTTTTTTTGTTTTTAGCTCGTAAATATTGTACAGGGGAAAACCTTCTACAAGATTAAACTCCCCGATCGCCATTCTAGGTGCATGGAGAGGGATTCTGGTATCTCCTGAAGCACGTCCCGGGGGAGATTACTCCCTACCCTAGCACCTTCGCAGTGCTAAGGCGACACGGGACCACTAGTGTTGACTCCTTCCTGGGTCCACGGTGACTAGGGCAATATACACATTCCCCGTTTTGAAATTGTAATTTATATTCAAATACTTAGCGGTACACGAAACTCTCATTAGCGGAGCAACCGCTGCACTCTGCGCAAATAATGCTACGCCATACAACACATGGACCGCCTCACGTAGTAGTAACACATTAACGTGTCAAAATCAAGGTTTAAACTGGAAATGGCAGCGTTAGCGTGCCCACAAGTGCAGTTGCTTCAAGTAGTGACTGTGTGTAATTGAAATTCCTGCAGTGAGCAGCGGCGGGGCGCAGTCGCTGGCGCTGCACTCGTGTGTGTTGACTTGCCAAGAGCTTGTTAATATGTACAGGTAGTGCAGACCAATTATTTAATTTCGTTCAATGTAAAATTCCAATTCCGATAATGCATTGATTGGCTCCGGGAAGGAGGCTACGGAGGGTAATATAAATAAACTATTATCTATGTATTGCGTCTTTTGAAAGCTTGATTAAAGGTATTATAATTAGGATGATGCGCCGGCAACGATTCATGACTTTGTGTCGGCTGGCGCGGGGGACTTCTGTTTGCACATTCACTCAGAATACGTAACTTATACGTGTCGTGAATACAATCATGAAGTTAAACTAACCGTATCTTCCCGAAATCTGTGATTGATTTTATATATGAAGGAGAATTTTTTTACGCATGCTTGACTTTAGCAAGCAACGTTATGAAAAGTGAAGAGATGTTGAGGAGGTTGTCGTTGAAGGATGAAAGTTAGGGAAAATAGAAGAAGGAAGAGTTACGTTTCGTATATTACTGCTGTGGCATGAACACAGAAACTGAAGCGCACGCGTTTTTATTATTCAATGTACAATAAAATAGCAATTGAAGATCTCCGAGGTGTTACGTGAGCGCCGCTTGACGCATACATGTGTTACGTCACACGTTCCTCATATTTTTAATATAGAACATTTGAAATGACTTCTTTCGCATCCACGATAACAGACAATCCCGGCGTTTCATTGCTCGCCCCCACGACACCCCGGGGGCCGGCCCTAGCGGCGAGATTCAAGTCGGAGGCGGCTCCTAGCGGAACTGGATAAACGTGAGAAGTGCACGAAGATCGCGTTTGGTATCGCCGCGCGGTGCTACAGGGGGTTCTGTATTGTTCATAGCCGTAAAAACGTATAGATTATGTGTAACTGAGATATTTAATTTAAATTGTTCGTATTAAAATTGTGATAATTAAATGTCAAGTGAAATTTTTAATAAGTAAAGCTAAATAAATGTATTTGGATGGATTCTGCTGTGTTCGTACACAAACCATTTCTATTTCTGATTATCTCACTAAGGATCAGACACGGGAGCGAAACTTACTCGTCGAGTGCTCGGAGAAGTTCGCTGATACTCGTATGTGAAATAAAAATTATTGTCATTTAGTCGTGCAGTAGATGAGTAGGGTATTATAGTAATTACTCCGCGCTCCTCACTGACACTACTTTATACATAACCAATAGTAACAACAAATTTTCTTGTATTTTTTAACGGTATTTTAATAGTATAGTCAATACATTCAAGAGAACAATTTATATCACGTTGAAACCTAATATGAAAGCGGATTCTTTTGTGAAAGACAATCGACTAAAATAATCAAAGCATAAAGTTTCTTCTTTAAAATTTTCTGAATTAAAGCTTTTAGTTAGACTCTTGAGCATTACTCGGTATAAAGTAAATAAACAAATGCGTTCTAAACGATCGTCAGAGGTACGAAGGCGCCATTGAGTGACGGCGGCTACAAATTGATTCACACTGGAAGTTATTCGTATAAGCTTGATGAAATTAATTTTATTGACTTTTATATTCGTATTCCCCCGCATTTATGTAAGCAAAAGCTCTTTGACATTTTCTTTGATTTCTAGAACTGAACTGAATGAGGCAATTTTCAAAGAAGCTTAAACGAGCGCGTGTGCGAGACCTTATTTGTTATTGAACGGTTCCATTGAATTTGATTTCACTTCGCAAATTATGTTTGTGGCGGTTATTCAATTAATACTCATATGCGACGAAAATCTGTTTAAGCTTTTCGAATTCGTATCTCGCGAACTGTTCCAAGTAAAAAGTAACATATTCCCAGCTCGCAGAGCTTCGCTAACTTTTGTGTCCCGTGTCCCGTACGGTAGAAGAATACAAACGTTGTATGTAGTTAGTTAAAATAAATGAAATCAGAGTGTCGGTGTTATTAAAATAACCGTTGTTTACTACATGCGTATTCATGTATACACTGGACATATACACAAAATATATTTTTTAAAATTTTTGCCTATCTGTCTATTCCGACTAATCTCTGGAACGGCTGAATCGAGTTTAACTTAACAAGGAGTAATTTAGGCATCTTTTATTTGAGAAAAATGTTAAATAAATATTTTTAATCGCGGGTAACACTACGGGTCCCAGCTAGTCTTTGATAAAATCTCAATTGTCAGTTCAATTTACGATCGCTTTAAAACAAACGTTTAATAAACAGAATGTTTAACTAGCTGTTAACCTCAGCTCTAGCCCCCGAGGCAGTCAATACCAGGCAGTATATTTGTTTGCACTACATTAGGGCCTCAGAGAATTCGTACGTTTGTTCCACTACAGTACAGTACAGGACCAGTAATAAAGTGTGGTGCCACCAGGGGACACCAGATACGAACAAAAGTTCCTTATTAAAAAAATAATTCAAAGTTCTATTTGAGGTGTGACGAAAAGAATTATTCGAGTATAAATTTTTATTATGATTTTTTATAGAAAAAAAACTACTTTACAAAATTATCTTAACACCGTTATGTTATTTACAATGATTAAAAAATATATATAATGTATAACAGCGCCATCTATCTATCTAAATCAATTGACAATTTAAATCTTACGCTTTTAAATAACGTTACGGAAGTGCTTTGCCGTCTGGGGTACCTTTCCGCAACGTCTCATAAAGAACTTCGTTCCAATATTTCTATCGTATTCCTTCGACCATTTCATTCGTTACAACATTAAATTGTAACTCTGACAATCCCTACTATGATTATGTAACTAATATATGTTTATGTACAAGGATTACTTAAAAACTTTTGAATAACTTGTAATTTAAGGGCGGGTTTTGTATAAACACATCACAAGTTGTGTGCAAATTTAAAATATAAAATAGTCCCAGTCCGTACTTCGTAGCTGTCTTTGACGTTCTGCGACAAAGCAGTCGCTGGCAATTTTAGCTGTTTTGTGTTCGCAAAGTCGAGTTGATTAACGCCGAGTTTTTTGTAAGCAAGGCAACTACCGTGCAGAGATGCAAAGATAGAGACAGAGAAAAGAGAGAGAGCAAACGCAGGGAAGGTTAATTATACCCTCGGCAAAGAAGTCGTGGAACAAACAGAACAAAAATACCTCCCTCTCGAACAATAAAAGGTGTTATTCGTATTGCAGTCACGTCTACAGCTGCCTTACTTGCTATGCTTGATATTTCTAGGTACTGTGTGAGACAGTGGGTGATTGTTCACTGGTTTATTATGTTAAGAACATATTATGTATGAATCGTTGAAATTGTAAATTCAGACACGTCGCCCGGAGGTCGAGACATGTTCTCGACGATCCAGATGACGTGATCACCGTTGCACAGGCTAGATGTTTACAAATCTACATAGCGTCCATTCGCGACCGTCGGGGGTTGCGAGAAATCCTTGCGCGATACAAGTATTTTATGGGAAAACCCTACCCCCTCGATAACGTTCCTAGCGTTGCTGGAATTTCTTCGGCCACTTCTCTTCTTCTCCCAGCACTAACGCTACCCGAAGTGCCATATAAGTTAGTTTAGCTTAGATTGTCCCAATAGAGTCAATAAAATAACTACCGACCGAGTCGTCGTTTGGCCCTCTCGGGATCGGACTGCTGCGTAAAACTTACTTACTTACTATAACCATCCAAGCTGAGGTTACCTCTCACCAGGGGGACCTTCAAAGTTACTACCTAAAAAAGGTTCAGGCTAAGGGACCTAAGAGCTACGCCACCTCTCAATCCGGTGAAGCAGTAAAGGTCAGTTTCTCTAGCCAACTGTGCTAGTTCGTACAAAAAAAAATCGTTGAATTAAACGTAGTAAATAAACTGAGCGTTGGATAGAAGTTTGTTTTGTTTTTCTTTAAATTTTTTTTCACAAATATTGTAACAATTCCAACGTTTACGCTTGTGTTAGGAGATGGTTCACGTCAATAACGAATCCTATTAACAAGGATCTTATTTACAAATTTGAAAGAATAGTAAAACTCTATTTTACTTTGTATTCTGAAATGTGTATTTATGTTTCCTGTTCACCCCGGGGAGGCATGCCGTCGTTAGTATAATGAGCACACTAATCACGCGGAGATACAAGCGACTACTTTAGTAGCGCTTAGTTAGTTGCTAAACCGGCAGAGAACATTGTTGCGGGCGAGTAGGAAGTTTGTTCGCAAAGCCTCCAGGAACACGAGAGGAGGAGGGGGAGGGCGTCAGTAGTTGAGCTTGTGTGAGTTACGAATACCAAATTAGTCGGAGGAAACTTCTTGCGGTATTCGCATACTTATGTTAATAGGAGATAAAAGTTTATATGATAAACATTGCAAAAGTCTTTTGAAGTACATATTTATAATGCGAAAGGTTCGCTTACAATAAATACATTTATGTTCTATCAATATCGTATATTTGTGTGACCTGGCGCTGCGCGGGACATCTGCACCATATCTGATGTTTAGTTACTGAATCGATGTATGGTTATATTGATTAAAAACAGCAATACCAATGAAGTGGAGTTTGTGCTGAGCTGTCATGTACTAGCGTACTCAGCTCGCTTCGCCGAGCTAGATTTTGCTTTATTTTATTTAAACAATAAACTTACATCATTAAATATTTAATTTAATTCTTAAAATATATTAAATTATTCATTTCTATCTGTCTCTTCTCGAGCGGGTGAAGATCATTACCTACACCCATGTCCATGCAATATACTCCATCGTACTTCAATATATTTCATAATGACATAAATTTACACATCGCATGTGTCAATACAAATTTGTGTTATTATACAATAGAATATCATCTTAGTAAATAAAAGCTGTATTTGAGAGTTCAAAAGAGGAGTGATTCGATCTTCACCAAACCATTACTCGTCTGGTCAATCTGAAAATTCCCTGAAAGTTTCATTGAAATCGGTCCAGCCGTTTCGGAGCCTATACGGATCAAACACACACAGATTCTCTTTAATATATATAGATAAAACAGGAAATATTTTGCTGATTTACATAAAATAAAATACACACAAAATTATACCATCCATATAAGAGCCACTTTAAATTAGCAAACATTGTATATTATAGGAATTGATCGTGTGCATCTGATATCTCTATATCTGTATATACAAGCTTCAGCTTTATCAGTGTTGCTGTAAAAAGTACTGCAGTAAAAACAAAAACCGACTTCAAATCGAATCAAATGCTATTACGCGCGGATTTCCTCTTTTTATTTCTGAATTATCGTAGCAATATTATGAAATAGTACTTCTATCAGAACCATAAACAAACTCTTATCAAACTACTCTTGAAGTACATCCTTTCCATTAAAAAATGAATCATCGAAATCGCTTGGCGTGATATCAAGTTATTCGGCCATTTACCCAGCAACAATGTTTTACCTTGTTAGATTTGATCCAAATCGAAATGGAGCCATACCAAATAAAAAAGAATCATCAAAATTGGTACAATCAGTCGAAATTTACAAAGTAACAAATACACAGACGTATTGAACCTTTCCTTTTTTGAAGTCGGTTAGAAAAACTGTCAGAAGCTGTTCAATATATCAAATGCAATTGAAAATAATACTAAAAATACTGATACTGAAAATAATACTAATTTAGAGTCTGACGATTTTTATTCAGTTTCATTCAAATCATTTTAATTAATGTTACTCGCTTTTCTCTATTCCTGAAAAACGGTTCACGCAATAAAAGTGCATTTCAGATGTTTTTATACTGAATGAAATGTTATTTTAACTCAGTAATGAGGGTTATGATCTGTCCAGAATTATAATTATATATAACTTGTACTATGCCTGCTACGTGGTACGAGATGATAGAGTATGATTGGTTGAGTGTCACCCACCACCACTAAAATTTATACTAGAAAAATATGTCATTATCAATATTCTTTTGGGCGCAATTGTTCTGCATCAATTTCACCACACAGAAGCATCCATTCAATTATATTTCTCCTCATTCACCACCCGACCCTCCGAGCTATAAAATCTTTCACAGTTTATCAGCGCGGAGGTCGTCATAGTAATAAGTACTGTATTAAAACGATATCCTAGGTGGATGAGATGAACAATATTTACCAGTAAAAACAAAACTGACTTCAAATCGTAAAACGCTATTACACGCGGACGCCCTCTTTGTATTTCCGAATTATCGTAGGAATATTTCGAAATCAAACATAAACAGAAACTAACTAAGCTTTCATCAAACTACTTACAGAGTTCATCATTTCCAATAAAAAATGAATCATCGAAATCTGTTGGCGTGATATTTACTTATTCATCCATCTGTGGCGCACATACTTGATGCAAATTTGACACTAATATGGTTTCCTCAAGGATCCCAATGTCAGAATTGAACCAAATTTAAATGAGACCACACTAAAAGCACCAGTTTTTAAATAAAAATAGAATGATCAAAATTGATCCACTCAGTCCAAAGTTATGTGCTAACAAACATAAAAAAAATACAGACGAATTGAGAAACAGTTTAAGGGAGACCACTTCTCGTGTGCTGGCGTGTCTGAGTAGTTCTGGGCAAGTAGTTGCTTGGTTTTGTATGCTACGAGAAACTCACCATGTTCTGAAGGAACATTCCCATCATAAGCTCTATAAATGATCTGTGTGCTCGCTTCATTTCCAACCCCAGCGATATGTTATGCGCTAGTTTCTATCATTTTATCGAATAAAGGACAAGGTCATAAAAATATTTTTTGGAATATTAAATTAAACTGTATTTATAATCAGAATGAGCTCCACTGTGAGGTCACACATAATTGAGTTGTCAAAGTCCGCCCCCGGGAGCTGCTGGGCGGGCGGGGGACAGATTGGCCATTGTTAGCGCTTCGTGTGTCAACTTAATGTATTTACACCGTGCACCCTATGATTTCTATTTATCGAATGCTCGAACAAGCCTAAATATTAGAGCAGTGAGTAGATATGGTAGTTGATTTATCTCATAACTTTCTAACTAGAGTAGGTTACCGATTTTGATGATTCTTTTTGTTTGAAAACTGTCAATTTGGTTACAATTATCATAATTATATGATAATGGTGTCTATAAGAAAACCATGTGAGAGTTAAATTTGCTTTAAGTATGTGCGCGACAAATAGACTAAAAACTGACGCCAACCGATTCATTTTTTATTAGAACGTGTGTACTTCAAGGGAAGTTTGATGAGAGTCAGTCAGTACTTGTGTAGCGCCAGACTTTATTTGAAGAAATTTACTCCGGACACCACTTGTTATGTATAATACATACGAGGCTTCATAACGAACAACAAACGCACCTAATTAATGAAGCAACAATATTTGAGGATTAAAATAAAGTTGAATTCCGAAAGAATTTAATTAGACGGCTGTAAGCGGCCGTCCTTCTGTAACTACACGGCTGTAAGCGGCCGTCCTTCTGTAATTCCAACTTGAATTAAAATAAAAAAGGCAAAGAGCCGCTTACTTTAAGTGAATTTTTAATATTACGCGCGCGCTGCTCACGTTTATTATGTGAAAACTTTTATACCGCTATTTGGAGAGTTACTGTCAACAGTTCTTCAACAACTAACAATTTCAATTTATCTCTTAATGAGTACTTTTAGTTAAAACTTGTGTTCTCGCGTACATCATTTTAACTTATAGCTGCAAGGAAAGCGGGACATATATAATGTGTTACATGTCATGGTACAAACAACATCTACGATCGCGGCCAGTTGCGTCGGCGTCGTCGTGTCTGTCTGTCGCCGTAGAACACTTGGTAAGATAAACAGTTGTAATTAGTATTACTATGTGAATGCATAAATTATTTGTAGGGTTGTTATAGTGGAGTGTGAAATTTAAGTTACAGTATTATACCGTGTCGTGTGGAGGCGGGCGGCGTGCATGTAGTATGTCAGTACATGTTGTGCCCCCGTCAGGACTAATAATTTACACTTAAAAACAGTTACTGATTACAAAATTAAGGGTCAGTGTTCCCGACACTGTCCCTTAATTTCGTACAACTTGTAATTATGACCGGAATTTAAAACACTTTCCGTTACTGTAGCAAAATAAATTGTATTTGTGTATCTTGTCACACTCGACCACAGCTACTAATAACTTTAGTAATATAATTATAAAATGTAGCTGATTCGCTTGGGGATGACCAGGTGAATTTATATTGGCATAATAAAGACGATTCACATCGTACTAATGTGTATGCGAAGAGTTGTGCTGGCGACATGAGAAATACAAATCTGCATTTCTCTGCCTACCCTCTGCTTCAGTAGGAACTTAATTCCTACGTGCAACAATGAACAGTCTACTAACTAACCACTGCGCCGTCCAGTACATACAGAGATGACGGCAGCCTATATAACAACAATGGCACGTTATCTGAGCGGCGTCTGAACGCAAGAAGCTCTGAAACTGTGACGTAAAAGTTTATCTCGCGGCTGAACGTTATATTGTCTGCTACGTCACTCGCGTAGGCTTTTGTTTTCAGCAACTAGATCCAGTATCAACAGAATATCTTAAAGCAAAGTACATGAAAATTATTTATTTTAATTTAAACGTAACCAGCTCGCGCCTCTGGATCGTATATCGTACACCGCATACAAACTTTAGTGTAATCGTCATCATCATTTCTCGTAGCCGTTGAACATCCCTTGCTGGACATAGGCCTCTCCCAACAATCATGTATTACATCATTTGTCTGTCTGTTTCTTTCACACCTATGCGCGAAATACAATATTGTTCCCACACGTGTCTGACGCTGTCCAGACAAAAGTACAAAGGCTGCGATACGACTGATAAGGCGTGTCCTGACAGACCGCAACTCGTGTGACAAGCGCCAGAAAATTACCTCCGCCTGCTCATTTTAGAACATGCAATGTTATCTTATTTGACGGAGGTCTAACAATGTCACACGTGCGTCCCTTTCCAATGGCTATTGGTTATATAATTATACCGTATTAGTGACATTTTTTAATTTAATTTATTTAATACATTTTACAAATAAAATTTACACAATAAAGCGCATCCCAAAAACCTATCCCAGGTTTGTTTTCTTGAGACTTCTACCAATGACATCTGTATTTGTATTACGTATAAAATTTGGTTTAATATATGTATTCAGTGTACTGTGATGGGCCCACGTGTGGTTCCGACTAGTTACAGCAAAACAAAAGACTGCTTCTAGCTCTGTCAATCTGCCAACATTAAAATAATAATCATCATCATATCAGCCGCAGAACATCCAATGTCACAGCCGCAGGACATAACCCCGTCCTCGATTTCCAAAATGACTGGTTGTAAGCAGTTTGCATCCAGCTGCGCCCTGTGGCCTTTATGAGGTCGTCAGACCAACTTGTATGGACGTCCTACGCTGTGCTTGCCAGGCCGTGGTCTCCAATCGAGAACGTTTCGGCCTCATCGATCATCTGGTGTACGCGCTATGTGCTCTGCCCATTGCCACTTCAACTTACATGTCGGTTACCTTCGTTCGTTTATGATAAAATAATAAGAAAGTAATTCTAATTAAATTGTGTAGGACGCAATATGAAACACGCACGTAAGCCTATCGCGGCTCCAGTTATCGATCGTCCGAACAAAATGCATTACGCACTAAACACGAGCGCGTGTCTGTACATGCCGCCGATATAACTTTGGAATCTCGTTAATTAGTGGACATCAATTCGATGATAATTTAACTATAATTTTTATTTCAATTCCACCTGTTAGCATCGCCATTATAAAACGCCAATAGCGTTATGGTTTAGGCTACGTGAATATTAAGTAAACGTGAGCTCGGAGGTGAGAATCCACGTGCATGTTAGTAAAATTTGTAAAACAAATATTGTTAGCATGTTATTGTAACTCTGAATTTAAACGACGGTGTCTATAGGAAATCTAAAACTTAAGTACTTGTTTAAAACGAAACTACGCAGGTTAGCCAGAGAAGTGGACTTTTACTGCTTCACTTAATTGAGAGGAAGCACAGCTTTTAGATCGCTTAGCCTGAATCTGTATGGCGTGTGATATGGCGGAAGTGCTTTCATAGATAAATGTGTGTTAAACAGCAGTAGGAGAGTAAAGGTATCTCTCATTTTAGTGCCCCTCGTGACTGAGGATCGTGATCACCATCGGGATGTATCTGGTGCAGATGAGCTCCGCCGCTTTCAGTTTAGCACATCTCCTGCGAGTATAGAAAGTGACTGTGGTATATGTGCAACTACAGATAAAGGAGGAGACTAGAATTAAAAATCTGTAATAACTGTCTCCCCCTCTGAGGCAATGGATGGAGTTATTATTATTATAACTGTGCGGTAATGTTGTCCTGTGGCATATAAATCGAACACAAGTAAGCGTTCGATTCGTGACCGGAAAAGAGAAAACCAATAGTTTTACGAAGATATTTATTTGCACCGCGGCGGTTCACGCTCCATAAACTTTATTTCGAGATGATTTACGAGGCGCGCGACACAGACCCGGCCGAGATTAAAACGATTTTCGAATAAAATAAAGGCAAGAACTTTCTGTCGACCCTACCTCGCCGCACAGCAGCGAGCCAGATATACATTGACCTGGAAATAGTAATCTGTAGGAAACATGTCTCTTTTGAGGATATTAATCCAAGATAGCGGTACATTTGTACGTAACGTGATACGAGAGACACGGGCCCCCAGTAGACAGACGTACCGGCCGGGACTTGCGGGTGCAGCTTTCACAAATTGTACAACGTATGGTTGTACTGAACTTACCGAATGTTTATGCCGCTCTTCTGTACGTCGCCGGTCTAGAATATCGCTCGCGGAGTCAACACGGAGACAACTGTACAAGATCGAGTTTTTATTTGTGAATATATTTTGTTGATAATAATTTTAGGTAAGTGAGTACTTCATACTACAATAGTTAAAGGCATGCAAAATACATTTGTTCTGGCGGTGAACCGACAGAATAAAACAAAAGCAATTTGTCTGAACTGCAATTTAAACTTTTGTCGTCTGAGGCGATGTGTCAGCTGCGGTGTGCGGGAACGAAACAAACATGGCGTCTTTTTTGCACTGAGCGTGAGATTTTTAAAGCTTAATTTATTTGAGGGTTCTTTAGACTTTTTACAAGATGTCGGCGGACCGCGCGGGAGATGGATGGGACAGGAAACTAAATAATTTATCTGCGTTAGACCAAATTTAAACTGATTTCATTTTTTTTACCGACCGTCCGTATTTTATATAATATCTCCCATAAGCGTTACTAGACTTGATTTACTTGTCACGCGGCCTTCTATCCTATTGTTGTGTTGGTGGTGAAGCCATCAACACATGATAAAGAACTTTTTTTGAAAAGTACATTTTTTATGCTCGCGTTTCAAATCTATTTTAAATCGATCGATTGTATGTTTTTGAAAGCGGAAATATAAAAGATATTTCAATTTGGTCAAATTCTGATGATTTTGGTGAAATTCTGAAATTCCGAATTCTTTCAATCCGAATTTTTCCAAAAATGGACGAATAATCAACCGATTTCGATGATTCAGTTTTTACTGGAAAGGATGTACTTTAAGAGTAGTTTGATGAATGTTTGGTTAGGTTCTGATTAATTCTATTTCGTAATATTTCAATGATAATTAAGAAATACAAAGAGGGCTACCGCTCGTAATAACGTTTAACATTTGATTCCATTTGAAGTTGGTTTTTGTTTTTGCAAAAATTAAATGGCGTAAATTTTGTTGTATCAGATATTGTAAGAGATAAGATTGAGAACTGGATCAGGATTATATCAGAATGGTGTCCAAGGGATGGAAAACAACCATGACAGCCCTCGAGTAGAGATCAAGAATCTATCTATTCAATTCTGTACATATCTTTATTACTCTTAAACAGTTGGAACAGCAGGAGAGCCTTAAATAGAGAGAGAGGCTTTTGTTTTGCCGACGTGGAGACGGAATGACGCACGCGGAGGTTTGCACCGGCATTTGTGTTTTTCTCACACGAAATTGGCGATAAATCTTAGAGACTTCGCCCCCCGCTCTGCCCCCGCATGCCCCCAACACGGGCCGCACTCACGCTATCTCTCACAAACACAGTGATAAATTGACTTACAAGATAAAAGTTTGAATTGCGCTAGTGACAAATTATCCTTTTATATTGCGGATAAATAATTATTTCCTAAGCCCTGTGCTTTTGTCTCCTGAATTTTTTTAGAACGTAAAACATACAAGTACATTTACGAGTAAAAACAAAAACAGACTTCAAATAGAATATTGCGAAATAATATTAATCTGAACCAAACTCTCGTCAGACTACTCAAAGTATGTACGTCCTTTCCAATAACAAAATGATCGTTTGGCGTGACATTAGAATATTCGTCTAACAGTAATATGATTTTCTCATAAATGCCATTGTCAGAGCTAGGCCACAATTAAATGGGACAACATGGAAAGCACCAGCTTTCGAAAAAAAATAGAATCATCAAAATCGGTCCCTCCAGTTCAAAGTTACGAAAATATAAAAAAAACACACAGACGAATTGAGAACCTCCTCGTTTTATGAAGTCGGTTGAAAAGAAGTACATCAAACAAGTACCTGATATCACTCGAAGAAACTCCATTGAATTGCGGAAGTCGTATTCCAGTCACTTGTTGAAATTGTGTACGGCAAAGTGCACTAAACACTAGTTCATATGTCTACCACATCTTTAGCTAAATCTATATCCAAGGCTCGATATGTGAACGCCGAAGTTGTCCCGAGACCCGAGATACTGATAGAACTGATTGCTTTCTTAAAACGTGATATAGACTGTATATCATCGGTCTGACTTTGGTTGGAGTATTGACTTAAAGTCAGATATATATGATATTTACTAGTTACAGCGTTAACTGGTATATATCATATATAAGTGCTCCACCGCGAGCTGGGATTCATTACCAGTCTTTTTTTTTGTCACGGAAGGAAATGGGTTTATTCATACTCGTCGGAGGCGGACTTATATCGGGCTCGCTATTGCAACCCTACTGACTAAAACCTCCCATGGTGAGCCATTCTCCGCATGGCATTCATCCGATGGGCAAAATGAGGTCGCGTTAGCATTCATCATCTCGCCCCGGCGATAGCCCCGGTAAGAATAGGAAGGCGTCCTGCGGCTGTGGTAACCCTGCTCACAAAGGTACCCCTTATATACGAGTGGAGCCGGTAAAAGCCGGCGGGGAGTTCCCCAACTCAGTAGCCCCACTAAAGTTGTGGGAGAAGGAGGGTGAACTGCCTTCTCCTTGCCCCTGCTCGAACTAGCTGGTTTGCTCTAACAATACCCAGCTAAAGGCGTTTTGAATTAATTTAAAATATTAGTATCTATAAGGGTTACCCCCTAGGAACACTGTAAAAAAGTTATACTTTACGTAAATAATACTCAAGAAACAAACAATAATATGACGCCACTTCTAGTGTGCCTGGTAGTTACTCCAGATAATATTTGAGGCAATACCTTTACATATGATCGACTTTAGTCCGACGGCCTCAGTAGCGGCCAGTCGGCAAAAACGCCGATACGAGAGTTATACACTAGAATTAATTACATAGGAAAAAGCCTCTCTAGCTTCAAAGTTAATTATGGCAATCACAGCCTCCACTCCATTAATGAAACATCTCAAAGTAATTTTGTCAGATAGAATTTGATTAGTGGAGTAGCGTCGCGACGGCGCTCCCCCGCCGCCCCCGTCACTCCCCCTCACGCCGCGGTACATTACAATATTAATTTCCGGTTCGTGGCAAGTGAGCAGCTCAACTAAAACTCGTATAAAACGTCTGTGTGCTCGCTGTACTGAGCCGCTGGTACAGTCGGCGGCAAATAACTCTAGCGCTGAGCGAGATGTGGTAGGGATAGCTGCGCATGTGTACAGTCGCGCACGGAATTCATTTCTACAAATAACGAATAGTGTTTTGGTTTGTACTTTTTATATTAGCATATTCGTTATTTAAAATCACAAACAAAGTAATGAAATAAAAATACAACACTACAGTATTACAACACAACACAACTTAATAATATTTAAACAAACTGTAACAGTCAATAAAAACACCTCAAAATTAACAGAAAACGAAAATCAATTAATTTTAAATTTTATATTTGGAACGCGACTGTACATTATCTCCGACTTCTGTGCATTAACGGTCTACAGTTATTTGCCGCCAACTGTACCCAATACCACGATTTATCGAATAGGAACTTTAGCTTCGTTGTGAAAACTTCAACAGAAGTGCTGCAGCAATTGTGCACTGACATTTTTATTTGTGTGGAGATGCATATGTACAATATTCTTATATCAGGGTCATTTATTGTGTTAAATATAAACACATGCAAATACTCCTTCAGTCTGTTTTGTAAAATATACATTTGTTTCCAAAAATGAACTGTAAATGAAAGTACATAACGTATGTAAAGTATCAGAAATATGCGGGCCATTGGTTGCAGTGGATTCTGTTCATCTATATTATAACTTTATTAGCGCTGTTTATTTATCCTCCTCCTCCTCCTTGCGTCGCCTTCTTCATTGCTGAGGTTCGTGACCTCCACGAATTATGTGGCGGACGCTATCATGTGCTGTTTATTTATAGAGTGTGTAAATCAAACTACCCACTCAGAGTTTATCTGATTATAATTTTATGATAGAGATGGAAAACGATTGCGAGAGAAGCGGCAATAGCCTAATGATTTAGGGTACGGCTTGGGAATCGTAAGGTCGTATGTTCGAATCCATCATTCGACTATTGACGTGAACCATCTTCTAGCACAAGCTTAAGCTTAGTTGAAATGGTTAACAAGAATGTTAGTAATATTACTGAAAAAAAAAAGAAATATTGCTAGCTTTCTTTATAAAAAAAAAGAAACGTCCAATGAAAGATATTCGTCGAAATATTGCCTCAACATTTTACATACGTCATGTCACCAAGTTGTTAATGTTTATTGTTGTGTATAAATGTGCTGAGAAATGCAATAAAAGAGTGCTTCATGTCACAGTACAGTTTTGTCACGCAATCAAATGGATTAACGATAAAAAAATGGTATTTTATTCGAAATTTTCTGCTATATTCAATCATTATTAAAACAACGGGAGAGCGGATTTGTAATCAATAGCATAAAATTTAATATAAAAGTGATAAAATTATGGGAATCTGTAAGTTCCGCCTACCCTTCTCCATCTATAGCGTTAATGTTTTTTTATCTTATATTTAATACCTTCTAGGAATTATAATTTCTATTTCGTAAATAATTTTTAAGACAATATGAATTTGATGCAGAGTACGTCGCGCCGCCGATCGTTTTTATTACAGACATTGAATTTTATTGAAATTTTAATACGAGCGTCGCGTGTGCATTAAGTCATCATTTACGATTGCTTTTCATGAAACCCATTCAGCACACTCACTCTCCCAACTTCTCACGTGTAAGCGAGAAGCTTTCAGAGCTTTCATTAAGATACGAGACTTGGATCGTGCTTTAAAGCGGTATGTTACGTATGCGGGGATATGACAAGTATTTACGATCAAAAACAAAAACCGACTTCAAATCGAATCAAACGTTAAACTTTATTACGCCCGGACGCTCTTTTTGTATTTCTGAAGTATCGTAGGAATATTACGAAATAGAATTAATCAGAACCTTATCAAATTACACTTAAAATGTCTTCCCAATAAAAAATTAACTATCGAATTCGGTTGGCGTATTATTGAGTTATCCGCCCATTTGTATCGCAGATACGAGTATACTCGTACTTGCTGCTGCTTAGCTACTACTGCTTAACACTTGTACGGTTTACTCATGGAAGCCATTGTCAGAATTGGATCAAATTGAAATGGCGGTCCCATGGGATGCATCAGTTTTCAAACAAAGTCGAGAGTTATGAAACAATAAACATAAGAAAAACATACGAATTGAGAATCTCCTCCTTTAATGAAGTCGGTTGAAGATAAAAAACGTGTTTAAATGTGCAGAGAACTGCTATTATAATTTACATCGGGCAGTTCTCTTGAAAATTTTGTTAGCATACAGTATTTTTTAATTTATTCTGCCGATATTAATCCAGGGCTGGCAACTCACGAGATGGTAAATCGTCGAGCCACACAGCTCCGATCAGATAAATACACAATGTATTGAGTTGATGAGAGAGGTCAATTGGAAATTTCCAGCGCGTACAAATTAAATTCCGCCCGATTACGTGTCAGTGATCAAGTCAGATATCATTTGACTTATCTCTTCGGTTATTTATTTGGTTCAATTTCAATTTATTAATCGCTTATATATTACTAAGAAAACATCTCATATTTCCAACCGACTTCAAAAGTAGGAGGTTCTCGATTCGTCTGTATTTCTTTATGTTTGTTACCGCATCACTTTGGACTGAATGAACCGATTTAGATGATTTCTTTTTTATTTAAAAGCCGCAGCTTCCCATGTAGTCCTATTTAACATTGGTTCAATTCTGACAATGGGATCCATGAGAAAACCAAAATTACAAAACTTAAATTTGCATGAAGTATGTGCGCCACAAATGGAGGGATGACTCAATATCACGCCAACTGATTTCGATGATTCATGTTTTGTTGGAAAAAATGTTCTTTAAAAGTAGTTTATTGAAAGTTTGGTTACCTTGTGATTAATTCTATTACGTAATATTCTTAAGATAATTCGGAAATGCAAAGAGTACGTCCACACGTAATAGCGTCTATCGTTTGTTTCGATTTGAAGTCGGTTTTCGTTTTTACTCGTAAATATACTTGTGTATAACCATGTCGCATTTTTTTACAAAGAAATGCTACAATACAAAAATATGTCATGTTGTCTTAGTATAAGATATTACCAAATTTGAATGTGCCCTTAGCACACGATTACGAGACTTGTGTAATATGAGACGAAAAGAGAAAATACTGTCTCGTGATAACGCAAAAGGAAAGTGAAATAGTTATCATAATATATCTTAATTTATATAATTTATATAAGTATACAGCAACTTTAGCACACAGTAACATATGATAACAAAAAATAAATAGACACAAAACCTACAAATTAGTCGACAAGTGCACTACAATACAATACCAACAATTAATTCAAGACAAGTTTACTGAGTTATTATATAAAGTATGAACCGTCAGACAAATCCACGCGCGTTACCGATATTTTATGAGCAGGCCCAACCCCTTAGAACTTAGGAGCATTGCTGGAGTTTCTTCGGCCACTTCTTCTCCCAGCACTCAAAGCTACTTTTGCTTTTTGAATGTCCCTTAGATTATCCGTGAAATAACTACCGACCGAGTCATGGTTCGGCCCTCTAGGGCGCCTTCGGATCGGAATGCTTACGCGTAACATAGTAACCGTCCAAGCCGAGGTTACCCCTCACCGGGGGGACCCTTGTATCGAGTTACTAGCGATAAAGGTTCAGGCTATGCGACCTAAGAGCTATGCCACCTCTCAATCCGGTGAAACAGTCAAGGCCAGCTTCTCTGACCAGTCTGTGTAGTTCGTCATTAAAAAAAAAGCGTCAAACAAAATTACGTTCTTATAATATATATTGTAGTGTTTATTTAAATTAAAGTAAATTAAAGACGTAGATGATTTTATTTCTAAAGATAATCTTTGATAATAATTATCAATGGTAAATATCGAAGTATCTCCACTCTGTTGAACATAATGTTAATAATGACCACTAGTTTTGTGAACTGCTCAAATTCTATAATATATTTCTGCACACGCTCTGGTGGTTCAAATGAACAAATGAAGTCGAATATAGAATATATCCCCCTGTATATAATTTAGATGAAGTTTGTTCATGAGCAGCGCCTCACGTGCGAGTTGTGTTTCCAAAATATTAAAGCGACGAAGTTTTCACAAACAAGCTATCGTCGGTTCAAGCTATTGTGTTCTACAAACTAGAAATTCTTCCAGCGTGTTAAGACAGTGAAGTGAGGACAATGAATCAAGTAGCAGTAACGATAATCGTCACTTGAGACGTTTCTAAATGTACTTGCGAACTTTACATTGGTTCATTCCGTAAGTTCGCGCGACTGTGGAACGTTTCCTAGTGTTAATGGCTTCACTTAACTTTGCAATGAAGATAAAAGATAATGGTAATTAACGTTTCTATTTCTGGATGCGACGGAGACGGAGCTTTCAATTGAAAAGGTTCTTTCAATATTCAAGCTTTTGTCCACGATGCTATCGAAGGCCGCATGACGGGTGAAATTCAACTTTATCGATTATTTTTAATTATTTCGAATACGCAGGCTTTCCTACTTTAAGAACGAAAACGAAATTGACCCTTAAATTAACCGATTGACCTCTAGAATGCAGCGGCATTGGGCTCGATCAAATATATCATATAATCAAATATGCCATGATATAATATCCAGATAATTAGTACTAGTTACGAAATCTTCAGCGTTTTTTACTTTAAATTTGTGCAATTTGTGCAAAAGCCTAGGGCATACCAATTAGTAATTTGTATGTGACAAGGATCAAACGATGAACAAAGATGCGTGCACGTATACGAAACTGATTTTGTCTTATCTACCGCTTAGTTCCAAAGTTCTATCAGCAGTCTGCATTGATGTTGCCGGGCCGTGCACACGATACAGAGCTTGCGGGCTCTGCAATTATTTCAATTGTCCAAGCAACTCCATCCCGTTCATTTAGATAGATAGATATATAATTTTATTGTACACCAAAATCAAAGAAAAGGCATTACATAACTAAGGTGCAGTTACAGTTCGTTGTACAATGGGCGACCTTATCGCTAAGAGCAATCTCTTCCAGGCAACCTGTGTATGGACAGGAAACATATGAACAAAAACAGGACGATATTTATTCTATATCACGGATCACTTCTGAGGGCACTTCTTTGAATTGATTCGATATGAAAATACAGAAAATTATTGGCTAATTGTCAAGGATTCTAAATTCTGTAATGAAATAAAATTATGAGAAACATCGATTGATCGCTGTCGCTGTTATCGAAAACAAATGATCTTGAAACACAATAAACACCAACTCTGACTAAGCTTCAATTCTTCTTTGAAGTGGTTTACAGAGAATGGTTGTCAATATTGGCGATCTCTCTCTCGTCTCCCGGCGCGTACTGGCTGTCGTCTTTCTCCGCCGCTGATAAGGCAACTCTGGGGTGCCACGTTTATTTGTTCATTTGTCTGAGCTCCTCAACAGATCCTTTGTTGCGCGAGAATCCTATACCTTTATGCAGTATGCTCGTAATTTATACAAACAGAAAATGATTTTTATATGATACTTTTTGAAGTAAAACTTTTTTACGCTTGACTTGAGGAGTAAGCTGGTAAATGAGCTACGTAAAGTGTGATCAGGCAAGGCGAAGGGAAGTTTAGATAGAGAAAAGAGTTAGTGAAGAGTTACGTTTGATATATCAGTGTGGGAGCAAGAGATGTCCGAGCACATATATTTTTCTTTGAACAATCGTGTAGACATTATATTTTGTGTAAATAAATCTCTTTATTTCGTTTCTTATGTTAACTGCGAGATCATAGACAAGTTAAGTCTATCATCCATCCAATAAAGTAATATACAATCCTGACAGGCTTTGAGTCATCATGCGACGGTTTCCTCTGGCGGCGGATAAAGGAAGCTGCTGAGCTTTTTTAATTTTAAATTTCTCACAGAATCAAAATGTATTATTCAATAATTGTAGCTCGGTGATATCGTAAGATGTTTAATTGTAATAGAATGTAATATTTGAACGAATTGTGTGTTGTTTACAAGGTGTGTCGGGGGTACATTTAGATTTGTATTTGAAGACATAGTTTTTGCACTCCCAGTTTTTCTTCTACAATAATACCAACCAAAAAAATAAAAATTGACCTAGTATCCGAATGTCATTGTCCCCGGCGACGTGTGGAGACATCTCGTGGACAAAGCGTAATGATCGTAAATGTTTATATGAAAGCAAGTATTTATGTCCCGTATAGTGCGGGCCGGCGGCGCACGACAGGCTGTGAGCGGTGTAAGGTAATTAAGCCGCATAATGCAACGTGGCGTGTTAATTATTCCGCTTTGTTGATATCGCCAACCATTTGTTTAATTGACACTGCACTGCGCCGCGTTAGAGCGTTCTGAATGCGACCTGCTCGTTATTAAGTACTTCATTTGGTTCCAATTACTGTTAAGTAAAAGAGTGTTCAAGTGAACAATGAGCCGACTTCACTTCAGTCCGAGCACAGACAGACAGACTTCTGGACGGCGTCGACAAATTGTATTTAAAACATCAAGTTTTTTTTCAATCTTTTTAAATTTATTTACGAACCATGATGTGTTATCTTTTCAAATTAAGTTTTTTTATTAAAGCGACGAAACAAGTCAATGGCAACTATGCTCTCATCTCTGTCACACTAACGATGCCACGTCTAGTTAGAACAGTAATTTAACTGGCGCCCGCCGGGCCAAACATGACAATCCACCGCTCCATTCTTCTGGGATTCAGATATTGATGGGAACACACTAGTACGAGTACGTACTACCAGTTTTGCTCTCAATATTAATCTAAGCAATAGTTAGACTCTGTTGAAAAAGTTGTAGGTATCTCAGCGGTCAAGTAATAGTCGTTCTGACTCGCTCTCATTCTCTCTCTTTCGCTTTCACTCTTTCCCGCTCCGACATCTATGTAGCCCGATTGTTACGTGACCATTGCAGCTAGCGACACCTAGCGGTCTATGTCAACTGATGCCATTAAATATATTCAACTTTTAACATCTACGTTCTTCTTTTTAAACATTGTCCATCTTTGTGTATATAAAACATTATATGATGAAATGTCTCCTCATGCAAATGTAATTGTTTCGGTAACGTTTAATAAATAATTTCGTGTTGGCAGGTTTTGTCTTACCGCGAGATCCCCGACGGTGACGTAACGAGGGACACGACGGCAAATATATTTTGTAGCGAAGGATAAAAAAGATATTGCTTTTATAAAAAACGTAAATTGTGTCGAAAGAGAAAACGTTGCCGTAAAAATGATTAAAAATGAGTGTTTCTTTATGTTTACACTAAAATTTGGTACAAAAATTGATCCCGATTGATTTGTAGAACGCGCATAATAGTTAGTCGGCTATCGTCACAGCTTCTGTTGCGAAAACAAACAAGCTCTCACGTTCTTTTTATCCTTGTGGAGTAAATGGAGACCGTAATCGATGTGCATCCACGGATAATTTTGATTTGAGCTCCGATGGATACATCGTGAGTTATTTTTAATAAATAATTTAAGTATATATATTATAAATTTAAGAAGTGCTGTCCGTTGATCTTAACTAATGTTAATTGGAGACGTGGTGCTCGCAGGTAAAGCTTACTAATTTAGTAAATACCTACTCACTCTCCTTTGGGGGTCATATCAAAGCGGAAGGAACAGCTGATGGTGTGGCAGTACAATCCTTTGAGTCTGAAATATGTCAACAACAAAAATTATATTTCCGAGTAAAAACAAAAACCGACTTCAAATCGAATCAAACGTTAAACGTTATTACGCTCGAACGTTCTCTTTGTATTTTGAATTAGCGAAGGAATATTACGAAATCAAACGTAATCAGAACCTCAACAAACTCTCATCAAAGTAAATCTTTTCCTATTAAAAATGAATCATTGAAATCTATTGGCGTGATATTGAGTTATTCGTCCATTTGCGGCGCACAAATATGATGCAAAAGACTTATATGGTTCTCTCGTGGATCCCATTGCCAGAATTGGGCCAAATTTAATTGGGATCACACGGAAACCATTAGCTTTCAAATAAAAGAAGAATCATCGAGATCGGTCTCCGCCAGACCTTTGGATGGACAGAGAATTGTATCCAGAAATATTTTTAAAGTTTGATGAGCTTCATGCGGAAGTAAAATATATTAAAAATGATTAAAAGAACTGTGACAAATGCCGCCATCGGAATAAAAAACCTATGATCAGTCGGCGAGCGGCGCAATGTTAGAATGAGCCGCCAGACACAAATTGCTTTTCTCTTATTCCCTCGACAATTATTAATTTAATACTCAGCTGCTTCGTGAGGTATGCTGTATAACAATTGCAATTTTTTTTTTCTCTTTAATTACACGGATCGGAAATATTTGCTTCTCTTTTGCCTCCTAAAAGTTTTCTGTTTTTGAAGTTGTACTTCTTTAGGCGCGTTATGAAAAAATGATGACAATAACAGGCTGAAATGAAGCTGCAATAAAAATGCTTATTAACTCCTTCAAGAGCTCCAACATAATCGAGGTTAACTACATATCACAATATTAATTTTTCAAATTTAAACGGAACTTTATTGTGTTTCTCAAACCTTTCATTGTGTTAGTGATGCAAAAGAAATTTAACTTCCCACGCACATAAGTACCCGCACACATTTATATGATAGGTTGGGGGAAAAGGTCTTTTCGAATTATACGTATTACGTATGAACTTGTCATAAAATCTCTTTGGCTATACTATTTGTATCTGGCTGGTTTTGGTATCATTGAAAGTTTAAATTTTAAAAATGTAACGCAAGCCGCGAAAACAATTTGCGGTATTTTAATCACAATTCCAAAAATGTCTATAGCAATTGGATCATGTTCCTACCTACAAGATAGCAAACAGTAATCAAACTAAATGGTACCGACATACTTTAGTTAAATTTAAAAAAACTATATTAAAATTTGTTTCGAATTTTCTTAAAAGATGCGGAGAAACTTATTCCCCAACCTATGACATTCTAAGCAAGTGCTTGACCACCTGGTGTTAAGTTAAAATGCAGTCCTGGATGATAAGGCGCACTAGCTCAGTGAATTTCTATTCACTCTACTCTTGAAAGCAGCAAGTTGTAATCGCCAGGAGAGACGGGGGCATACATAATAATTAACCCAAATAACTTTATTATACAATTTGTTTAGAACTTTTAAAAAGTCGAGTTTAACATTTACATAATTGTGCCAGCACCGGGAATAGATATGATATAAACCTCTCGCTAAGTTATAATGAAATATTTTAAGTTACAGAGGTAAGCCGTCTGTTTGTGTTAAAGCAATTTCTAGAGAATTCTATACATTTCAAAGTGTACGGGCGAAACCATTTGCGTAGGAATGTGGCCCCCTGAATGCTGGTGCCTCTGTGTCGGACCACCGAACTAATATCACGTACACTGCGCTAATGTGCTCAGTTATTCCAACATTTCACAAGTACTGTGACATGCATAAGTATGTTATTATATTAATTTATGATACAGTCATTATTTAAATGGTACGCAAGCACGACCGAGAGACGGTCACCACTGGTAATGTTACTTGAATGGCCGCACATAAACCTTGTCCTAAAATACTCTAAGTTAATTCATAACTTGGTACGTATCACTGAAACAATAAGGATCAACATAATGTTAAAGTATATACATTTACAAGAAGTGTTATTTTCAACCGACATCAAAAAGGGAGGTTCTCAATTCGTCTGTATGTATTTTTTTAGTTTTATGTTTGTTCTCAAAACTTGGGACTGGGTGAACAGATTTTGATGATTCTTTTATTATCTAAAAGCTCGTGCTTCCCGTGTGCTCCCATTATAATTTGATTAGTCCTGACCATGGCATCTATTAGAAAATCATATATATATAATATTAGACTTTGATTTGAAGTCGGTTTTTGTAATATAAAAATTTAATTTTTGCAATATAATTGTCCAGAATCTATTTATCAAACTGAAATTATTATAAATTGATAATCTTCCTATGTTTATATTATTCCATATATTCTATATATAACACATTCTGACCAGCACAATAACAATACATTCTACAAAGTTCTTGAACACGATAAAGTTACTTACCGAGATGAACCAAAATAATGTTTACAATAAAATTTCCATTAACAAAAGAATCTTTTGTACGAAATGAGAACACAACCGCGAGGAGACCTTTGTGTGTCCCCGGTGTTGACAGCACTCGAGCAGCCGGCGTCGTCGGGAATGATAAGGATTACTTGCTCGGTAAAAGACCCTTTCAAGTTCGATACGAAAGATAAAATAATACTTTTATGTTTGTCCTGCGTTTCTTGTTAGCAGATAAATTCCACCTGACACTGACACTCGCGACAAAATAAATCTCTTAATCACTGCATGTCTACATTGATCTAGCTTCCTAACTAACAACACCTAACTTGCATATTAATGTGGGCACCGGCACAATATTGTGTGCTGCCAGGCTTGCCTTATAAGATTGAGATTAGGGTCCTATCTCGTATCCTCATTCGTTCTATTTCTTTATTCCCCTTAAGGGGAAAGTTGTAAACAGGAAAGTCCGTCTCGTTCCATACCTTTATCCATATTAACCTCCCAAAAGTGTACAAGTCGGATGTCGACTCCTCCAACGTCTGCTTCTATGTTAATCTCTATCTTACTCGTATTAATTTTCAGCAATAATATAAGCCTCTGGTAACGTAAGATTTTCAACTAAGGTATTTTAGACGAAAATACATTGCAAAGCTTCCCGAACTCTGCCCAGCCGAGTTGGATTCGACGATTGACCTCCTCCTCAAAGTTAAGCCGAAACAACGGTCATAAAGCCTCTTAAACGTCGCAGGACGCAGCTGGGTGCAAAACGCGTACAAATTGTCCTTTTGGAAATCTGTAGAAATGTCCGGCAGTGGGTATTTATGGCCATGTTAATGAATGTTACCATCATCGACAGACACTCATCTGTTGGTGCATGAACTTCTAGAGGCATTTATAAACTAAATTTCTTCTCTTCTCTACAGATCATTCACTTATAAATATACATCCAGTAGAAGTGCACAGCGTCCCTTTAACTTATGCAGATCTCCCGGCCCCTGCTGAGTTATGCACGATCTGGTTCACTATTATCGTGTTTAGTGAGGCTCTGTGTTATATTGTACAACACTCTCGAATTACATTGACTTCCTGTTGGCGGGATAATACAGGGACACAAGAAACATTTTAAACAAGTTTAGTTTAGTGGAAAAGAACTTCTTTTTAAAAACACATGCAATAGAGAAGAATCAATCTCTAGTGTTATAGGAGAATGACAATATCATGAGAATGTCATCCTCCTACAACATCTTCCAGTGCACGCGTTATGTCTTCCTTAATCCAATAATATGCACACAAGAGCGAAGAAGTTTGGAGTGTTTTGTGTTTTACAAGATTTAAACAAGTCATTTCAAAATACGTGGTATTTGATAATGAGTTGTAGAGAAATTTTGGAATCAAATATTATATTATAGTAATGTTGAGAAGTACGATTTTATTGTATTGAAAAGAGTAACAATAAGATTTAAGAGTATACATTTGTCGGAAAGACAACCATTGGAATATACCAAGAGACAGGGTTACCTTTACGTAGAAATAACAAAAGTTGTTGACCATCCTTACAGCGTGACGTAATCCGCATGAAGGTCAACACACTGCTTTCAACTCGTTTCCACTGAGAGAATATGTTATATACATTTTTATTAAGCTGCCCACTTTATCTGCCGAATGAGTGCTATATATAGATCATCTCTGTGTGTGTGTACGTCGGTGACATCTGAGTGCGGACGTCCGCAGCGACCGCACATTTGCGAATATCGGTTGAATTTTAGTCAGTCAATTATCCAGACGTATGACGGTAATGGAGCTGACGGGGCGCGTCATGTCGCCGCACTGAGATTCACGACCACGTCGCCGCGACTAATGCGCCTACAATTTGATTAATTGTTCCAATTATTGCAACACGGTTCATAGAATTTCCAAAATGTAGTATTGAGAGCATTCTGTGTAGATGTTTAGGTTAAACAATTTTATATTAGGTTTGAAATGAAGCCCAAGCAAGTTTTCTTTTCAAGGAAAAGTTCCGAGAAATTAAATTATACATAGATTTCAATTAATTGATTCAGTTGATGTTTTTATGTTTATGTTTATGTTTATGTAGCAAGCCCTGCCCACCCCTCTTTATGCTCTCTGTGGCCTTATGGCAAATCTGACAGAATTTGGAATTGTTAATAGGTAAGGATTTGATTTCGTGCTTTAGTTTATTTCTAATATTTTTTACTCAGGAAACGTAAATAAACAATAATTCCCAATATTTAAGCATACAGTTTGGAATATAAAGTAACGACAGCAAGCAAGGAAAATCGATCGTTTGATAACTTGTTAATAAGTAAGATAAACATGCGTCCCGGGTGCCCCCCGCCCGGGTGCCCCCCGGGGAGCACGCGCCAGGTACGTACGGAGGACGGAAAGAACGAACGTGTATAAATAAGCCATCACATTTAAATAGCAGTCATTGCCTACCGACTTGTATATTGTAAACTGGTAAGCTTGTTGTACTGTGCACACCTGGCCCTGCAATGAATGTTTCTGTGATAATCTCCCTCGTAACTTGGAATAGTTTTTATAATATATAAAAGCTCCGTGTTGCTACAAGTTTGGTCGATAATGTTTTTACTTCAAAATAAAATATCTTAAAACATATATTGATCAAAATTATAAATTGACTCTTCCTTCAACTTCTTAATATTGTTGTGACGTCATGACGCCGCTATATATTTGTGAGTATAGAATCTAGAATCAAATGCTTGCAACGTATAACCTATTGGTTTTGGATCGGAACCGAACTCCTGTATCCTTCTAATTCCTTTAATCTCTGTAATTCTAGAAGATATAGTTTCTCTATACACTTTGGAGAATATTTCGTAAAATCTAGTGACGTAACGAACAAATTTTTCTCTTGTCGTGTGTATGTGTGTAACACAATCGGCCCGCGGCGCGGCGACATGCTCCCCTATCAATCATATCCTACGATATACCTCTTATTGCTGGGCATTTCATTTTGTGATAAATCAGTTTAAGATAAAAAAAAGCTCCATCTATATGTATGTATATACAAAATGTCCGCCCGCACTGCTCTCTCTTACTCCTACAGGGTGATACAGACAATAAGCCTGCACTGTGTCTTAGATATACATATCTCCCATATATGTTAGTGGAGAAAGAAAGTTACGTTTCAAAAAGTTACGTTCTCAACTACCCATCGCCTCGCCCAATCACCTTTTTCGTAAAGCATTCACCAGCTCCGTTTCCAAGTCAAGCATATAGTATGTGCGTAAAGATGGTTTACTTCAACTGCACAGTATTTTAGAAATCTATAGTAAGCTCGATAGTAACAGATTGGTGAGTTGTAATATCAATTCTCCAGCATGCGCTGTCAGACGCTGCAGCGCTGTGAGATATTACGTGTCGGGATCACATGATTGAGAGCGAGGGTTTAATGGAATTCTATGGAGTGGAGATAGGTCATGTTATTTTGAAACGGATCGTATTTTAACAACTTGTTTCGTCCCGTCGTAATTATTATTAGGGTTAGTTCCTTGATGACCAATTTTGTTCGGTATTTTTTTGGCATATCATTAAGCGAGCGGAGAAATAAATAGCTTTAGCAGCGAGTGAATATCGCGTTATAGCCGTTATAACAATATCTGAGCTGCTACAGAGCAACTATAAACTGTGACAGTTTGGTGCGGGCCGGCGCTCGTGTCCCGCCCGCGCAATATATTTGCTTGTAAAATGTTTTATTGTGCTTTTTACAGTTCGGGGACAGGGGCTTGTGGTTTTGAGAAGTCACTATTTCTGCGTTGCATTGACGCTATACTTTACTTCACTTTTTACTTTTTAATGAAGTGTATATGTTCCTGAATGAATGTATGCAATTTCCACACACACTTGCAGAAATCAGCATTTTTGTAAGACTTAGAATCAAAAACGAAGAAATTAGAACGAGAGTAAATGTTGTTGTTAAAAAAGTTATAATTACAGCCTTTGTATGTATGTCCCACTGCTGGGCACAGGCCTACTCTATAAAGAGAGTATATGGGCATAGTCCGCCACTCACACCTAGTGCGGATTGATAGACTACACATGTCCTAAGTTTTTTTAGGACAGGTAGTTTTCCTCACGATGTTTTCCTTCACCGCCGAGCGCGTGGTAAATCAACACATAAAATTGCAATAACACATTTATTGGTGATGGTGTCAGGGATCGAACTCAAGTTGCTAACGTACCATGTAACCAGAGACAACCATCCGGAAACTGAACTGCCACGGTTCTCACATAGTTGACATAGCTCTTAAAGTCAGCAATTTGAAGTGGCATTAAGTGTCGGCTTATAAGGATAGCAAGAGTGGCTGGATGCGGATAGCGAAGGATCGTATATAGCGGAAGGTATTGGGGAAGGCTTATTTCCGACAGAGAATAGGTAGAATTATGATAATAATGAACAATGCGACAGTGAAATAACTCAGGTTTGAGAGTTTGACGTGAGACTCCACCGGTACCACTTGAACGTCGATATTTCCTTATTGAATTAATACTGTTGATAGTTATACTGCAACATAGGATGTCGCCACATCGGTAACTCGAGCTCGAATATCAACTCGACACCGGATCAAGTGACGCTATATCTCATCATAACTATCTACTCTGGTCTCACATAACTTTCTCAGCTAAGCATAATTTGATAGTTACGAATACGGTCGTGTTATTTTCCGGTGGTGATGATCTCTTGGTAAGCGAAGAATGAGGAAACTCAGGGAGAGCTGGAAAGGAGATCTTTGTTAAAGTTTAGATTAATTTGAAAGTTTACTTTTTATTTCAAGTTAACAGCGATGTTATTCAGTACACGCTAATTGACCTGGTTGTCGCAATATTTGCCTCAAATTTTGTTCACTAAATATTACATTTAAAAATAACCGGTAATATTATTAAAAACTGAGTGGAAATTAAGAGAAAATCTTCTATTGGACAAGATTAATTAACTCTGCATTCTGCAATCCGGATCTGAAACACAAATTCCTCACCGCACATGCATAGATCGTCATCAGTACGTCTACATGGGGATAGCGATATCACTCATTTGTTATTTGCGATAAACAATAATAATAAAAAGCCTCTTAATCAGTTAGATAGATGCACATAAATGATAAATGAGTAAATATCGGACAAAAAAACAACAATAGCTTAAAAATGAAATCATTATATTAAAAGGCCTAAGACTAAGGCTACGTGGTGTAACGCCGAACCGACAGGGTCTAGCTTAGCATAATACTGACTGCCCAAGGAGGGTAATCATCGCTGGTATTCTGCAGCAACACAAATCGATCTCGGAAGTGACCGTCAGCGACAGAAAAAAAAACGATAGTAAGAAAATCAAAAAAGAAATGATAGCGAGAAAAAAAACAACTTATACATATGAACAAGGGAAAATTAAAACAAAACAGGACGAAACAGGTCGCAGTCGACCAAAATATATATAATTAAGTGATTAATTTTTACTTGGTTTTTAGATATTCTAGATATGCCGACAGACCTTCAAAATACCAGCCTTAGTCCGGTTTATTGTACTCAGGGCATGCTCTGTCATGAAATACTTCCACTTCAGTCTCACAGAACTAGCATATTGCAAAACATTCTCAACTTTTAACACAACGAGAATCCATTACAAAAGACGGAGCCGAGAGTGACTGCTTGTGTTCGGAAATTGATCGTTTATGCAAATGGAGATAGGCATCTCCGTTGTCTGGCTGCTGTGAACGTTTCTGAAATATGACCTGCTGCGTGCGATCCATGCATCTGCCTAGAAATGTTCAAAGTATTTTTAGATAGTATTGAAATATCATCTCCTACTAATATTATAAACACGAAAGTTTGTAAGAATCTTAAATAATCAGAGTAACACGCAGGCAATAATATATAAAGACATAATGTGAATTATCCAACATTTAAGTGCGAAAGTGAGTTTATTTGTTCGTTTGCTTGTTTGTAACGCTTTCACGTAACTTCTCAACCGATGAATCCTGCCCTTGTATACAAATACAAGGGCAGGATTCAGAAACGGACATACTTTTAAATCGTGGGTAATGCCGCGGGACGCAGTTAGTATTACATAAAGTTACATATCCGGTCAAGGTGTAAGATTTTATTTGGTCTATATTTCTAGTTTTCGAAGCAATTTTCAAGTGGCGAAAACCAAATGTTCATTCTAAAACGAAAAAACAAAATTTGAAATATACTTTAAAAGAAATCAAATTTAGGCGTACGTCTAGAACACTAAAGACGGATTAAAAAAATGTAAGAAGACCTAGAGAAGAGACACGCCACATTAATTATCTCGAAAAGCCGCGCCATTTTCTTGTACTTCGAGAAAATTCTGTTGGAGATAATAATGACGGCGCCTAAGACGTATTTCAGCAAAATACATATTTTTACTTTACAAAAAGAAAAGTATATCTCACTTCATTAACAGTATCGGACGAGATATTTCTTTATTTCTTACTAAAAATAAATGTTGGATAATAGTTGTTTTCCAGTCCGCAGAGCGTAGAGGTGGACGTCCTAGGCATCCATCTCTGCCAACCTCATAAAGGCCGCAGGACACAGTTGGATGCAAGCCGCCTTCAACCAGTCCTTTTGGAAATCGTTGAGGGAGGCCTGTGTACAGCAGTGGATGTTCTGCGGCTGAAATGATGATGATTTTAACAATGAAGTGAACATAAAGGATACTTGATGAAAAGCGGACGGCGATAGCTACTTCCGTAACGTCGCTACAGGTACAAGGACGTTGAAGCTTAATACAAAAAAATAAATAACACAATGTAAAATAAGCGTGTACAATGACGGTATTTGTTGTTTAATGACTTAATTGTTTTTGTTATAAATTTTTTGCACTAAAATACAACAAGTAGAATGACCGCTGGGTACTTCGGTAAGAAATGCAATGATTGATAATTGACTATTACTGTTCACAGTTATTAGTAAGGGTTTATTCGAAGAATTTTTGGTCCTGTGTCTATGTTGTATTTATATACATATCAGGATGAAATGCTTAACGTCAGAAGCATTATGTCTTCCTAACAATGCAACATCGATCCCGCATGATGTCTACTATCCACTTATTGTAATAAATCTTCAGGGAAGCATCTCCGCTCCTCGTGTAGTATGTTAATGATACTGCCAATAAATCTTACGAAAGGATCTTATTTACGAAGATTTTTCAACGTTGAGAAACATCTGTAACGGATAGCACGTGGTGTAACTTTTTGCTACGATTGGGACATAAACTCTGTCCAAAGTTATCGTTATAAAACATGTTTAACAAAAAGGTAGAAATGATCTTGTACCACTTCATGAATGTTGTCGCGAGTCATCGGCGTCACAGAAGCATAGCAACAAACAAAGACACTAAACCGCAATAGAATCATTAAATTATCTTAATAGAGTATTATAAATACACTTAAAGCGAATGTTTCAGTCTGTACGTGCGTTTATCTTCTCGTAGTCCGACAGGCGTAGAGAAATAGAAAACATCTGAAATATTGTCCTACAGAATACTTATATTAAGGTATGGTATGTACGTGTACACGACATGGGGCAGAGAGACCGTCACTGCGATCCATCACGTCTTTTTCTTTTTAATTTCGAGTCGAATGAACATTGAGATAAAACTCCACTGGAATATTACTTATTACATGTGTTTGAACCCGCCCTGTGTTACGCCGTGGATATGTACTGTAACATTTGATAAGTTACTTAGCTTTGCGGTAAAGTCAACGATACTATGTACCAAGTAGGTTGTTATAAAAGTTTAAACCATTTTTCTTTCATTATAAAAGTATATTTGTTTTATAATGAAAGAAAAATGGTTTATTCTCAATTTCAATATTATTAATCTACAAAAATTAAATTAAGTGGCATAGTTTTCTTGTAAGTTGTACAAAATTTATCTCAGCTAACTTACGCCACCCGTACAGGCGCGGGGTGTTATTTAACGCTTACGTAAGCAATTTCTTGCTCGCGGCACTGGTTGTGTTCCCTACATACATATTTATATTTTTGCGTTGGCGCTCACACCACCATATTGTTATTTGTTACTGAATATGTTTTCAAATAAAGTTACAACTCTGCGTTTGAAAGATTCGTCTTCTTAAAGTGCCTCTCCGACTGCGAAGGTTGGCAATCTGTTCACCATCTCTCTCTGTATCTTGAGGCGAAACAAATGATGGGCGGTCGCAGTTCCGGGCCACTCTCTGATGTTACGCAGCCATGATTTTTCTTCTACAACCAACACTTCTTTTGCCAGCGACCTTGCAAGATAAGTATCATATTTATGGTTCTTAGCACAAGACCGAGGAACGACACTTCATGGTAGTTTGTGCTTCTTGTTGACTCGTCGTATAACCTCCACATGTGTTACCTTCGAAGTCCACCCAATACCCAACATTCGCCTACATCTCGAACGCTTCTATATGTTTCCCAAGAAAAAATAGCAAAGCTTAACGGACAACAGGCAACAGGATAGTATAGCTGTACGAGTGGGCAGGACATTAATTGTTTTGTTGATTAATTATGAGTATCAAAATGACATGTGTACTATCAATGTACATTTGATGTGATATTTCTTTCTTCTTCTCTTATAAAATCCTTAAAAAAAGACACTGGGTATTTTAAATGTGCGATGTACCTTAATTACAAATAAGACAGTGTGTGTAGTCCAATGGACATATTGTGGACATTATTATTATGTGGATAACGGTGCAGTTTACTTGTTTATTACTCTTTTAACTTTATGTACTTTTTATCTTAAGTTCTCAATATGTGTTCGTTTGTTATTCCAAATAAAAAAAATGTGGGGTCGGCAGAATGGCAGTCGTAGGTCATGTTCTTTCATGTTCTTTTAACAGGTGGCGGTTCTCTTTTGCACACAACGAAAACCGTTGGACTATAAATATATGACTCTTAGTGACGCTTAGAAAATCGGCATCACTGACGCAATGCCTTCACTTGCGACATTTGTCTTAATCCATATGTTATTAGTTAGTTAGTTGTGTAATTTAATATGTCACGCATACGTTCAAGTAATTCATTGTTATTACATTGTCCTCACCATACGCTAACTTGGTATTAACATTAATTTTCGTGTCAGTATTAGATGAATAATTAATCTGAAAAGATTAAAGAAGACACGTGCGGTTAAATTTACCTCACATTAAACTGCAAGACAATCTCTGTCGCAAACTCGGAACATAAAAAGCCCTCGTGTGGGCGGACTTACCTCACGTTAAAGGGATATTTTAAGAGTTTACAACTTTTATTTAGGCGTAATTAGCATAAATTATGCAGGCGTCGGTTGGCGGCGCGGAACAAGGCGCCTGTAAAAGTTGCCGAGCGCGCGGTCGGTCTGCAAACTCCTCACCGCGCTCTGAGCAACGGCTAATTCTTTATAAATATACCGCGTGACTAATCTTGCTTAGCGTAATACGGGAATAAAAAATCAAAATGGTGTCTTTCCACCGAATTTAACAACAGCAAAGATTGATATAGTGATGCTAACATTTGAATCACAATTCCATTACAACACTTGTACACTGATAATTTATGTTCTATCTATACATATTAATAAAGTTAGAGTGTCTGTTTGTAATATTAAAATAACCATTATTTACTAATTACATACAAACGAATGAAAATACGGGACAAATACCAAATTTATTTACAATTTTTGTCTTCGTCCATTTGTTCCGTCTAATCCCTGGAACGGCAGGACCAATTCTGAGGGGAGTTTCAATGTAACTTAGGCTTTTATTGTAGAAATAGTTAAATAAATAGTTTTTAATCGTGGGGCGCAGCTAGTTCCGTATAAAATATCTTTTTGTGAACTACAAAAGGGTTACGCGGCTGCTCTCAATTGTGAATGACTCCACGGATGGAATTCTGTCTGACATAAAATGTTGTATTTACTATTTAGAAGCACACACAGTTGCATCAAGAAATCGTTTTATTACAGGCCGTAGAGTTTTACTGGCGGCTACGCGGCTACGGTGCTACACGATACTGCTACGAGCGGCCATTAAACTCGTGTGTTATCGTGTAAACCAAATGTTTCTTCGCAAATGGTTTGGATTTTATTTTGCGTAATGTTGGAGGTGCCCGCACGGAGCTCAGGCTTTTATGCCTTACATTTGGGGGCGATGATGGCGTCAAGTTGTGTGAAATTTTAATTTACGTGAGTAAAAATTTATTAGGAACAATATAAAAAGAAATATGTGCCATGGGAAGACTTCGGATAATATAGAAGCAACATCATTTGCAAAAAAATATATTATTTAATTTTATATAACATATTTTCCTCATTTTTGATTTTTATTCTTCTGATTGGTTTTTATTTAAGTGCATAAAAGTATTTAGGAAACCATATAAATTTACATATGTTATAAATTAATACTTACTAATAATTTGTTAAAGCGCCACCTGTGATCGGAAAGTTGAACTACATCATTAATAGTCACGTTATCGGCCGCTGTGTATACGATTATAGAACTTCCGTTTTATATTTTTGTTACGGCTCTAATCTCACATTATTTCAGTTCGGTTGTGTTCAGCAAATCCCCTATTCTCCAACCCGGCCCCGTAAGGACCTTCGTTGCAATTTTCTTGTCCTTAAATTTAGGTCCTGTATAACTGGACTATCACGGTGACAGGGGGCAGAGGTGGAGGCCAAAGTGAGATAGTCATTGTTATCATTGTATATTTTAATCGCGATTTGAAGTCACATTAAATGAAATGTCAACTGGCACCCTTTCCAATAAATAAACGCTGATGTCTACAACAAATCATTTCGGAATGGTCGTAAGCTTGAAAGTCTGTAAGTGTAGAACCCAATGTGTGGAACTAATACTATACTATTTATCTTTCTACGACTTTTCAAAATCTGCCTTAATCCTCTCTCAGACGGATAACTAACAAAGAGCTTGAATTATTATGGCTTTACTGGATAATTAAGACGTAGCTGAATTACAAAACCACTACACAAATTGCTCTAAAGGAATTTTGGACATAAAATTTTATTTACGTAATTTTAATTAACATTTCAATTTACTCCTCTCAGCATATTTTTCCAGCGACCCAGAGGCAATCACTCAACAATTTGGAAGTTAATTCCGGCGACGGTTTCTCGTCGGCGGAGACTATAATTACGTCACTACGACTGGCGGCCACCTCATTTCCTCACCCAACGTCCAACTAACCTACAAGCGAAGTGTAGCACTTGCTACGACCGCTACGACAATGAAAACCATGATGAATTAAAATGAATACATGTATATATATTGCATATAGATATATGTACATATAGATGGAGATAAAGAGTTTTACTTCAGTTTTATGATCTAAAGTACACTGTTTTTTTTGTTAATATAAAGATTGAAAAATAAAACAAATCTTACGTTGCAATTAAGATTATCACAATGTTACCAGATTTAATTACCCGCGATGTCCTGTACTTAGCAAGGAACATGACAGCGAATAAATTTTGTAACAACCGAAACATTAACTCAAGTCGTGTTTAGAGATAAAACCCTGTCGTAGCAATTATGAAAATGAGTTTCTTCATTTTATATTCTGAAGGGCGGAATTCCGCCCGCCCTCAACATATTTATTTATTTCAAATTATATTTTAAGAACGCGAACAATGACAATGGCTTGACATATAAAGATAAAATATCTAATGTGTATCCGTCAGCTTTTTTTATATAAGGATAATAAATATTATTAACATCGATTGACATTTTTTATAATTCGAGCACACTTCCGCTTCTTAGTTTGAAAATCTATCAAAAATTAAACAGCAAATCATCAAATAAATTGTTAGTTTGTTTTCACTAAAAAAATTCAAGTTGTTTTTAATTATTAAAAAGTTACGTTCTTTTAATAGCGAATGTTGTGTACACCAATAATTGGCATACACAACAGGACATAGTTTTAAGTAAATATGTCTCTTATTAATGTATATTTCTGTGCTAATGCTGTTCGTGTACCTTAACCATAGTAAATAGATAATTAAACCATAATTTTCTTTATCGTTAAATATTAAATTTTTAACATTTTATAAGAATCTCAAAGCTAATGTCTGATCATAACCTGATGCAACTTCATCTCGGCATGCAGGCAACATCTAACAACATGTTTACAAATGGCTAATGCAACTAGACTAACAATTTATTAAATGAACAGATCTTATCAAGAAAAATAGGTCAAGTGTTCTCCTTTATCGCAACGCGCGCGGTACCGAGGCGAGTGCCGACAGCATCACAGCCGATAAGCGGTTCGTGCGAGCAGACCGAGCTGCAGATTGCTCTCGATTCCTTTACGACAGTACTTAACTTATTTAATACATATAAGAATCACGGCATTATATACATAACAATATGCCATTATTTGTTAGGTAATATTTTGTTGCGAATAACATTTATCTGTCTATCCCTGTAAAAGTTTTAAAAGAACGTGTGAGCTTTTTTTCTCTAGGGCTTACAGAGCCAGTTTTTTCACTTGATATTTTTTATCAGCGTTTAAAATCTTTCCGTACGACTGCTGCGCTGGCTGTACAAAACTACGGCCCATCTTATATTGGAGAAGATTCCCCGACCCACTATCGTTTCTCAGGATATTTGATCACATCCAAGCACACGAAGCTTTACTTAATTTCATGCATTATTTCGAAGTTTTCATCCATACTAGTTTTATTATCGACGATCTTGTTTCCTTAATACTAATGCCACCTGACCAGTTGCTCGCTTCGTTGAGGTAATATGAGCATGCGAGGTTATACACACTGTATCTGTAATCAGGGAGAATGAGGCAGTTGCCCGAAATTTTATTTCCCATTTTCTCGCTTTCTCCTTAATCCCTGTTGACCAAAACGGTACGAGCGTACGTTTTAACGTTTTAAAATGCAAATTCCTATATCAGCGCGTGCTGTTCGGCGTCCGGGAGAGTTTTTCAAGCTTAATGTGCAAAAACCCTGCGCTCCGGACTCTACCTAACGCAATTAATGTCCGGCATTGCAAACGTAATGCTTATATTATGCTGGGGTAATACCTCGCTGCCGGACGCAATTGTTATACTTGGGACACGCCTCCAGCCCGAGAAATAAAACACTCGGGCAAAATTTTTAATCGTCACTGTTGACACTAAATTTATAAGAAATAAAGCTTTGTCATTTAACAATCGATCAATAATATAACTAGTCACTAATATAAGCATTCACTAAGTTTGCAAATGTATTTTCCCTGCGTCTCTGACTAGGTTCTGCATTTTTCATACAATGTCCTTAAAACCATGTCTTGTAATGTGTGTGTTTTACTTATCATTATCATAGTCTTACTGTCTCATACTTACAAAATATTTTTATAGATGGTAAACAGTTAAATGTCAGTCAGACGTGTTAGACGAGCCGTCCTGTTTGGAGATACTCGTATTATATGAGCCTGAAATTGGAGCATTAAAATAATTATTTATGTATTAATTATCTGTCAGTTATTCTCAATACTGATACAACATTCTGAATGTCACAAGTTAATGCTACAGCCTCAAGTGACGTAATCGTATAAGATAGTGTCTTATAAGTTACGACAAGTTGTGTGACGTGCGCCGGTCGACATGATCGATACACAAGTAGTAAATAGCTGGAAAAGTAGACCGGCCGGCCGGCGCCGCCGCCCGCCCTCACATCAGCGAGCTCGCTGACACCACGTCAGCGACAGACACCGGAGCAATGAAGTTTATAGAGGAGAGGGTGGGGCGCACTCTCCTGCTGTCCAATAAAAGATGATTGGAATTAATGGCAGCGGCGACAGTTACCTCCCCGGTCGTGTTCTTTTTAATAAAAGAGCGTCGCCGTGGACCAGTTTATCTTAAGGTAAGTGATTGCCTTATGTGACGTTTGGTTTACTTTAGGACGAAATGGTATTTTAATTCGATTTCAAAACGTGGAATAACTTTGTCCACTAACTTAAATAATACAATAGTAACATAGGTAAGATCTAGAATACTTACACTGCCACCATGTGGGACCAGTAACAAGGAAGGGAGAAAGAGAAAGTAACTTAATAATTATATAGTTATAAGGATTCTATTACCTACTGGTAGATTACTGTTGTATCCACTTGGTGAAAACATGTATATTTACTAGTAAAAACAAAAACTGCTTTAAATAAAATAGGAAAATTACTAAATAGAATTAATCATAGAAATCGGTTGTCGTGATATTGAGTTATTCGTCCATTTGTCGCGCACATACTTGATGCATGTAAGATTTATTATATGAGTGAATTAAGTGATTGAAGTCTGCAACGGTAAACGGTAACCGCGGCTGAGTTCCTGTCGGCGGTACACGGTTACATTAAGTACTCGGATTTATAAACAGCTGTAACTTTAGCTAAAGCAATCTAAAAAAAATTCTTAATTCGTATAATAAAAAAAAAACTATTGTGTGATGCGTGTACGTCACAAAAGACATCTACTATCATCATTCCTATTCAATCCTGTTACGGGTTTGGTATTATCTCCACTCCGTTACCTAATTTGCCCGCAATTCCCGAATTCATGCCGCCCCGGTTAAGATAAGACGCCGTGAAAAGCCGTAATAGACGCCTTCCTTACGGCTTACTTGAAAAGATTGTAAGGAAAATGAATTTTAAAACGTGTCTCGTAAACTTTGCTCCAAAATACTTTTCCCTAAATGAATAAATAAAGAGACATTTTTAAATAACGACGGTACCAACACTTAATGACGTCGAGATGTCAGTGCGAGTGACAAAGTAAAGGTATCGACTAATAAATAATACTCGAATAAAATATATAAGTAATATAAAATATAAATATAATAATGAATAATAATGAGGAATGTAAGCAGATAATACTTCAGTGGTTAGGGCAAGTAAAGAAACGCGCGGGTTTTCTTTGCTATTAGATCTACGTACCTGCAAGAAGCCGCTTAAGCTATATCGATCCAATCGATATCTCGTGTGGGAGTGTACACTCATCTATGGTGTTACTCTTGTACAAAGAAAATATACTGTGAACACTGTAAATTGCTACAAACGCTAGGGGTTTAAAAATGTTAAATTATGTTAGTTTTATTTTATTTAGTTGTGTTGGTTGTGTGTGTGGAGGACCGTCGGGGGTCTATGAGGGGTTTAAATATGAAGGAAGTCCCATTTGAGTCCCTCCGTAGCAGCAGATAGCAATAACAAAGGTCGGCTGGAAGAGATCGCTCCTAATGATAAGGTCGTCTATTGTACAACGAAATGTAAAGTGTACAATAAACTTATACGTAACTATATTAAGGCGATACCTCAAGTAACATTATACTTAACTAACAAGTTAAGAATATTATGATCTAATGTTGTCGAACATTTTTAAGCAACCCTTCAGCAACACAAAATTTAAATCAATTAGAGTACCCTCCTCAAGGCGCCATGTCATCGTGTCAAAACTTATTAGGACCCTTTCTGTCTTCAATGTCAGCTGGCACTTCACCGGGTACCTAGCTGTACATCAGATAGAGTGGGCCAGTTCCATTGCAGTGACAGCGGTCGAAAAATGTGGCTCAATAAAAATTGGAAACAGGAAACTGTGTCACGATGTAATCATTCAAATAAGGATTCGTGTCTAAACGACTGATTACGTATAATCGGCCGAGCGGTGACGATGATTCTTTTTAGATATCTGGTAAACAGTTACGACACAGAACTATTGTACCGCTTTCGTTTTCTTCTTCTTCGTCATATGCCTCTCCATCACTGAAGGTGAAGCTAAACGGTATAGTGCTACGACTGTTTTTATTCCAGTCTTCCCTGATGTTTCTTAGCCATGACTTCTTCCTTCTTTACCACCCCTCTTTCGTTTTAACAAACGAAACAGAAAATTTATAAATATTTATTAAATCATTGGTTACGTTATTTGCATTGATTTATTAAAATCGGGGAATGTATGCAAGACTCCCAAACAAAATAGACACTTGTATCTTGATGGCCGGAATTGCAATATATTATTGGCAGATACGGCGTTAGTCTGCAGTTTAGGAGCAATCTTAAATAACATAAGCAACTTCGATATTTTCCACACATTTATGAATCCGCGGCAGAGGACACTAATTTATCAAAGTCTATTTCGTAACGCCAGGAGCGTTGTTAGCATAGTTAAGCAAACGTCGTAATTTGAACAGGAAAGTTCGTTGAATGCAGACACCTGCTATTAGATCTAACTTACCTGGAATCGTAAACCAATCACTATGACAGTGGAACTGTTGCAATTGCGAAAACTTCAGGCTTAAAATTAGACAGTTACTACAAACTGTAATGAACACACGCCAGTCACATGCAGAAAATATAAGAATATTGACATTAATGGTATTAGATAAAGTAATTAATTTATTCACTTATCACATCTATATAAAGTAGTAGTAGTGGTCGCTCTTTTTTTTTCTTTTTCTCTTTTTTCTTTCTCTAGAAAGTAGTGGTCGCCCTACAGACATTCGACTTTAATCCAGAAATGAGACCATTGGCATCACTATTTATGTGTTAACTATCTGTCAGTAATTATTTATCATCTTACTTAACCATTGCCAAGCAACCATGCAATTGCTTGGAATAACGTACAAATGTACCAAACGCATGCTAGTGTGTGTATGTTTTATTTATTGATCTAATGCATAATTTGCAAATTAAATAAACTAAATGTGAGGGAAATTTCATAGTTCTCCGACCGCGCAATTTTCGTACGAAGCAGTTTACTTCACGTAGTAATATTATTAGGTAATTATACAAAACGCAGATAAAAACGAAGTAATAGAGCCCATACCTTAAACAGACATCAAAAGTTATTAACTGCTATGAGATAAAATGTGTGCATCTTAGTCTCACGCCGCGGCCGGACTGCAGCTAATAACTCAGTCTTACGGCTGGCTAGTAACTGGGCCAGACACGCCACCTCCTCCCTCGTGTTTCAAGCCGCACTTAAAGTTTACGACCAAACAATTTTTATATCTAATTAATGTTTATTATTTTCCATTAAAATTATTGTTCAGACGTTAATGTATAAACTAGAATTAACATAATGTACGTCTATATAGTAACTTCTTAATCAATAAAGAATAATAGAAGCTTTTTATTCTGCACGCGATACAGCAGGCATAACTTTTATTACATAAGGCATAATATTTATATGTCCAAAATGAGCGAGTGTTTCTAATAAGATAAATTTAACCCTTGCGGGGTAGACAGAGATGCACTTCTTCTGGCCTTCACTGGACACATTTTTTTTATTCTTTTTTTTACTTAAGGACTCGATAAACATGCCGCCGGCCAGGCTATCACTGCTTATTTGTTGCTAAGAATTGTTGTTACATTAATTATTGTACTATACTCCCCCCCCCCCCTGTGCCCTTTCAGTGCAAGGCGACATGGGCCTGCCGATGTCGCCTTCTTCCCGGGTCCATTTGTGGACGACAAAGGCCCTCGCCCTTGTCGCCCAGTGAACCCGAGGCCCCTATTAGTTTCCTTCTACGACTGGCAGGGGATACCGTAGTCTTATTCTCAAGAGCATAGAACTAAAAACTACCCTAAAAACACCAATGTTTCACTTGAAAGCAAAAGATATCTACCATATAGCATCAATTTAAATATATGTGAAAGCAATTTATATAGAAGCACACAACGAGGCAGCAATGTCGATTGCTGTGATTAGACAGTTCCATTTCGCCCGCCATTTTATAAATCGATTCTTGGCAAATGGCGGACGGTCCAATTGAATTCGGCAAATATTTGCTTCAATCTTTTTTTTAAAGCCAAGTTAAACATTTGGCGCATACATTTGAATAAAGTATTCTTCACGCTGTAAGTTGTCCCTTTACACGCAAATCAATTTTATTTTTATTTTTATTTTATATTGTATTATCAATAAATAATACAATATAAAATAAAAATATGTCTTTTTTAAATTTATTCTTATGACGTTTGTTTCTAACGTTTCAACCCACGATTGAAAGACCTGTTGAAGGTTATCTATAATTTTATGACTTCAGATATGAGAAGAATATATAATATATATATATATATATATATATATAAACTTTGGAGTACTCCAATTTCAAATTTATCTCTTTTGCTTACGAAGTGCAGGTTTTGGATGGGGACGTTTTTGTTCATATCTTAGATGTCATTTATATAGTATTCTGTCACCGTTTCTTTTCCAAGTGCTTTTCATATTAGGTCTGAGTACATGAAAAAGCCTTTTCAAGTCTATGAATAGCATATAAGGTTCTTTATCATTTGTTAGCTTGCAACACATGGCACCCAGCGATAGTTAGGAATAATAACTACTTCCAATGATATCTTAGTGAACCTGAACCTAATTCTATTTGTAATTCATAATTAATAATTTAGTTTAGTCACATAAACTTGGCATTGTAAACAATAACTTAACTTATTAGTTCGTAATCTGACTTATAATTAATTTTGTAAAAAAAAGATGGCGAGGACGCGAAGTTGTCACAGTAAAAATAATTCTTTGAACAAAGTTACATTGTCTCAATAAAGCGAGTGTACTAGTAATTGGACTATTTCATTTCAAAAATCCTACAATTATAACACATTATTCCGTTTGAATCAGATATGTTTTTGAGCTACAAAGCTGTATTCATTTGCCGTTAAGTGTAATATGGTTAAGTCTGGTATAAGTCGATTTGTATTTCGTAAAGAAAAACTATGAGGAAATGAACCATGGAAGTTAAAATCTCATCTTAGGGGAAATATAATGCGAACAAGCAGTTTAAGTCTAACAAGTAACAAAGGTATTCCTGCACGGTGCACTTAAAAAAATCATCAAATTAGTTTGGCAAGGTCAATGTCACTGAGTAATAGAAACTTCTATTACAGCATCATGTAGAGCGCTGTCTCCCTCGCACTCGCGTTTACGTGTCGAGTGATGTTTTTATCTGTCCGCTGCGGCGTCAGTGCGCGCGGGCTGAGCGCAACGACAGGGCGTCCCAGATCTAGCTAATTTCCCACGGCTTGTGTTATCTGTATTTCCATAGTGATTTGAACATTAGTTGGTGTACTTTGTGTGATTGGAAAACAACGGGTCCCGGTATGTTGCTAAAATTATTACAATATGTACAAGCAAATACTCTTGGGTTCTTCATTACTGTCAGACATTCTTGCGTTGTAACGATATCATCATAACAATGAACTTTATTTACTTAAATTATTCGTGTCGGCAAATGTATACGTCAATAATGTATAATGTTATTTCTGTTTGTTTGTTTTGCTCAATCGTGATGAGTTCGGAATATGTATTGCAAATACACTCGACTGTGGTTTTGTTCAGCCTCATATCTAAGTCAGCAACGTGACCGGAACAGCTCACGATACTAAAAGATGTATGGTGTTACACTAGCTTAGTTAATATCTATTCACTCTTCGATAGCTGATATCCATTTTGTGATTGGATGAAAAAGCGAATTATTTAAACTCTTTGCTGTACGGAATGAAAGACAATGTAAGAGCTATAACCGAGTCCATGGGATATACATAATGGGGATGACTGAACAGACTGAATAGACTGAGAATTGCCGTGGGACAAGATGCAATAAGGTTCACAGGAGATGAAGAAGAACTTCATGTTACTATGAACAACGATCAAAACGTAATCGGTAAAACATAGGTTTTCAAACAATGCTGGGACATAAGAACGATATGAAGAGCGTTAAGGAAATATCTGTCGATAGCGGAGTCAAGTGTGTGACAAATGTACCTTCTACTCCTGTCCACTACAATTAGGAAAACGGATTCAAAGTTTATAGAAGTAATTTCTCTACCTTTAGTACTGCGGCGATAGATAACACGATGTTAATCCATGTTCCCGCGCGTTACATAACTCTTGCTATCGCTTTGTCCTTCAAACCAATTTCTCACACAGTTTCTCTTGGATTCGTTGACCTTCGGTAAAGGACAGGACTTGTCACATTATTATCTACGCTACAGAAGGAGATCATAAAAGTTAATTTAAAATTACAATAGATTTAAATGACATTACTCGTACATGCGACCCGACTGTACTCGTCGTATCTAAAAGTATTTGAATATACGTTAAATTTAACTTTGTATAAGTACGTTGTTTTATCCGACTTCAAAAAAGGAGTCGTTTCTTAATTCGTCTGTATGTTTTTTTTTATATTTGTTACCTCATAACCTATTTTGATGATTCTTTTTATTTGCATGCATCCATGAGAAAACCGTAAATCCTTAAATTTATATTAAGTATATTAAGTACTCAGCAAATGACGGACAATTTTAAGGCTGTTTATGTTTTGATTAATTCTATTTCGTAATGTTCTTACGATAATTCGGAAATACAAAACGGTGTCCGCGCGTAATAGCTCTTAACGTTTGATTTGATATGAAGTTAGTATTTGACTAGTAGCTGGGTTCTGAAATTACGGTTATGAACAAGGTTCTATTCTCAGCCTGCTTGTAAACGATCAGATTCCATTTTTCGGAACATTTTATTAAATCGCTCCATAAACTAGCCCAGTAGGTTTATGCAATATGTGCCAATCCCTTTGGGTCAACGCCGTGAGTGCTTATTAATATTATTGTATACTTTATGGCAAAGACGATTTCGCTATACGTATAAAGTGTCTCTGTGTAAATATAAGTCCCCAAAATTGCTTTGGATTACAGTAAAACTTCGTGTTCGCAGTGAGGCTAGGATCGATCTTGCGACCTGATATCGGTTGGCGCATTGCCAGAGCGTTACGCCCCGCACACTTAACTTCGTAGCTCGTGTTCTTGTAAGAAGCTCGTTCATGAATTTTTGCGTCACAAGTTAATAACTTAGTTTCCTGAAAACTTCGTACAATTCATTGACTTCCTCGTTCTTTTTTAGCTGTTAAAAATTTTAATATTTTGAAGTCGACACTTTTCTATTTTCCCTTTTTTATTCTCTTACCGAAAATGTAGAGTTTAAAGAATAATCGAATATGTTTTTATAAAGTTATTTAAAAACTTAAAATCTACTGTAATAAAGAAGTGTTATCAATTGTGTTAAGCAAGAACCACTCCTCAGGCGAAGGTGAAGGCCTCCACCAAAGACATCCATATAGTTCTATTATTACGAGTACTTCTGTTATATCGCCTGACCGTTTCACGAGGGATTAGCCTCTGAGGCATTTACGATACGAAATATTAATAATAATACCGATATTCCAAAATATATAATGAAATGACTAACTCATTACGTTCTCAAAGTGCAAGACGATTTTTTGTACAGCCGAAATTCCGATGTTTATTATTAAATACATATAATACTGCATCAGTAGCGACCCCTTTTGTTTGTTTCGACCATTTAGCAATTCCTTTGTAGATTAAGAAGGGCGAAGTCAGAATACTAACTTATTTGTAACATATGAATGTGAAAAATGCAATGAAATGATCCTGTTACGATGGCGAAAAATCGAAATAACGTAATCTCTGCCCATCCTTGTTGGTCAAGGACTCACGACTGGTTTTATATTCATTACTTCCTACAAAGTTAGTAGTATAAGATACTCCGCCGATATATCGATCGCGTGTCCCATCACCAGCTGGCACGTTGCCAACGAGCCACTCCACCACGCTCGCAACTTAGTCGCAGTCGAGAGCATTTGTTGCAAGTTGCTGATGCCATGTGCTATTTGTTGCGATGTACTTCAGCTTTAAACACTTTCTTTTCCTAATACATCTTAAATTGCCAAAACAAGTGCTAAAAACTATTTTTAGCGACCCTTAGCCTGCTATAACCACAAAAGGTAAGCTGGATTCAATTCCAAATAGCAATAAGTTTGTACCACTGGACAGGTGGCTATGCAATGTCTTGATATTTTTCCGACGAAAGCTACCGACAGAATCGTGGTTCGCCTTTCTCGGCGCCCTCATAAAACTTACGAATAACTTGTATAATATTTTATTATTTGTATTTTGTTTGTAATATTTTACTGTTCTATTATATAAATGTAATTTTCAGAACGTTCTATTCGTTATTATTTCGTTATACCCATGAAGTGGTATAACAATTGAAGGCCTCGTTTCCCGTTGGCCGCTCTAATGGCAGCCCCATTTTCTTGAAAACAATTATGAGATACTTCTATAATTGTTTAAATATAACTAAAGAGCACAGCTGAAGAGCGGCAACAATGGCCGAGCAAAACGCCTCGATGACTTAAACATTACCCCCGAGAACTAAAACGACGTTGCGTCTATTCTGTATACTTCATTTATGTCATTTCTGAGTCAGCCTTACCGACTCAGTCTCCAGTAAAACGGAGAACAAAACGACTGGCGTGTGCAGGAGTAAACACTTTATATTACACATTCTTATTACCCTAACGTCATTGACTTATTGTTTGTTGCTTAGTAGCGCCATCTACTGAAGTATACCCGATAAAACGACATTTTCTAAGAATTATAACTAGTTAGATTGATTTATCGTCCCCGAAACCCCTTGCATGCATGATTTCATGAATTGCTCGTTTAAATATATTAGATATGAATGCTTGTAGTCCTAAGTCCCCGCTATGGGGCAAAGGGCAGAGAGAGGGACAGTGCGTCGCCCTTCGCTCTGTCTTGGGCTAGGTGTTTTGCCCCGGACCATGTCAACCCGTTCGTCTTCATGTCCGCCTTTACTGATCGCCGCCACGTTTGCTTAGGACGGCCACGTTTCCTTGTTCCTGGTGCCTTGTCCACTCCGAGGCCAATCTATGACCATTTGTGGCACTTTATTTGCTGGCCGACCTTTTTGATGATCCTTAGATATGTATAACTTGTTATAACAAAACTGGTGTAGAAACCGGGAGTAGGATGTATCGCGACAATTTCTATAAGTACACGTGGACATAAGTTACAGTCAATTGTCTGAATGGTTAGCAGGAATGTTACTAACTCGGCTTTTCCAATTTACTGCCTGCATATTGTAGCTGTACTATGTGGTGGAGTGTTCAAAGAAGTAGCAGGAGTGTGCTATCTCCAGAGAGGGAGAACCGCACGCTAACAGCTTTTTAACAGCAAGCGCATTTCTTTTTCCACACAACATATACATTTTTTCATTCTTAAGTAATCATGCTGTGAGATACTATACGAGTATATAGCCCGGCTAAGGGCTGGATGTCCGACTTAGAACCTGCCCTTTTAGAATTTTCCGTTTAATGGGATATTATTAAATACGTAAAAGCACTTCTCAGTCATATTCTGCGTACAAATCGTGTCACAGTGCACCGTGAGCTTGATATGCGTTGAAAGAGGAATAAGATAAATGAAAAACAATCAAAGCTAAAGACATACTACATTTCAAGCGAAAACGATACCGGCATCCGGCGCAGCGGGACGAGGGCACGAGGGTGAACCAAATGTAGGTAATTTGTGCGTAGATTTCAGCTCTCTGCCGCGAGATGTCGTTACGTTTTATGGTCGCCGTAACGTAACACGCCTCCAATCACACATATGGTACACGTTTACGATGCTCTGACTATATGTACTACCACGCAGTACTATAACTTATACTAAGGCTGTCTAAGTTATAGCAGGGTAGACAGAAATATCTATTGTTATCCGCTGATTTGGTGGAAATTGGATAACGCTTATTAAGTCCGTGTTTATATCAAAAGTCATATCATGTCCCAATTTCAATTTTTCTTCTCCTTTCTCAAATTCTACGTGTAAAGGGTTCTAGCGGTACGCGTAGCGGGTGTCCGTTGCACAGCTCAGGTCATAGATAAAAGACAATGGATATCTCATTGATCGAGAGCACCACAAAACTCTAAAAGGAAAGAATTAAAACTAGAGTATATATCGCGGAACTACTGTCCACTTTTCAGAGACAACGAGTTCCAAACCTGACATATATATTATAATTCGGCGTATCAATTCATGGCTTACTTCGTTCTAGTACATACCGGGAAATCTACAGGGTCCAATTCTTGCAGGTACGGGCTTCGAGGTAATGACTCTAAACGGTAAACTACTAAAAAGTTAATAACCGATGAAAACGGCATCATGACTTATTTCGTTCAAATTAGTTGGACTCCTATGATGACGTCACGCATATAGATGAAATCTTATAAAACATAAGAACATAATTTCCGCAAACCTAATCCCGGGTCGGTCGTTGCTCACTAAAAGGTGAAGGTTCTTGTGTTTTCTTTAACGAGTTCAGGCTGAGGTCGGGAATAGGGCGGGCGGGAACAAAGCGCCGCTACAAAGGGCAAGCGGAGATTATTTAGCACATTGTGCGTAGACAAAGCGTAGTGGCCTTACTTACACTGTACTTACATACATGTTACTTGCGTGACGGCTCATGGATGGAGGACGTGGACTACATTGTGAACCCTAGGTTTTGTTCCCAAGTGACAAAACACTTGACTTACAAATATGTGACGACACAGACGACTTTATCAATATTAAATGAAATATTTGTAATACATAATATCTTCGATTCGAGTTCATGTATCCTACGAACCACAAAAGGCAGTGTCTGCATGTAAGTGTGTATGAGAGGTGTTGCTTTATTTATTCCAAAAGTGTGTAATTATGTTTACATCTTCCACTGCTGAAGATAACCACGATTTCCAGAACCCGGTCGTAAGCGGTATTTTTTACGAGTGACTTGCAAATCACAATTACTGTTTATATTGTGTTATCAATGTTCAATAATATCTTATCACTGTTATCACTGGACATATTACTAACGCGTGTGTTATGAGGTTCATACAAGTTGCAGTCGTCGATTCTGATTCTTTGCTTTTTATTGACACGAGAAACTATGTTTTATCATAAAAATTATTTCTATTTTTTTTTTCGAATCTATGCTGTTTGGCGATTAGAAAGCCTGAATTACTCCCTATTACATCCGCTGTACGCCAGTGGGAATCACGTCGAAGTCGGTCCAGCTGTTCTAGAGATTATTTGCAACAAACAGACAAAAATTGTAAAAAAAAGACACTCCAATTGTATTTATTTGTGCTGTATAGATTACAAACTGCCAATATTAATTAAGGATATTGGTACATAGGGGGTCCGCGTGAGGATATTTCGCACTACCTATATTAAGACACAGTGTCTGTAACACGCTGTGTTGTATTGAAGCAGATAAGGTAATCAGACAAAGAGCGCACAGGCCCATTCACTGAGTACATAAGTGAAGCTCCGCCCGAACTTTGGCTTTGACATGTTTATTCAGACACAGTGAGGTTCAGATGCTCTAGTGAGAGCCTCCTCTTTGATCTATATATATATAACTCTAGTTCAAATTGGTGGCAGTGGCAATCAGGGTTGTTTGTCGCTTCATAGTTACTCCTCTAAGTCAGTTTCAGTCTTTTAAACAGCTGTGAAAGTGTCTTAACAGATATGTAGAGAAACATATCTGATAACGGAAAGCGACCTCTGTATATCTGTATGTGTATATCTAATCCTGTTCATTACGAACTCTGAAGCCTCTATCTCTACATTGTAAATAAATTTCCGTTTGCGAATAAACTCACCAGGCATTTCTCAATTCTCAGACTATATTCGCTCAGCGCTCAGTCTTTGCCGATTCTTATCATATTTCGTAGTAATATTTTCAGGTATTGGTTTATTATACTTTCGTTTTCGCAGAATAAGATCTTTCCATCTCGTTTGATTTAATTCTATTATTGTAAGACTGTGTGCTTACAGGCTTAAGGTATTGCGTTGTCTGTATCAATTCCCATTTTATTACGTAAATATGTGTTTGGTTGAAATTAATTTTAGCGTTGAACATTTGTCGTAGAATCAATGTTTTAAGCGTCAATAGTCTAATATGTACTGTCTGTGTACGGTTCGCGACCAGTTCAATCCACCATTCTATTTAACGTGAACCATCTCCTAGCGCAAGGTCACGCTTAGTTGGAAAGATTAACAGGAATGTTAGTAATTTTTGTGAAAATAAGGTTAATTATAGTTTTGCGTTGAATCTGCAGGGCCCGGTGAAAAATGTGGAATTGGTTATCATGTCCTGAATTGAGAAAGGTATGAATAATGGTTTGTATATACAGAGAGTGAACAGAGCGCGGGACAAGAAGGAAACTAACGATGCAATAGTGTAAGAGCGTTGAGCACGCCCTCAGACCATTTGTGATTGAGGTTGAGTGATTTTGAAAGTACTGTGATGTGGTATGTGTCCATATATTTAACTTATAAAGTTAAAGCTTTTATATATTGTCCCACTGTGTGACTCTGGCATTTTTGCAAAGAGAGTATAAGAACATAGTTCGCCACGCACACCAAGTGCGGCTTGGCAGACATATCTAGTTCTAACACACGCAGGTTTCCTCACGATGTTTTCTTACACTGTCGACCGCGTGGTAAATCTGCACATAAAATTGCCGGCTCCTGGGATCGAATTGTGGCTGTTAGTTATGCAGGGGTTTGTGGGCGGTATCACTTAACATACCTGAACCACATTTGCTTAATTGTCGTATAAAAAATGTTATGAATAACTATCTATATTTAACTTGAAACACAAAAGCGTAGAGCGCGCGGTGAAATTGGCGACTCGATCATACTTACAGCTTAGAGTTACTCGTCGTCGGGTTGGATGCTGTTCGGCGCTGTTCGCTGCTCACGCTGTTCGGTTTAATTGGAAACAAACAGAAACTACCCGCTATTCGGTCGCTGCTTATCGCAACTTAAACTCATTCCGCCGCCGGTTGGAATCGATCTGGCGACCTCATATTCCCTGGCGCTGTGCCAACGCGTGATGCTGACGCGTACCTTCGTAGTTTGGGGTGAGTTAGGAACTTTTATATACACTAATGCTACGTGTATAATTATAAGAAGTCGGTGAATGTGTTACGAAAACTCGTATTGGGCGAGGCGAATGGAAGTTGTGAGAGATATATAAGTTAGTGAAGACAGAAGAAGAAAGAGAGTTACGTTACGTATATCTAAGACACAATGCAGGCCTATTGTCTGTTTCACACTATAGGAGCAAGAGAGAGCGGTGCGCGCGCACATTTTCTTTCGCTCATGAATATATACATATTATATATTGTGAATATAGTATACATAATGTAAACTGACATATAGACGGAGATAAATAACGCTTATTCCAGTCGCGTGGTCTCAGAATGGCACTCGTATCCTGCAGGCGCAGTTCTCTGCCGGCCCTTGGGCACTAATCCCCCCATTTGTATTTCATACATGTATTGACAAGAATGATATAATATACAGTGTCATTTGACTCCTCGCAGTCGGATATAGTACAGTGAGAGGCGCACGTGCACAGCGGTGCCATGTAACAGTTACTGCTTGCTGTTACTGTGTACTACTGTAGTGTGTTTTGTTAAATAAGCGCTCACTTCTGCCTTCTCTGCTGAGACGTCAAAGTACCCAAGCAAAGTCCTTGAATAACAACAAATATCTGTTATTACTTCATCTATTATGCTTTATTAATTTGTATATAAAGTACTACCAGTCAACGATGTACATGTTTGATTTGATTTCCCTCGTATTTCACGTAGTAGCGGAGAAGTAGCATCGTGCAGATATAAAACATTTGGCAACACGGTCACTGAACGAATCTCGAGCCCCGCGCCGTACATTAAAAATACATTACGTGATACTGAACTTCTACAGGCGGAGCAACACACAGCACTAGAAGTGAATCAGACTTGATATAAAATTCAATATTGCTTATGATGTTCTCGACATGTCCGGATTGGCGAACGTTGTTCTGATTCTATTGCTATAATATCAGAGACGAAAACTAAGAAATCATTACTTTCCAAGCAACAATTTCTAACCTAAACGTAATTTTTATAATGCCCGGAGTCTTGTGTCGTTCAATTTTATTGAAATCAGTTTTAGTAAAAAGCTAGTGCCAGTAGTAACTACGCGTACTAAGGGGCACACTATGTGGCGTACTGAATGGCGTACTGTGTGACGTACTATGAGGTACATAGTGTCGTGTAATGCATAGCGTACTGTGTGGCGCACTACGTGGCGTACTGAGTGACGTATTGAGTTGCGCACTGTGTGGCTAATTGTACTCACGACGTACTGTATAATTAAAATTAAGAACTAAAGAATTTTTGTAATGTTTACTTTTTGATTTTAATTTTTCCCTTACGACATGGACGAGGGACCGTTGAGGCTTGAAGGCCGTTAACTAAAAGTATTAGAACTTATGTTAAGTCTGATGAGCGGCGTCTGCCCGAGGAATTCAAGTGCCCCGCAAAGGAAGGAGTTGACGTGCCCGAGTCTTTCAGTCATAAGAAAAAAGTTTGTATGTACTCGAACCTTCTGTACCTTTTTATTGTAAATGTATTCCGTTTAATAAAAAGAGGGGACAACACTCCGCCCAGAACAACGAGCAGACACAAGTGAGCGCCACGCCAGTGTAAATGGGACAGGAAAATATCATTTCTGTATTGTGATTAATGGCTTTCCACATTGTGTTTCCTTCGGGGCTGGCAGAGCTTTTAGGATCGATGCGGCGACCTCAAACAGTTTGGCGCCCGCGTGTTGTTGTTGACGCGGAAAGATCACTGAGCCGTTAAGTCCAACTTTTGGTTTTATTTCACGACGACGCGGTGACCTGGCACAACTTTAAACCAATAATTGGCACAGAAAAATTGTTTGCGAGTTACATCTTCCTTGTCATCAATTTTGTACAAGCATATAGAATGCCGAGTGTAAGCTGGTTTGTACCATATATATATATGGTAGTACATATATATAAATAGTTTTTTGGAAGTTATATACGACTTACATAATTATGAAATGTGACTTTTTTTTTATCTTACCGACATAATAATAAAAACATGAACTTGTTTTTAGAATTTAAGTAAAGAAATCATGAGTGTGGTTTAACATTCTATCTGTTGTTGGCTTAGTATTGCCTGGGAATACCGTCTACTGAAGTGACTATAGAACGATTTTTTTAAAGAAATTTCATGAAAATCATTGGAGCCGTTACCGACAGTCAGATTACATATACACGAAAATCTTTCATTTAAAGGTATTAGATGGATATATGTTTAAAAGGCACGGTCGTTAAGAAGCTTGTGTTGTGTGACAGCACGCGTACATCACTTGGAAAAATGTAATTAACGCGTTGTCCGGGATTCCCGGATTTAGAGGCGACGCGTGTGAACGCTCGGCGCGTGCAATTAAAAAGTAAAATAAAAATTCGTGTCGCTCGTGAACACGTCACGTTGTTAAGTAATTGACGGCGGCGCGCGTTGCCAACTTAATTGACTTAATCGCTCGATTGTTGCGATACGCGTCAAGTAACTCGCGGCGTGATGGCCGCGTTATTGCTGCCGTACATAATATCACGCGTACAAATATTATGAACATAAAGTTTGACATATGGATACATTTTGTATTTCTTCTTTTTAACCTACTTCAAAATCGAGGAGGTTCTCAATTCGTCTGTATGTATTTTATTTTTGGTACACCATGATTTGAATGATTTTTTTTTTATTGAAAGCGAAGTCGTTTTAATTTCATTTAGTCCAATTCTGTCAATTACATCCATGAGAAAACCATTTAAGTCTTCAATTTTCATCATGTACGTCTGTGACAAATGGACGTACAACTCAATACCCCGCCGAACGATTTCGATGATTCATTTTTAATTGGTAAGGATGTACTTCAAAGGTAATTTGATGAGAAATTTTTCGTAATATACGTATTGTATTTAAAGTTGGATTTTCTTTTTACTCGTAAATAATAACATTAAGGCCATTTTAAGTTTTGACACCGCGCCGCGGAAGAACGATAGAACGATCTTGTTTTCATGTTGTAAATTTATAAGCGTCAATAGCGTAATGGTTTAGGGTACGGCCTGCGAATCGTAAGGTCGTGGGTTCGAATCTACCATTCGATTATTGCCGTGAACCATGTTCTAGCACAAGCTTAAGCTCAGTTGGAAGTGTTAACAAGATTGTTAGTAATATTTCTGAAAAAAAAAGAAATATTGCTAGCTTTGTTTAAAAAAAAAATGTCCGGAGATTCTTGAGCCACGAAATACGTCTTTGGTCTTGGACGTTTTTCCGGAATTTTTCCTTGGATAATGAGTTGGAGTAGGCGTTATTTATTAATACGCTATTTTTTCTCAACCAATGGTAAAGCTGCTACATCAAGACGTTGTCTGAATGTTTGGTCAATCTTACGCTGTCCATACTTGTCATAATTTTAATATCCTATGGTGCCTGTTCAACTAGAGGACATGATTTTGTACTTGCATGATTAAGGAAGATACTAGTCTCCGTCAGACCTCGCTGAACCATTGGCTCCAGCTGGGCAGCAAACAACGATTTATCTATATATATATAACAGAGAATGTGTGTGCTTTGATCCGTACAGGCTCCAAAACGACTGGACCGATTTCAATGAAACTTTCAGGGAATCTTCAGATTGACATGACGGGTAATCTTGTAAAGTGTTATGGGAACGATCGGAGCACTCCTCTTTTTGAACTGTCAAATACAGCTGTTATTTATATTATGATGATATTCTATTGTTTTATAACCCAAATTTATATTGAAACATGCTGTGTGTATATTTATGTCATTATGAACCATTTTGAAGTACAATGGAGTATAATAAATTCCTAAATGATAAGAATGGTTTTGTATTTACTGATATATACATGGGTGTAGGTAATGATTTTCACCCGCTCGAGAAGAGAATATTGTATATATAATTTGAATATTGTGAGAGTTAAATTAAATATTTAATGACGTAAGTTTATTGTTTAAATAAAATAAAGCAAAATCTAGCTCGGCGAAGCGGGCTGTGTACGCTAGTGTCTTATACAAACATCGTTGTCGGATTGAAAAAGCTGCCTTTTTAATATTTCTTGACCTCTTAAAGACATTGTCGGAATGCAGAATTCGCGCTAGAAAATGTTGCCTTTTGTTACAAAAGGGGTCGGTGAAAATCTACAATTTCTTAATGAAACATTCATAACATTGTATTATTTTTATACAAGTCTTATAATTGCGCCTGGTAATTATTTCGCCTGCCATCACCAACTGTCTTTATGTAATAGTAGTATATAATGATAATAAATTGTACACGAGTAGCGGTTGATTTGCAACTGGGTCAGTAAGTGTTGCCACCGATCGGTTTCCCGGTAACCGTGGCACAAACAAACCCTTTCGCTAAGGGTGAATATCTATAAATAAACCTCACCCCTTGGCAATTGTAAGTAGCTTCATCAACTAACAACTACCACGAATCGATCGGGACATGCTATCTAGACCGCAGACAATTACACTAATCACATGAATTATATACGGGGAGGAAGGACTATCGTTCAATTTTACGGTTTCCTTTTTTCAATTTGCTACTAAGACAAATATCATTTGCTTTTTTTTTATGACCGTGTAGTTGGTAGACTGGCCGGAGAAGCTGACCTTGACTGTTTCACCGGATTGCGAGGTGGGATAGCTCAGATTGGAACTCTTTTATTCTCGTAACTCGACACAAGGTCACCTCAGCTTCATTTGATGTTATAATCAAACCGATCTGTTAAAGTTATATCAATTATGATTAAATCATTAGCAAATACGTCAATCCCCAACACGCATACAAATGACGTGCCCTTGGTACGCCATCGGTAAAACATAGTGCCACCAAAGAACTAAAAGATTACAAGAACTAGCAAATATCGACCACTATGATGCCAATAAACGTTCATTTTGTACACAATTGAATCGAGCGTATATATAGAAACAATACTTGGCCGTCCGTAGAATTTTGAAAATTAAATAAATTGTACAACAACAGCGAGTCGGCGGCCGATTGTTAGAAAACGATTGCATTTTGTGTTGATATTTCCGACTGTTTTCCAAACAAAACTTTTTTTTACTACAAAGGAAACAATTTCCTATTGAAGGCAAATATTTAGTGCAGCTTGAATATAGCGATACATTGTTATAGCAAGCCGACTTTCGTAACAAATGATGTTTGCTGCGTTTGGCGTTGGCTTCGTTTTCATTATTGATTGCACTCGTTTGTACATTTAGATTTTTAAAAGGGTGGACAGGACGTTCACTTCGAGCAGGGAAAGAGCCGTGACAACACTTTGGAATACAAAATTATGGTCAGTGTGATAATTGCCCCAATCGCAATAATACAATAGTTCTCGTTCATCAACATTAGGCTGCAGCAGTCCACTGCTGGACTCAGCATGCTTTTTGCCGACGTTTTTACCGGATTATTAAAAAGAGACATGTATTTTTTATTTTCCTAATCCTTTCAAGTACTTAAATAAAAACCTATCAGCACAATTGAAAAAAACCAATCAAGTAAATATAAAATTAGGCAATTTTTTTTTCAAATTATGTTGCTTCTATAATATTTGGAGCAACTTACCTGTCGTGACACCACATGAATTTTTCCTCTATTTTTTTTTTCGAAATATTACTAATATTTCTATCAACAATTCCAACTAAGCTCAAGGTTGTGCTAGGACATAGTTCGCGACAATAGTGGAATGGCGGCTTCGAAAAAACGGCTTAGGTTTTAAAGACCGTACACTATTTTAGATTAAGATTAAGATTAGGCGTATCTGTTGCCCTGTTGTTCGGCCACACCTATCAATACTTTATAAATGTATGTATCTGTATGTAGTAAGAAAATTGAATATAAAAAAGGATTTCTACAATCACATAATTTATCCACACAAAGTCCTAACTCTTTCCTTTACTTACTTCTGAAAACTAAGACCAAAGATGTTTTATCCCAAACCTTTTCGCGGCCTCCAGGGGTGTGTGTTCAGATTCAAAGCGGGTCATTTGTTAAGACTCCCGAAGTCTTCTCGTAAGATATTGGATAAGCGAAAGGATCACAGGAAGCCGTAAAACGTAATGCCTTCCCACGCCGGGGACGCTTTTGTGTGAGACTTACACGAGCTCTATGTAACAGATTTTATTTCTTCACTACCTATTCGTATAAAGTGGAGTCTAGTTGTCTACTTCAGAAGACTAGAATAACTATTCCTGTTATGTGGTAATCAGCGATCTATATAGTGGCGTAATTATGCAAGACTCGTGGTAGCTCAGTGTCCGGTCGGTCGCCACAAGTTACTTATTACGCGACCCGAGTTCGATCCCTAGTGCCGGCTCTAAAGAATTGTTTGTTGCAATTTTAAGTGCTAAAAAAATAAATCAAGGTGCGCCCCGCGGTGTTACCCGCGATTAAAAACTATTTGTTATAATTCTTAAATTTTATATTAGACAAATGAGTATATTAAAGTAGCTTATTACGTCACTCTTCACCACACCAGCTACACAGCCAGCCAGTAAAAGTCTCGTCAAAATCGGTACAGCTGTTAGCAGCAGACATTAGCAGGAACAAACGGACGGATAGACAGTTATTAATTGCATAAAATGTTATTTCAGTACGTGTAACGTATGTAGTACATATGTAGTAAAGAGCGGTTATTTTAATATTACAAACAGACACCTTAACTTTATTTATTTGTATAGATATAATTTTTCAATCGAAGCGTTAATAGTGTAATGGCTTTGGGTATGGTCTGCGGATCGTAAAGTAGTAGGTTCGATTCTACCATTCAACTATTGACGTGAACCATCTCCTTGGACAAGCTTCAGCTTCTTCGGAATGATTAACAAGAATGTTAGTAATATTTATGAAAAAACAGTAATATTGCTTTTTTTTTTAAAAAAAACTTTAGAATGAAATATTACTTTAACAAAAGTGTAATATTATCTTTTGTTTCAGCCAATTAAAAGTTTCCACTTATTAATGACGATAAGTAAACAAGAAATGTACAAGAAACGAAAAAAATAGAACAATACGTTACATAATATATATTATATAAATAAATACTATATAATATAAATTGCAGAGCGATGTTTCATTGAAAGAAAACTTTTTACTGTTACATTAAGACACTCGCCGCGCGCCCGACTTATTTTAAAACAATTTATCTTTTTAATACGTCCCCTGACAGCCAGGAACTGTAGAAACACTACATTTAACATTCCAGATATTTAAATAGCTCCGAGTTACCGGGTTAATTCGTGAATATATAAAATATAAACGAGTCCCAGGTCCCCGAATGACGTCAGCACTCACAAACTGCCGGTCTGTCCGCCTGCTATTGATCCCAACTAAACCTGTCCGCTGTCAGACATTTCTACCGGCAGACATCGCACACCACACCGGTATTGACAAATATTGCGTGCGTGTTATACTTCTTTGGCAATTGTAATGATTTGTAGGTCTTGTGGAATAAAATAGGTCCAACAACTAATACACTCGCTTTATTGAGACAACGTAACGTTGTACAAAGAATTATTTATAACGAATACCGTCACAACTGCGCGTCCTCACAATCTTTATACAAAATTAATTAGAAGTCAGATTATGAACTAATAAAGTTAAACTATTGTTTACAATGCCACACAAAAGTAATTAAATAATACAAATTTAAAGAAGTAATTTTACAAGCAAAAACAAAAATCAACTATAAATCAAGTGAAATGATAAACGTTCAGGGGCGTCCATAATGTATTTCAGAATTATCGCATATAAAAAATTAGTTAGAACCTAAACAAATCAAACTAATTTTAAAGTACATCCTGTCCAATAAAAAATAATTAAGCCAAATTGAACAAGTTATACGGTTTTTCATTAATGCCATTATTAGAATAGGACCGCACTGGAATCATCAGTTCTAAAATAAAAAATAATCATCAAAATTGGTTCACCCACTCCAAAGTTATGTTGTACTCGTAACAAACAAACATAAATTGAGAATTGAGAACTTCCTCGTTTTCAGAAGTCGGTGGGAAATTAAATAAATAAATATTATATTAAATAATATTTTAATGTATATATATACTCAGGAACAGCACAATTTTTTCGAAGAAGTATCACTTCAAAATGTTCATTTTTTTTTATAATCTGATTAATTTGTTCGATCCGAGCTTTTTTCCACCGTTCAAGACGCGCCTGACGTAAAGCGCTATCGCGACTAGTGCGGAAGCTCTCAAACGTGTGTTTCCGCTCATTACGTAGACAGCAAATAGTTGGGGGACCGGATGCTCCCCGCCTTCATATTTTAATTCTTCCGTTTTTACTGAAAATATTTTATACTATTACACAATATACATCGGATAAAACGATAACAAAAGTTATGGTACAGTTTTCCAATCTATAACCTGTGGAGAATATTCATTTCATTCGCAGAGCTTCCTCTAGACATCAACCTCCATTCGCTTCTCCCAATCACACTTCGTAACTCTTCTTCTATTATCACTCTTCGAAAATCATGGAGCCGTGGCTTAGCTCACTCGACACTAACAGCTCAAGGTCACCAAATTCTCGGAAGAACTTGTAATAAATGTATACTATTTAGGATTTCGATCTCGTATCAACCCGTAAAGGCTAAAAGCTGCATATGGCAAAAAAATAATTTAACTCTAACGAAATTGAAGTCCCAAACATGACCGGAGCCGCACATAACACTATAATCAAAGAATAGACCCACTATAATCAAACAAAGTCCTCTTTAATATGAAACATAAAGAAGCAAAACATAATTGAAGGACTCAATAGAACGTCGGGCGGTCCGAGCGTAACCTAATCTAATATTATGAAGTCCGCTCCACAGGGCGGCGGAATCGATCCGGTGACCCGGTCTCCGCCGGCGCCGAGCCAGCACATCACGATATTGAATTGTTCAATAGCAACAGCCCGTCGCACGTTACGTAACTACAATTGTACCTCTTACGTGTTTGTCCCGAGCGCGGCGGCGTGAGGATAGTCCGCTAGTTAAGTTAAAGAACAATAATCTTAGTCTACTTACTGATATCAAAGTGAAAGAGGATTATTTTTACTAAATATAATTTGCAGTGTAAAGTTGCATGTATTCGGACACGTAGAGGGTTGGCAGCGACACACAAACACGACTCGACTCACAAAAATACTTTATTTAAATAACTGGTTAATTTTTTATTCTTAGACTAGCTGCGCCCCGTCGTATTACCTGTGATTAAAAACAATTTATTTTAATGTGTCTAAAATAAAAGTAAAAAATTAGATCTGTTTGTGAAAATCGTGTCAAAATCGGTTTCATAGATTAGCCGGAACAAACAGACAAATGTAAAGTGTTTTGGTATATCTATCGTACGTACTCGTATATTTCACATTACAACATCGTATACTACAGCATTACATATGTACAAGTCCATGTCATTAGTATTTATATACTAAGTTAAACTCGTACATGATGTATATTAATAATTATAAATTGATTGTTTATTGTGGAAACACAGTAACACACACACATACTCACACATATACACAAATACATTTGAAAACAGATTTTATTTTTAACTTTATTTATATTTAGTTACTCACTTTTTTATCTTTTTTTTTCCTTTCTTAACGTTTAAGATTACAAAAATGACGGGGAAGACATTAGTTCCTGAGATACAGCTTACGCTAGTTCGGGAGTTAAGGGACTCACCTTTATATGTATTCAATTTTTTTGATGCAAATAAACTATATTAATTTTATTATGTAGTGTATTGTTTTTTTTACTTACGGTTCGATCAAATGTTGATCATATCACAACAAAATACTTTTTACGCGTTTAGTCACTGAGCTACGTGCGTTATGTGACGTCACTACGACGTCCGGTAACGTTACCAATTATCGATAAATTACTTATAAATATTCAATTATCAGTTGAGACGTTTGTGTTACGGCTCCTAACTGAAGTAATCACGTGACCCGCGCATAATATAACGCGTGAATATATGTGACCTCTATATGTATTTGAAGAAGCTTATAATAGTTTACCTTGATAGGTTTATATTACGATAGTTAATTAGCATGTTAGTTTTCGTGTGCGGGGACTTTTTTCCTGACCTTTGTAACTTGGGGGCTAGTATTCCAGCGGATTTCTAGCTTTTTGGAACGAAGTTCTTTACGGCTTTGGAGTAGATAGGAGTTTTGCTGTATGACCGATCTGAAAATTATGTAAGACTAAAACCGTAAGAAAAATATATAACGAAAGTGCTATAGTCGTATACACGGCGGCCGACAGCGTGACTATTGAGCGTGCATATTTATTAATAAATGTAATTTAATTATTAATACAATTTTATATTGTAGAAAAGCACAAAGCGGCATTTTTTGTACTTAGTAATTTGTAATTTGAAAGAACTATTATTAACATCATTTTAAAATCAAGAATCAATAATTAAATCAAAGAAGAATTATGAGAATACATATAAAATTGAATAATGTGCAAATTGTGTTGTTTCTAAATTAGCCGAAGTGTATATTAATCCGATATTCTATGTTAAGTTCGTTCCTTAACGACACAACGTGACTTTTCTATTCATATTACATTACAATACACACGTATTCTCTAAGGGTTTGGATTTTATTACGATTTCATTTTAACTTCGACCTAAAACTTTTGCCGTGTCAGTGTTACAGTTGTTAGCGGGCTACGTGACACGGGTGTTATAATTATTTTTTAAATTTGTGGATTAAATAAAAAAGTTTAATACTACAGCGTCATGTCGCACGAAGCTATAAACCACAAATATCGATAGGCGTACAAAATTGGGCAGTTCCCGCAACCTGTGCCTCTCGTAAATTTTCCTTATCCTTTTGTGCCCTTAACAGATGTCTTCCCGCAGGATTGCAGGCACTCGGTAGCATTTTGCGTACAACAGCTTCCTTAATATCTGAGGTGGGTCGTCCTGTCTCCGTAAGAATGATAAGGGTCGGTGGTATTTATTTGTTGTCTGTTGGCCGCTGTGCAGTTTACTATTGAATACTCTACTATGATTTAACTACAGCATAACTCATCTTTACCTCAATTCACTATCAACATGTGAAGGCAAGTGTCACCAGCCGCGTTTCCTAAATGATTTTTCCTTCAATACCTAATAATACCGAGTATGTCCGTTCTCAACACACTTGCAGCTCCTTCGACTTTGTGGATGTTCTCGGGGGACGGTGATCACTTGAGATAATAAATAACATTAAAAAAAATTGTGACGTGATCTTAAACGCCCCGTCCCCGCGTGAAAATTACCGCTGCACAGTGTTCACAACGGAATTCTGAGTAATATTTCCAATGTAGACATATTTATTAGAAGCCATCAGCAATAGCTTCCACGAATATAATATTACTGAGCTAGCTGCGCCCCGCGGTGTTACCTGTATTAAAAAATTATGTCCTTTTCTGTACCCCTTATAAACTTAATTTCTTTTATTTTTATAGATAATTTTCTAAAATACAAGTAAGCCTCAGTAACTCCTACTTACTTCAGCTATCTGCCAGTGAAAGTCCCGTTAAAATCTGACCGACCGTTCGAGAGATTAACCGGAATAAACAGACAGATAAACGGACAGACAAAAATTTAAAAAAATGTTATTTTGGTATACGTACCGTATATTTTAATAACCACCAAACAAAAAGACACTACAATTTTATTTATTTGTTTAAGATTCACTTTCAAGTGAAACAAACATACCGACCATTTAACAAATAAAATGGGAGCAAAACGTTAAAATGGCAAATATTTAGATGAGAGCGCTTTGATACGAAATCTCTTGCGATCTTAAACAAATTCCCTTGCATTCTGCGGAGACTCCGCACAGTTATGGCAGATTAATCCTACAACATTTCTTACGACGGCGTGCCATTATGTCTAAACATTGGCATAGACATAGATTATTGCAACATTTTTCGTTCTTTAACATAAATAAAGGCAAACGAGCAATCGTCTCTAAAAACTTTCCTGATTCTGAAAACTGCTTCCCATATCGAGTATGGTGTAAATTTGTATATTATAGATTTCTTTATTTTCAATCGAATTCAAAAAAGTCTCTCATTTAGTCTGTATTTTTTTTATGTTAGCAGGTCCCATGTAGTCCACTTTCTGACAATGGCACCTGTGAGGAAAAACCATATGTCTTAAAATGACTTAAGGGTGTACGCGACAAATGGACTTGTAACTCAATATCACGGTAACCGATTTCAATGATTCATTTTTTATTGGAAAGAATGTATTTCAAGTGTAGTTTGATGAGAGTTTGGTTAGGTTCTGATTAATTCTATTTCGTAATATTCCTACTATTCTCGAGATAACTTACAACCTTGAAGTCTTGTGGTCCTAACTTGTAAGCTTCTGGTCCACTTTGTCGAGTCTCAGTGGATTCAGAGAGTCAATGTTGAACTGTCAATGTTGTCTGAACACGCGAGCGATGCTGCCTTATTGCTCTGCTCCCTAATTTGATGTATTGCAGTGGGAAAGGGCACTGATTCCTGAGGCACAGGTCTAACTCCCAGATCAGGGGTCAAGGACTTCGTGTATTTATGTAAAGAAACATTTGAATAAAGTATTATTATTATATTTTTATCAATAAACTCGCTTCATTTACCGTTTCACTTCACTATTACGGCCTGTTGTCAGTTGGGACATTTTTGCCACAAAATCTGAGCGAATCTCAAACTGAATAATCAGTAAGTAAACGTACATTTTCTTTTAACGTTAAAAACGTTTTTAAGGAAAGTGTTCAGAAGCTCTCAACGCTTTAAGCAAGTACTCGCGTGGCGCCCGAATTTCTCAACAACCACTCCCCTTAATTCTAAGAAAGAAATGTTTAAATCTTAAAGGATTTTGTGTAAAACATTTACTTAGTACTCTGTATCGGAATCTTCAGTATTCGTTTCGGCTGAAGCACAATCGATCAAGTTACGTGTGTCGAGACGATTAACATATATTATGTTAGAGTAATTGTGGACTAACATATGATAAAAGAACCATTACACGGATCCTTTATATTACAAAGTAAATTAAACAAGGCGTTGTCTCATGTGCCGTTCGGAAAGGGCTCCGGTGTTCTAGTAATTAAGCCAAATGAATATTCATTAGGCACGACGTCGCCGCGCAGACACTCCGCGCGAGTGCGTACGCCCGAGCCGGCCCTAACGGTGTGTAGGATTACGTGGGTCACGTCGTCAACACTTGTATTTTGGAGCTTATTCAATAATTTCAACCCAAAAACTCTGTTTTTTATACTATCTGTATCCCGCGGTGTTACCCGCGAATAAAAAGCATCTCTTATCTGTCCTATCGTATGCGAAATTTCATGATTTTATGTATTTAAATAAATATCTTTAGAATTTAGCTAAAATAAAAATGTCCTAAGTTAGTCCTTATTATATCAGCTATCGTTCAGTGAAAAGCCCGTCAAAATCGGTCCAGCCGTTCCAGAGATTAGCCGGCACAAACAGACTAAAATTGTGAAAAATGTAATTTTAGTATGTGTACCGTAAATGCATTCATATGCATATAGTAAAAAGCTGTTACTTTAATATTACAAACAGACGCTCCAACTTTATTTATATGTATCGAAATAACATGTACCTATATTTTTTTTATAAAGTGTCAAAGGATATAATAATGGTTTAGGGTACTCCTATCACAGTAATTTTGTAAAAAAAACATTGTTAGAATTTTTTAAAAGAAAAAAAATTCAAACCTTCACGCACGTTGTTGTTAAAGACGCAAGAAGTTTGTATTGTCATACAAATCAATTGGTAGATTACAAATATCCCAAAAAGCGTTTTCTTTATGAAACAGTTTTTTTTACAATTTCTTGGAGAGCCCACGTATTTCTTTTTAAGCAAATGTCCAGTGCCTATTAAAATATAAAAGGAATAGTTGAAAGTAACTTCATTTGAAAAAAAGTCGCTTAAAAAATGAGGAAGTTACGAAGGCATATTTTTAGGCATATTTTTAACTTAAAAGTTACAAAGAAAAAATTCAAACCTTCACGCACGTTGTTGTTAAAGACCGTATTGTCATACAAATCAATTAGTAGATTACAAATATCCCAAAAAGCGTTTTCTTCTTGAAACATTTTTTTTACAATTTCTTGGAGATCCCACGTATATCTTTTTAAGCAAATGTTCCAGTGCCTATTAAAATATAATCAAAATATAAAAGGAATAGTTGAAAGCAACTTCATTCGCGAAAAAAAGTCGCTTAAAAAATGAGGAAGTTACGAAGGCATTAAAAAGTAACAAAAGAAAAATACATAAGAAGCCTTCTTCTTTTTTTGAGGTCGGTTGATAAAAAAATGTTAGTTCAATGCGTAAACAACAAAGAAACTTCACGGCCTTTTTATAAACAGTGCCGTACGGCAAGTGGACGGTAAGTTGGCAGCGGTAATATGTTGTACAGCTTGACTCGAGCAAAGTTTTCACAGACGCAGTAACTTGACTTCGATTCGAAATTACCATCCAGGTCATTCACCAGTCGCTCGGAAACTAGAACTTCTTCATTACCTCTGTGCGACGAGCTTTTACTTTTAAACTTTCAATAAGGAGGTTGTATTTGTGTTGTATATAACTTTTTGCTACAAGTGCTTTTGCGTGTTTTGACACAATCACTGCATAAAGTTTATTTGTGTTTCTCATCTGAGCTAATTGAATTAGTTCTACCAACAATTGTAACGACATTTATTGTAAATATCCTCCTGTAGGTGTAGTATCCATTTTCATCCAACAATCCAACATGTTAAAGCCGACTGATAAACGAAGTCCGATAACACGTGCTTTTATAGGTGGTTAATATGGCTTTTCCTTACTCCGTCACTTAATCCGGGTTATATTTTTACATACTAGTGACATTTAAATGAATTTGATATCAATTCAAAGTTAACAGTTGAACCTTTTAAGTGATACCATTTTTATAAATATTAATGAATTATTTAGTACTCAAAATCGCGCGAAACCTATTGCAAGTAATTTATTCCATACTTTTGCTCGCGAGTATATCATGTAACTAGCAGGAGAGAGGTGTACCAGTCGAGGTTAACTGTATAAAATGTAAATGTGGAATTTCCTTTTTACTCCGAGTATTATCTTCAAAGTACTAAAATAATATTCTGGCGTGGTATCAGTCCGGACCCCCTGAAGACTAATTACACAATACCTTTTTAAATACATTAAAACATTTTTGTCTTTATAAGTGTACAAATAAGCTTCACATTTGAATGTTATCTCAACTCCGCGGGCGGTGGGTAAGCGCAATGTACACGATATGGTTGTGTGATCACAATCTCTGTGGACATATTAAAACGGACGAGGTTGCTTACATTATTCAACATTTAAAAACTTTTTGGTAACAAAAAATAACACCGACTACACTTCGAATCAAACGTTAAACGTGCGGACCACCTATTTGTGTTTCCGAATTATTATAGGAATATTAAAAAAATAAAATAAATCACAACACGACCGACCCTTGAAGTACATCATTCCCAATTAAAAATGAATCACCGAAATCAGTTGGCGTGATATTGAGTTATTTGTCCATCGCAAATTTAAGCTTTATATGGTTTTCTCATGGGATCCATTGAAAGAATTAGACCAAAATAAAATGGAATGACACGGTACGCACCAGCTTTCAAATAAAAAAATAATTATTAAAATCGGTTTACCCACGCGATGGTTATGAGGTAGTAAATATATTAAAAAATACTGACGAATTGAAAACATCCTCCATTTTTGAAGTCGGTCGAAATCTTTAAATGTGGTTTCTTTGTTTACAGAGCAACACAACTTTAACGTAACTTATGTTCATACAAAAAATATATCGATAGATCTTATCGTTTATTTTTATTTTAGTGGCCCAAAAATGATTATAAAATTTATACAACTAATACTGCCATCGCGGAGTGTACGGGTAGTAACATATATACGATATTTGGTTATCGGATGAAATATATCTATAATATCAGATTGAAGCGATATATCGCGTCCATATATCGACATTTCATGTGATATCTATATATATCATGCATTGCAAGTTGAAACTGTGCGCTATAACCTTTTTTTTTGTTAACGGAGAGGAAATCTTCAAAAAGATACCCTGCCTTCTGGGGGGGAAGGCGGCGGTTTCCTCGGTGCATGACGAGGGGCTCCGGGATCTCACCGGAGCCCCTCTGCACTTTGCTCAAGGAGAGCACGTCCCGGAGAGGGAGGTTACACTCTCCTCCCCTGTGCCCTCGCAGTGCAAGGCGACACGGGCCAGCCGATGTCGCCTTCTTCCCGGGTCCACCTTAGCGGATGACAAAGGCCCCCACCCTTGTTGCCCAGTGAAGCCGAGGCCCCTTTTAGTCGCCTTCTACGACAGGCAGGGGATAAGTAGTCTTATTCTCGAGGGCCCAGAACTATAGGACTGATGTGCGCTATAACCTACCCTGACCTCCTCTTGATTCTGTGATGTTGTATAACTTCTGAGTTAAAAACGGCCACATAAAAAGTTGTCTCCATATTTCCTTCACCGTTGATTATTGTATAGTACACACTGAAGTGCGCAATCTGTTTACGATCCCGGGACAATCTGAAGAGATTAACTAAATATACAAACATAGTTTCTGTGAAATTGTACTGCTCTGTAAATATCCCGCTGTGAGGGCACACAGACAAATGTATCATTTTGTTTTAATAATATTTATAATTAAAACAAAATTATTTTTATTTGCTAAAACATGTTGGCATACAGGTATTACAATTTATTTGTTAAATTACAGTACAGTTGTCTTTGATAAGGTACAATGTAATTGGTTTACAAATTTATATTTGTAGTAAGAAATATGCTGCGATATATTAAGCCAAATAGATTGCCAGAAAGATTCTCGTTAACATAAGGAATACTTGCACAATGAAGATAATATAATGGGAGGGCAACTTGAAGCTCTCAATTGGGCTATTTGGCTCAGGGCGGCGTGACGCGTGCCAAACAGATGTCATTAGTACGGTCGCTCCATTGGCTCCAGTCAGTTACTAGCCTTCTCCGTGTGTACGCATATCAGTTGGACCCTTTACTTAGCTGCACTTACTCCGTTACGTCGCTACTGCTCTGGGGTAAGATATTTCTAAGTTTAGTATGTTTGTACATCTATGAATAGGGAATAGTTTATATAGTTATATAGTAGTAATTTTTAGTAAACTAGTGATAACCTAGTAGCTAGGCGGTCCCGCGTGTGGTTGCTCTCTCCGCGATCTTTGATAACTTTAAATGTATGCTAACTATTATAAATTTTATCCGTTTATGTATTTGAGACAAAAGTTTTTAACTTAAATTGTGAGTCATTAATACTTCATATAATTTCCCTATGCCCGTTCCACCAACCAAGACGGACTGCTGGATTTCATCCTTTTGTTGTGGACATCCCTCCAACTCGAACGCAGCGCTTTGCTTCATCTTTCATTATTCGTACAGCAACGGACTGGAGTAGTTTGTCCGCGTCTTTCTTTCCCTCCGATTACAATGCGGGTGTTTTCAAGAGTAGAGTGAATAGGCATTTACTAAGATAGATATATCTCTATCGACTACCTACTATTATATATAATACAACATAATGACTGTAAATGTATGTGACATAGGATCACATTTTGAAGTCAATGTATTTAAAATATTGCCAGTATTTCTTCTAAGTTTCTCTTTAACCGACATGTGTGGGACAATCCTCAAACATACCTACCTACATGCAAAATGTGACGGTCTCGTTAAAATATTTGAGGTGGAGGCAAGCGTTAAAGCAACCCTCAAACAAAGAATTAGAAAACAATTTTAATAATTAAGGGTCTCTCGTAAGCTCTGTGTTCCTCGTACATACGCGCTCCACACATAATCTGTACGAATAAATAAAACTGAAGTGGCCCTCTGTTATATTAAAATATCCTTCTTTTTACTACATGCATATGAATGTACGAGTATATACGGTATACATATCGAAATAACATCTTTTACCATTTTTGTCGTTTGTTCCGGCTAATCTCTGGACCGATTTTTTCGGAACTTTTACTGAAAGCTGAGCCCTATGTCCGGCAGAGCGCGCGGGATACACTTAATTAGCTAATCGCTGTATAGTAGTAATTCGTAGTCGTTTTAGTTTCAAAGTGTGCTCTAAGTTCGTGTTGCACACAGCTTCCGGACGTGACTGTGTAGCTGGCGTGTGGCCAAAGTGTTTCAGGTAACGTATCGCCTCGTGGATAGAGAATAATTGACGTGTTTGTTAAAGCAAATGCGCTTACCTTCTGCAACTGCACTATATAATTCGTTGTCTGAACAAACATAAATAATGGTTTAGGGTACTCCTGGAGTTTCTTCGGCCACTTTTTCTCTCAGCGTCAACGCTTCCCAAAATGGCACTCAAAGTACCATGACATATCAACCAACTGTGCCGTGGTTTGGTATTCAGCTTAAGTGTAACATGTAACATGTGAGTGTGATGACCACCAACAAGATGTTCCACCATCGTCGCATATAGCAGGGCTGAGAGAGCGTTCTCGCACACATCCGCGTCCCCGCCTGCGACTTGTACGCGGCGTCCTCGGCACTATACTGTCCTTGTCTTAGGTCTTCCTCTGGATCTTCGTCCGGAGAGGGAAAGTTGTAGCGGCAGGTTCCCTGCGAAGTCGGGAGGCCTCCTCTTAACACGCCCTTACGATATTACCATTGATATCTTAGAAGTTGTCTTATTGAGCTGACTAAAGAAACATAAATGTAAATAAGGTGTAATAAAAAAAACGTTACTGACGTTGTTTGCCGGCCAGGGCCCTCCTCCGCTACGAGCTAAAGATTTTTTATGATGAAGCTAGTCTTGACTGCTTCACCGGATTGAGAGGTGGCATAGCTCTGAGGTCGCTTAGCTTGAACCTCTATCGCTAGTAACTCGACACAAGGGTCCCCCGGTGAGTCATGTGGTATATAGCACCCTAGTTTTTCTTCATTGTATTATATGATTTAACAAATAAATAACTCCTACTATTTATATAACCTTGCGCAGATTGCCACAAGGCAGACTAAATTTAGAAAACACGTGGGCAATGAGTTATTTGAAATTCCTTCTATTGAAAAATAATTTATTTAAGAAACGTAACAAGAACTGATTCGTGGGTAGAGCCCGCGGCGGGAGGGAGAAGGTTTTATTTTCAAAATGCTTTCAAAACAAAATTGGAGAAAAAGTTAGTTGAAATTCCATCGCTGTCGTTAAAAGAAAGCTTCAGAGAACAATGTAAATGTTTGAGTGTCGGCGTTCCTTCGTTTGTTCCTCCAATACTACAGATGCCTGTCTGCCTTCAAGTTTTCCTCTCATTCCTAATTTATAAAATAGCACTGAACATTCAAGTTGATTCGTTCCAATTAATTGTTCAAAACATTTATTTATTTAATAGTCTTGCCAACAGTAAGTGGTTTGTTGCTGCTTTTAGCTGAGTCAATGTTTCTGCTGCTTTCAGCTGAGTCAGTGCTTCAGCTTATCCGATATCGGCTATGAAAGACTCCTTTGGGAGAAAAGAGCTCACGCCGTCCTAAAAGTTTGGCTACACATCTGTAATCCTGGTGACGAAGTTCACTAAGCCGATTCATACCGATTTGTTTGTGATAATACTTATTATTTGGTCCGCTACTTGCTGTCGTTGTTCTCTGCTATTATAAAACCACCGACAACTATCAGATTAGGTACAGGTGTCCACGGTTATACAAGAAAACCTGAACACAAACAAATTAGTTCCAATATCTTTTTTTTTCTTAACGGAGGACAAGTTAGAAGGCAGCGGTTTTGTGCGCTTTTTACTCACTAAAACACCCCTATCAGGAATTCCAGGATCTCCACTGCACTGTGCTTAGAAGTACGAGGAAGTCACTCCCTCTCCCAGCACTCTCGCAGTGCTAGGGCAACACGGGACCACCAGTATCACCTTCTTCTAAGGTTCACTGCCAAGGGCCCACGCGTTTTCGATGTCGTTTTCGTCGCCCGTTAACCTCATGCCCTTTTTAGTCGCTGTATTCGATAGGCAGGGGAAACTGAGGCATAATTCTGTAAGCTCAGGATTACATGCCACGGGCCCGGTGCCTCCCTATATAATAATCTTGCCTCAAGCATGGGATCTGCCGTGCGACCCGCAAATTAACATCCAGGGTCTTACGAAAAATTCTTATTAAATTTGTTATGATCATATTAATAGGTGAAGCAAGAACTTTGGACCCCTTCTTACGAAAATTACGTGGACAGGGGAGAGTACGAAATTTGAAATCCTACACTTATCGTTTATCGAGCAATCACTGTGTAATATTACTTATATCACGGTGCATGTTTCTTCATTATGTAACCACAATGTTTCCCGTCTACACACCAGTGTTGCAGTTGTAAGTGCCATTAATTAAATGTAAAAAGAGGCTGCCGTGAATGTCGATGGGTTTTTTGGCTCGGCGGTGCGTGGCGCGAGCCAGGCGCGGGGAGGTGCAGCCACTTTGCTCGGCGCCAATTTGCAGTTGAGGCACGTGCTGAACTGCGGCCAATTTCATTTTTTCGTTAATGAGTTATCATTTGTCCTGTGAGTTAAATTTACTGCCATTTAATAAAGAAATTTATCGTATTATGATGCTGCTTAAGCTATCCAACGTGCAGCAAAGGGCAGATGTTAGGTTGGTAACTAAAGTGGTCTTTTCTTTAGACAATACGTGAGCTAATTTCTGGGAGGTGGAACTTTATGCATACTATGCGAAGTACGTTTTATTCGTATAAAAGTGACATATGAATAAAATTTTACAGATTTTATCACGGTTTCATCTAAGTGCCTAGATGACCGAGCATTGCTCGGTATTTTTTGACAATTATATATAGATACAAAATATATATAATGATGAAACATGAAGAATATTATTCGATATAATCATCATAATAATAATAAATATGAACTGATTAATGCAATGATCAATCACGGACGGAATTTATTTAATATTTTTTAGGAGACCTATCGCAGCTTCGTGAAGTTAGATTTTTATAAGCGTTTTTTCCAAATATCTTTTAGGCATTTTTACGTAAACACGTAATTTATTAATAATCTCAATCTTTTTGGTCTAACGTCAAATCAAATACTCATTGGCTAAGTGTTGCTAAGCAATGCTATCTACTGACGTACCTTTTGTACCACGGACAAAAACGACGTTTTCTAAAACTCAATACTACCTAAATCGATATATCACTCCGGAAAGTTTTGATGTAATTTGGTATGTATTATATATGAAAATTGTTGAAACCGTTTTCGAGTTTATAATATAATATATAGCTTGTTTAAAGGATTTAGATTTTTGAATTCCCGACGTGGATAGTGGGTGATGAACGTGTTTAACGTTGACCTCGGTACCGTATATTCGAGCCTCCAACTTGCGACATATTCTGACATGTTACAATGACTCTGTCAGAAACAGAATATCGTTGTAATAAGTTGGTTCAAGCTGTAGTTAGTCACGCGTGACGTAAATCGCGCCGGGGTTGTCGCGTTTATCATCTGTAAGACCCTCGGGACTAATGCTTATTGTTGTCTGCGCAACTTATACAATAAATTGGTGTGATATTATCGTCGTGACAGGGCCGCCTCTTAATCTAACTCATGGCCTCGCCTGTGCCTGTTCGCTCCCTTTCCGTTAATTTTGAAATCACTTTGTGTAAAGTCTTTTTAAATTCGTTGTTTCTGAAAAGTTTAATAAAGAATCAATATATATTTAGCACTGCATATAAGTTAGCAAAGCAAATCCAATTAACATAGAAAACAAAGCAGTAGGGAGATGGTAAGTTACTGTTAGCGGTTGATGTGATACGCTAAGTATAAAATGATATTGCATCAATACATGCAATGGATGAAGTCTGTTTGCTCAGACCGGCCAGACTAAATTTAATTTTTAATAGTAACTAATTTTAAAATATGTAATTAAAATATTTTTTAATACATTTTCATCTAGTCTAACTTTATGCGGTAACAAACATAAAAAACAGAAGAATGCGAACCTTTTCCTTTTGAAGTCGGTTGAAAAGAAACTGCTGACTTGGTCACGTGTTAGGTAATACCCTCCACAGCTAAATTCTGCTCGTGTAGCACTGTCCGGGGAATGCTCGTAGCATAGGCTACGGAAACGAGAAACTCTCATTCCCCATAATGGCGTATCATAAATTCCCACACATACAGCGTTACGACCTTTATTTAAAATTTTTAAATATACCTTCTTTTTTATTTTCTGTTAAAACTTTGGGTTGCTTTTTTTTAAATCCCTAACATTTCAGTGGCGGTAATATGTTTTGTAGCGTGAAGCTGACCGTACAATATACCTCCGTGTATATTTAAATTATCACACGAAACTGATCTTTCTACAAAATACGCGCAGTATGTCTGTGAAAGATATTTTATAAAAAAATATTGAGCGGTGAGCACATTCCCATGTAATCCGGATCAGATCCACTCAGTGGAAACATTTCGTCACGCCCGATTTGTTACGACAGTAAACTGCTACGGGACACGGGAGTCATGTTTGTAAATCGAAAAACGATGTACAAGTTATACGAGATGCTCTCACGGTGACGGCGCGCCATTTTGTTATAGTCACCGGGCTGCCTTGAAGTTAAGTCATTACCCGTTTTGTGAAGAACTTCTTTATGTACGCTTCTTGCGTTACGAACACGCAAAGTTAGTAAAGATAGAATGTGCCCGATTGACGGCTAATAGGCTTCAATCGGGCCGATGGTGTGATATCGTACGGCGGGTGCTGTCTGCTGCCCAACACACCGGATCATGATGGCCACGACCACTCTAACAAGAGCGAGGCGTCCATCAAGAAGAAAGAAGTTTAACTTCAGTCGTGTGGTCTAAAGCACACTTAATTTTCCTGGCTATGGAGAGACACAAGTAATGTTGAACTTTTACGAGTAAAACCTCAAGATGTTCCACCAACCTCTACCAAAATAGTGACATGATCAGTTCCACACATGTTTTGCGACCTGTCGGAGGGTTCGAACCTCTCTTTAACGATTCTAAGGGCGCTGGAATACTGGACACCTTCGTTAGTAGTGGGAAGAGAATTAAATAGCCGAAAAAGTAACATGGCGCATCTCATCATCTCCAGAAAACTGGCGGACTGAGCATGGTTCTGCCACCCATCATCTATCGCTGCATCAGCTGTTCTAAGTTTAAACAGGGAGGAAGAGGCAAGTTCATTGTTTGAAAGAATTAAGTGTTGACAACATGTAGTTAAACGGAATAGAAGCTTTAGGATTTCTAGAATCATCTTTTTCAGAGTTAGGTGCAAAATCCAAATCCTTGCATCAGGAGGTCGCGCTCACGCTTAAGGAGCACATTCATCAGCATTGTTATCGTACTTATGTTTGTCTGTGTTTCCGTCTGTGTAAGGAGTCAGTGAAAATAGTTCATTTATTGTTAGGACTATTTGTAATCTTGTTAATATTGGTTTTGGCTTCTCGGTATTTTGTACTGGTCGTAGTAATTAATGTCACTGCCATAAAATAACCGTGAAACGTAATTATAATTAATAACGTATGCAGGCCGAATGGTATTGTTCCACGTAATTCAATCTGAGAAGCCAAGCGAGTGTGCATGTAATCCGGATCAGATCCACTCAGTGGAAACATTTCGTCACGCCCGATTTGTTACGACAGTAAACTGCTACGGGACACGGAGTCATGTTTGTAAATCGAAAACGATGTACAAGTTATACGAGATGCTCTCACGGTGACGGCGCGCCATTTTGTTATAGTCACCGGGCTGCCTTGAAGTTAAGTCATTACCCGTTTTGTGAAGAACTTCTTTATTCACGCTTCTTCAAATGCGTTACGAACACGCAAAGTTAGTAAAGATAGAAACGTCCAGGAACTAGACCACGAGTACAAACAGGAATGTGCCCGATTGACGGCTAATAGGCGTAAATCGGGACGATGGTGTGATATCGTACGGCGGGTGCTGTCTGCTGCCCAAGACACCGGATCTTGATGGCCACAACTCTAACAAGAGCGAGGCGTCCAAGAAGACGAAAGAAGTTTAACTTCAGACGTGTGGTCTCAAGCACACTTAATTTTTTTCCTGCATATGGAGAGAGACAAGTAATGTCGAACTTTTACGAGTAAAACCCCAAGATGTTCCAACAACCTCTACCAAAATAATGACACGATCAGTTCCGCGCATGTTTTGCGACCTGTCGGGGGTTGGAGCCTCTCTTTATCGATTCTAAGGGCGCTGGAACACTGGACACCTTTTACAGCCTTCAGTGGGAAGAGAACTAAATAGCCGAAAAAGTAACATGGCGCATCTCATCATCTCCAGAAAACTGGCGGACTGAGCATGGTTCTGCCACCCATCATCTATCGCTGCATCAGCTGTTCTAAGTTTAAACAGGGAGGAAAAGGCAAGTTCATTGTTTGAAAGAATTAAGTGTTGACAACATGTAGTTAAACGGAATAGAAGCTTTAGGATTTCTAGAGTCACCTTTTTCAAAATCAAATCCTTGCATCAGGAGGTCGCGCTCACGCTTAAGGAGCACATTCATCAGCATTGTTATCGTACTTATGTTTGTCTGTGTTTCCGTCTGTGTAAGGAGTCAGTGAAAATAGTTCATTTATTGTTAGGACTATTTGTAATCTTGTTAATATTGGTTTTGGCTTCTCGGTATTTTGTACTGGTCGTAGTAATTAATGTCACTGCCATAAAATAACCGTGAAACGTAATTATAATTAATAACGTATGCACGCCGAATGGTATTGTTCCACGTAATTCAATCTGAGAAGCCAAGCGAGTGCGCATGTAATCCGAACAGCTCGTTTGGCTTCGCTCCCGTGACACAGAAAATAACAACTAAAAGGAAAAATTGAGGTCACTCCAGCTCTCAGAGCCGAGTATTTATTATAGTCTTTGTTATAATCGGGCATTGTCATAATATTATCATCTTCAATCATACTTATTGTTCAAATATATAGAACGAAGTAGGACAGTTCAAACTCAAACTATTTGCAGTAACGATTAAAGTACAATAAGTTATCTATGATTTGATTAGCTAGGTAGCTCAGTGACTGGACGGTCGCTCCAAGCAGTGCGCTGGCTCGAATTGGCATCGAATTTCCGCCAATGAATTTGTCGCCATTTTAAGTGTTGTTACCACACGCTCGGCGTTGTGAGAAACATCGTGAGGTAACCTTTTTTGCACCATTTGGAAAACTTTTCCGATCTATCTATCTCATCTAGGGTCGCGTGGCAGACCATGACCTTATACTCTCTTTACAGAGAAGATTTGTGCCGGACAGTGGGACGCAAAAAGAGAAAGTATCCCCGTCACAATAATATTTTACGAATAGTCGTCCCTACCATATCCCCTACAGTACAAATGAACGTATAAAACAAAATGCCGGCGTGTCGCTGCTCTAATAAGATCATTCCGAAATAACAGGCTCACGGGGCGGACGCTGACCCTCGCCTCTCGCCCCACATACAGGGTACAGCACGCCGCACTGAAACTATTTCTTTGTCACGGAAATATTTGGGGCAGTCTGCAGGTAGAAAGGAAATATTTTGTTACGATTCAAAGTTTAATCATCTGAAGCTAATTTTACTTACATAATACATAAAGTTAAAGCCTATGTGTCGCACTGTTGGACATAGTCCGCTACGCGACCTTAGTGCTTATTGGCAGAGTTCATATGTCTTAACAAGCAAAACCGATTTCAAATCAAATCATTTAATATATAAGGCTACGACGTGCGAACGATCTCTTTTAAGACTAATATGGTTTCTTTGTGTATGTTTTTGGTTATTATGAGAATTGAAACTAAATGGGACCACACCAGCTTTCGAATAAAAATTCTTTTTATTTGAAAGCTGGTTTTTGATCAGTTAAATCGGTCCGCCCAGTCGAAAGTTATGATGTAACAAACATAAAAGCACATACATACGAATTGAGAACCTCTTCGTTGTTTGAAGTCCAATTCTGACAGTGGTATTCATGAGGAAACCATATGTATTAAATTTGCATTAAGTACTCGTATGTGCGCGACAAATGGACGAATAACTCAATATCACGCCGACCGATTTCGATGATTCATTTTTTATTGGAAAGAATGCACTTAAAAGGTAATTTAATGAGAGTTTGATTAGGGTCTGATTTCTAATTCGTAATATTCCTACGATAATTCGGAAATACAAAAAGGGTGCCCGCATTTTATGGCGTCTAACGTTTGATTCTATTTGAAGTCGATTTTTGTTTTTGCAGGTAAATATTCTTGTACTTTAAATAAATCTTGTAACAATTTTTATTGCTATTAAAATTTAATATCACCTGAAATATGTTTTATTGTATTAACTGAAAAACAAAATAGAAAACAAAACAGTGGAACAATGCGAAAGTAAATACAAAGGTGCTACGAATAACAAGCGTTATTGTTGTAGAGAAAGAGAGCGAGATTGAAAGCTCCACCGGAAACTTTATTCTAAACTTTTCATTAATTTTTCCTAGTCCAATGGGAACTTGAGCCGCGTATTTTTTTCTCTATCATTTAGATTGTACATAATATTATGTAAGAGACATCGTGTTAAGTATAAACTTTTATCGTTGATTCCATCTTATCATTATTAATAAACCTATACATACAAATACAAATAAAAAAACCGGCTTTTTACGACATGCATGTGAATTTATTTATTTACAGTACATATACCAAAATATTTCTTTTTTACAAATTTTTGTCTGTCTATTTATTTCGGTTAGAACAAGAGTGATTTTGTCTGGACTTTCACTGGCAGATAGCTAATGTAAGAAAGAGTAACTTAAGGTACTTTTATTTTAGAAAAAAAATTTTAATCAGGGGTAACGACGCGGGGCGCAGCTAGTTAAGTTAAATTCTTAGTTAAACGTGTATGTGTCGTATTTGGTAACAATGGACGATAATTGATATGACTATAATAGATTGGTTTCATTATGAAACGTCTCTGGCAAATACAATACAATACTGCCAGACTTCCGGCCGAGTATTTGTCGTTTCGAATAATTCGTGAGACTAAAAATAAAATGTTGAGAGAATGTACACAAATTCCGTGTACTTGGCAACATTACCCGGGTTTTGTAATTTGAGGCAAGGCGTAGGTTTTAAGTTGTATTGAATTAAATTTACACCGTCGCGGGCGGGTCGCACGTTGAAGGTCTCGGTGAATTTCCACATGCAAGGAGAGCAGGAAACTGTCCGTGGTGCCCGTCGCCCGGTCCCTGTTTAAATGTTAACAACTTGACCTTATAGCTCGAGAGTCTCTTGTTTTATGCAGTGTAACCGTTTGAGCCAGAATTTCCATTCTATACACTTTTGTTTTCTTCATTTCGAAGCTTATTTTAGACGCCAGTAAAACCCGCAATTTACCCGCATTTTTTTTGCGTTTCTATTCAAATGTTGGCTCACACGATATACGGTTCTTTATTTCTTCAACACTGGAAAGCTGTTTTGCGTAACGGTAACAACTACGCAGCCATTGATTGTCACTATTTATACATTATATTTATTGTACTCTTATTGCCTGTTGTCTGTATAAATTTCATGTAAATGTAGTATTGCGCGCGCACGACTTTGGCTAGACCTGGGCACCGCTGAAAATCAGCGCTGTCGCATCATTGCGACGGCATATGCTGAGACGGTGTCCAATATTGGCATCGTATCTTATGTTCTATTCGTTCGTTTTTTTTTTTAACTGAATTTTATTTTCTGTCTTTTTGATGTGTTTTATATTTAGATTTAAAGAATATGTCTATATGTTTTAGACCATTTTGACAGCAAATTCCGGAAACTCTAATTTAAAAATGTATTCTGAAATTTTAATACACGTCTGTACAATATCAATAGTTTCATTTACACAAGTATATTTACCAGTAAAAATCAAAAATAGACTTTAAATCGAATCAAACGTTAAACGCTACTACGTGCGGACGCACTCTTTGTATTTCCGAATTATCGTAGAAATATTACGAAATAGAAATAATGAGAACTTAACCAAACTCTCATTAAACTACTCTTGAAGTACAGAAGTCCTTTCCAATAAAAATGAATCATCGAAATCGGTTGGCGTGATATTGAATTGTTTGTCCATCTGTCGCGCACGTACTTAATGTAAATTTGAGTCTCATGGTTTTCTCATGAATGTCATCTACAGAATTGTATCAATTGAAATAGCACCACATGGCAAGCACCAGTTTTCTAATAAAGTCCCGTAGTCCAAAGTATCAGTGCCAGAGATAACAAACAAAAATGTTATAAACAGACACTTTAATTTTATTTATATATATAATAATAATGTCGTTGTGTAGGTCTTAAAGAGTACAATTGACAATTTATTTCTTAAACTTTAAAATATTTATTCACTTAGTTGTGACCCCCAATTACCTATATTATTGGTGTGAGGTCGAGCGCTGACGTACATCTGGGCCGCGACATTTCAAATAGAGTTCTATCAGCGCGCACGTTGACACACTTTCCAAGAACACCTCGAGTGGAAAGCTCTTCTAAACTTAGCGTCCCAGTAGAAATATTTTTTTAATTTATGTAATTTTCAACCGACTTAAAAAAAGAAGGAAGTTCTCAATTCGTCTGTATGTGTTTTTTTATGTTCGTTACCTCAAAACTTTCGACTGGGTAAACCGATTTTGATGATTCTATTTTTATTTAAAGCCGGCGCTTCCCTTATGGTCCCATTTAAATTGGACCGATTCTGACAATGATCATGAGAAAAAGCATAAGTCATAAATTTGCATCAAGTATGTGCGCCACAAATGGACGAATAACTCAACATAATGCCAACCGATTTCGATGATTCATTTTTTATTGGAAAGGATGTGCTTCAAGTGTAGTTTGATCAGAGTTTGGTTAGGTTCTAGAAATATTACAAAATATAATGAATATATTTTGTAATATTTCTACGATAGTTCGGAAATACAAAGAGGACGTCTTGAAGATAGAAGGTTTTTATTTAATGCCTGTGTTATATATATAATGGTATATGCTTTTTAAACACATTGCTAGCAAGTGCTTAACCACCATCCCACCTGATCTTAAGAGGAATTTAAACTCTGGGTAAGGCACGCTAGCTTAGTAAATGCATGTGTGTATGGGAATAAACAAAATATCAATGATGATTCAAGCATGGAAGACACACTGCCGGCGCAGACAATTTAGAGTGCGAAGACCATCATTATTGAGATTTCAGAAACAATTCCAAATGTAAAACGAATAATCTAAGAAAATAAAATGAAAATCTCCAAGCACGCCCGTCCCCGCTGTAGCGTCAGTCGTAAGGGTCAGAGTATTTGCATATAAATAGGTTTTGGGGGTCGCCTTGATCGGAATGATCGTCCCATTTGTTACAGGACACAGTTGCTTGGAAAAATGTTTCAGTTTCTATGTACGATAAGCTAAGTTGTAACTTAACTCGTAGAGGTTCGTAGCGCATTCTATAATAAAATATTGCGACAAGCCTTCAGCTTATGATGGCCTTATATTATTTGTTGATATAGGTCGACTGTAACACAGTATCTGCCGTAAAACTAGACTTTTGGTTTCAAGTCAACAAATCAATCCGTGCCTTATTCCCATATCTCATGAGCTGAGAGTTAGAAAACTTAAATGGTCTCTTTGTAACGGTCGTGCGTTTTGTTATATTTTGGTTTCTCTATGCTATTGTAATGAACAAATGATTTATTTAATGTCGCTTGTAGCGGTAATGTAATGTTTCGGGAAGCGATTGTCGTTTCGTTGCCGCTAAACACCGAGCCGACGATAAATGGGTTGCCGTATTAGCATATAAATGGATTTCGGGTATTTCTTTGACCTGATTTCGTCCGGGCATTACACGCAAGGCATACGGAAAAAAGTCCCACCGTTTCAAAAAGTCCATATATCTTAAAAGTTTATTCATTTTGAAATTTTAACAATGTCAGTGATAAATAGTGTTATATTATTGCGAACATTTTATGAGAGAATACGTCAAAATGGACTACGACTTACGATGCATAGGAATATGAAATTTAAACAAGGGAATAATGATGAATTACCGTCTCGGTGTATGTTATTATAAGGTTACCATCGCTAGTGATATTAATTACGTCTCACACAATTGACAGTTGAAAGTGTTCTCGACTATTTCCTCATTGACTTTGATAGGTCAATAGCATCCTGTGTCAGTGACAGACTAGACGACAATGTCACTTAAATAGATAATTTTTTAACATATTAGAATATTAAAATATTGTTTTAATCCTTCCTAATAATAATAATATTATAAACGTGAATGTTTGTATGTATGTGAAGTGTTACTCTTTCACGCAAAAACTACTGAATGGTTTGATGAAACTTTATAGTAATGTAGTTCACACATCAGAATAACACATAGGTTATAATTTATAAAGATATAATGTGAATCATCCAAAATATAATAGTAAACATGAAAAAGTCTGTCATACGCGAGCTATTTTGGCATGCACCGCAAATGCCGTAGGAGTTACATGAATATAATATATCACAGAAATGTTAATCATAAATAGTTCTACAAAAGAGTCCGCGACAGCATACGTCTACCTTACTCGTATATGTGACACAAATACAATAAAAATTGATTAATTATTTTTATTGCATATTTGATTAAACTTATGAACTTTGTGTCCTACACAACATCATTTGGACATTTTTTTTAGTCATGAGTGAGCGATATTACAGTGCGTCAAGATAAAAGTAGAAGATAAAGTGCTTACTATTGGAAAGTAAACAAAATTAGTTTGTTTGTAACTGATCTTCATTAAATGTTGCATGAAAAGGACATACTTTTTAATCGCGGTTAACACCGCGGGACGCAACTAGTGAGGCAATAATCCTACGAAACAATTATACATTAGCACGTTAACGTGCAAGAATAACAACTTAATAGAAGACCAACATGTGAACAAGCAAGGAGTGAACAATAACCGAACTAGATTCGGACAAAGAGTATTTTATCTTTTTCTCCCACCATTTTTGTCCCTTTTGAGAATGTACAGCGAGCTTTGTGTTAGGGGCCCGTGTTTTGTTTTACCATCAAAACATTTCCCCTTTGTGTCCGGGAGAGAAACATGTGCGGCACAAGCTGACATATTGTGTGTCAGCTCTGTGAGCTTTGCGATATTTTTTACTTTATTACGGTAAAAAGTGGGTCGCAGTGGGCGACCTAAGAGTGGATTTATAACAATAAAAAACACAATACCAGTGAGATTTGCGACATGAAGCAAATTAAATTAAGTTTTCAGAAATCAAGAAATCAAATATCGCCTATTAGCATATCCTGTCTCCAACCGTCCCCTTACATTAAAATCTTATTTACATCCTTGTTATAATAAATTCGGGCAGTCGCCTCAAGTTGCAGAGTACGCTAGGAACTCGACTTGTTTGTGGCAATTTTAAACATCGTGAGAGAACTTATATGTTTTTGAAAATCTTCTGAGACACGTGAGGTCCGCCAATCCGCACGTTGGCCGCGTGACATGTTCATGCTTTCTTTACAGGTAAGACCTGTGCAGTGGGACTTGTATATCAGATTTATGAAACTTATTACTTTATAATGTCTGTCTTGTGTAACACGAATTAGCTTAAATACGTGTGCTGGTAATCTCGTTACATTAACGAGCTCCATAAGTGGATTACGTCGTTTCTTTATATCCTCTGAAGGGCTTCAGTTACGCCGTCTATTTGCCACACTTTCTGTACTTGCTAGAAAGCACTCCTCTCTCCTAATTTTTTTAAAGATGTACAACTTCTTGGTAAGTGTCATTATTATTGTACTATTGTTTACATAAAATCATTTATACACTTTACGCACTGTAGCAGAGCGGAGTGATTTATGGGAACTTATTTTATTTTCTTTCCTCAATTTTATAACCTTATTGTTTTTTAATTAATTTTAATAAATGATGTTATGAAATTCTCGAATGTATTATTTCCTAATTTTCTTCTGTCCTGTCTAATGTTGTCATTGTTAGCGACCATGACCGCCCATTGTGCATGCAATTATATCGATTATAGGTTATAAAATGTATTATTTCTGTATTTACTGGTTAATTGTGTGGTCTTAAAGTAAATTTATTTATTCAAAAGTTTCCGATCATGACAAACAAAAGTAAAAAATGTATACTTACGCATGCGTAATCTAAAATTTGATTTATTAACTCAACAACAGAATCCTGGCAGAACCTTCGCACGTCACATTACAGGAAATAAATCAGTAGTCCCAATCAGTCACACCGCAAGTTCTACGCCGTGGCTACAATTGTCTGCAAACTTCACCTTAATGGAAATTTAACGATCGCTCTAAACTCCTTGGCCTCATTACCGCTCCAGACAAATTCCAGCGTAGATGTAACGGAATTACTATCATTCTAGTCTTCACCTGATTTTATCAGGATAATCTGGAAGTGGAGAATTCGCTTACAAATAATACTTCCACTTACTAATAATTGACTCAAGATTTGGAGTGTTTCATCAATGGCTTAAATGTTAGTAAATCAGGGCCCCGACTTTGGTTAATATGGTTTTAGTAATGGATATGGGTATATAGGTTAGTAGTTATTGTAATTGTATATTGGTAATGGCATTATGTGTTTTCGGCGCCAATAGCGTGACGAGTACAAAACATCAAGTTTTACCCTTAAGATCCTCATTCCCCTACATCACTACTGTCATAGACATATACATAGACTATCATCTCGATACTTAGTGATGTAGTGTACCTCGTACACGTTATTATGCCACTCATGAGTACGTAATTTACACAATATGTTTAGAAGTAGGTTCGTAGAATGTGTCACAACTTAATTCGTTTTGAAAACGAAATTTTGACATTTGTGCATAATATGTTTATTCTCGGTTTTGCATCAGGCCTAGAAGTAATCAGCAACATTCAGAATATTGACCGACTTACAGAAAAGGCTATCTCAGAAGTATTTTTAATGAACTAATACATAAACAAATGTCGATGGAGCGAAAGTTTTGTGTCAAGATTATGCAAAACAAAGGGTCCTAATCTGTTCCTCCGGGCCAAGTGACATGCGAGTGTTTTGTTAGGCAGTAGGAAGTTGATGCTAAGGGTGAGGCCAAACGAACGTACTATTTGAGTTGCGAGTCGAGCATTGTTTGTCGCAGAAATCTACCTAACCAACAGTTAGACTTATTTTGCGTCGCCGTATGGATCAAGCTTAACTATTCTATGAAGCCGAATGTCGCAAAAATATGCGTTCGTTTGGTCTCACCCTAAGTGCTGCTCGGCCACAACGGAAACTGCGCACGCCTCCTCCGCCCGGAGCTGTCTCCTGGTTGCCATGCCAACTGTAGATATTCGCCCGCAGCGCCTTCGCGGCTTCTGATCGAAATTACTTCCGCGTCTTTCATTTCTTAGTAGTTCCTAAGATAACCGCTAGATGGTGGTGCGTTGGTATTTTTTAAATATCAGTTCATGATTTAATTTAAAAGTTATTGTAATTTATGTAAGTTATAAGAGTATTTATTTTCCAATACACCATCATTTGAGTAAAACTTCTCTTTATATATATATTAGACGTTTTAATTAGCGGAGTAAACAGAGAGTTTCGCTGTCCGCTTTTCATCAAGCTTTTTAAGTCCTATTTCCCATTTTAAGGCACAAATTGTTTTGCATGTTTTTTTATACTAAAAAAACCAAAAAACGGCAATTAATTGATACAATCCCAGTGAGATTTCGAACTCGCGATGTTGAGCCACAGCTATCCCTTCATAACATAGAATTTGTATCTATCAAATATATAATTTGAAATTAACAGAATATATACGTTGTTATATGTTTTGCTGCTCAATCTTAATATTCTGCGCCATTTACATATTAGTTACGTTTATATTTTACTTTCTTTGGATTAAGGCTTAATATGTATTCTTTTGTTATTCTTAAATAAAAAAATTCGGCACATTACGTTCGTGTTCTCGTGTCCAGTTAGGAGTGAAGCTTGTCGTCGCTCAGCATGTCACATCTGTAATAACTTGTAATGTCTTGTGGAATGAAATAGTCCAATAACTATACACTCGCTTTATTGAGACAGCGTAACGTTGTACAAAGAATTATTTTAACAAATACCGTCACAACTGCGCGTCCTCACAATCTTTATACAAAATTAATTAGAAGTCAGATTACGAACTAATAAAGTTAAAGATGATTAACTAAATTGTTATGTATGAATTATAAATGTATGTGTTTTGGCATAATAGCGTGACGAGAGTACAAAACATCAAGTTTACCCTTAAGATCCTCATTCCCTACATCACTACTGTCGTAGACATATACATAGACTATCATCTCGATACTTAGTGATGTAGTGTACCTCGTACACGTTATTATGCCAGAAGTAGGTTCGTAGAATGTGTCACAACTTAATTCGTTTTGAAAACGAAATTTTGACATTTGTTCATAATATGTTTAGTCTCTGTTTTGCATCAGGCCTAGAAGTAATCAGCAACATTCAGAATATTGACCAACTTACAGAAAAGGCTATCTCAGAAGTATTTTTAATGAACTAATACATAAACAAATGTCGATGGAGCGAAAGTTTTGTGTCAAGATTATGCAAAACAAAGGGTCCTAATCTGTTACTCCGGGCCAAGTGACATGCGAGTGTTTTGTTAGGCAGTAGGAAGTTGATGCTAAGGGTGAGGCCAAACGAACGTACTATTTGAGTTGCGAGTCGAGCATTGTTTGTCGCAGAAATCTACCTAACCAACAGTTAGACTTATTTTGCGTCGCCGTATGGATCAAACTTAACTATTTTATGAAGCCGAATGTAGCAAAAATATGCGTTCATTTGGTCTCACCCTAAGTGCTGCTCGGCCACAACGGAAACTGCGCACGCCTCCTCCGCCCGGAGCTGTCTCCTGGTTGCCATGCCAACTGTAGATATTCGCCCGCAGCGCCTTCGCGGCTTCTGATCGAAATTACTTCCGCGTCTTTCATTTCTTAGTAGTTCCTAAGATAACCGCTAGATGGTGGTGCGTTGGTATTTTTTAAATATCAGTTCATGATTTAATTTAAAAGTTATTGTAATTTATGTAAGTTATAAGAGTATTTATTTTCTAATACACCATCATTTGAGTAAAACTTCGCTTTATATATATATTAGACGTTTTAATTAGCGGAGTAAACAGAGAGTTTCGCTGTCCGCTTTTCATCAAGCTTTTTAAGTCCTATTTCCCATTTTAGGACACAAATTGTTTTGCATGTTTTTTTATACTAAAAAAAAACAAAAAACGGCAATAAATTGATACAATCCCAGTGAGATTTCGAACTCGCGATGTTGAGCCACAGCTATCCCTTCATAACATAGAATTTGTATCTATCAAATATATAATTTGAAATTAACAGAATATATACGTTGTTATATGTTTTGCTGCTCAATCTTAATATTCTGCGCCATTTACATATTAGTTACGTTTATATTTTACTTTCTTTGGATTAAGGCTTAATATGTATTCTTTTGTTATTCTTAAATAAAAAATTCGGCACATTACGTTCGTGTTCTCGTGTCCAGTTAGGAGTGAAGCTTGTCGTCGCTCAGCATGTCACATCTGTAATAACTTGTAATGTCTTGTGGAATGAAATAGTCCAATAACTATACACTCGCTTTATTGAGACAGCGTAACGTTGTACAAAGAATTATTTTAACAAATACCGTCACAACTGCGCGTCCTCGCAATCTTTATACAAAATTAATTAGAAGTCAGATTACAAAGTAATAAAGTTAAAGATAATTAACTAAATTATTAATTATGAATTAAAGATACAATACGGTTCAGGTAAATCACTAAGATATCATTGGAAGTAGTTATTATAGATAACAATAGTTATTTGCCACGTGTGTTGCTAACACATCAATAAATATGTAACTTGCATAATAGTATTTTTCCTAAGATTTGAGTCGCGCTGTAACATACATACGTACATAATAAACGAGACGTTCGATAATATTTTGCTCTCATGTTTGAACGTCGATAAAACAATCGTTCAATTTTGACAGACACGATCTAGTTGATCGTGTCTATAGATGAATGAATGAATTTTAAAATAAAATTTTATTTCAAAAATTTCTCCGCCTCGTAAATATTTTAAGGGGCATTGAAATTAAAGTACATTATTAATTTCCCCCCCACGTAATACTTGTACTGCTCGTGCGGATTTTGTCGCAGTTTAAGTTTTGAATTACCAATGTTCGAAACATGACAATGACGATGAAAAGGCCCTCTCGGGCACCCTCGGATCGGAATGCTTACGCGTAACATAGTAACCGTCCAAGCCGAGGTTACCCTCACCGGGGACCCTTCTATCGAGTTACTAGCAATAGAGGTTCAGGCTAAGCGACCTAAGAGCTATGCCATCTCAAAATCCGGTGAAGCAGTCGAGGCCAGCTTCTCTGGCCAATCTGTGTAGTTCGTCATAAAAATAAAAAAATTCGGCACATTACGTTCGTGTTCTCGTGTCCAGTTAGGAGTGAAGCTTGTCGTCGCTCAGCATGTCACATCTGTAATAACTTGTAATGTCTTGTGGAATGAAATAGTCCAATAACTATACACTCGCTTTATTGAGACAGCGTAACGTTGTACAAAGAATTATTTTAACAAATACCGTCACAACTGCGCGTCCTCACAATCTTTATACAAAATTAATTAGAAGTCAGATTACGAACTAATAAAGTTAAAGATGATTAACTAAATTGTTATGTATGAATTATAAATACAATAAGGTTCAGGTAAATCACTAAGATATCATTGGAAGTAGTTATTATAGATAACAATAGCTGTGTGCCATGTGTGTTGCCAGCTAACACATCAATAAATATGTAACTTGCATAATAGTATTTCTCCTAAGATTTGAGTCCCGCTGTAACATACATACGTACATAATAAACGAGACGTTCGATAATATTTTGCTCTCATGTTTGAACGTCGATAAAACAATCGTTCAATTTTGACAGACTGGATCTAGTTGATCGTGTCTATAGATGAATGAATGAATTTTAAAATAAAATAAAACATTACACAGCAATTTATTCAATGAGTAATATTTGCATAGTCATTTAATCAAAATCTAAATTAAGTCATTATTTTATAAGTTTTTCTAAACAAAAGAACAAGTCTGCTTTAGACCACACGCCTGAAGTAAAACTTCTATAGCTGCATCTATATGTATATATGTTCATATTTGTACATATGTATGATATATATACAAATATTTAGGAAAGAAGAGAAAGAAGAATGCAAATTCAAGACATATAGTTTTCTGCAGTCGTGTTGTCATTGTCAGAATTGAACCAAATTTCATTGGGAAACACCAGCTTTAAAATAAAAAATGAAACATCAAATTTGTTTCACCCAGTCTTATGTTATGTGTTAATAAACAATAAAAAACACTACTGACGAATTGAGAACAGCCTCTTTAAAGTCGGTTAAAAAGAAGAACGTTAAAAATGAAAATTGTACAATGTCACATCTCTCGTTAGCCGACTGCGCAGCCGGTTAAAATGATATACAACATATAATTCATCGAAAACAGAAATGTGCTCGTTAACGCGTAACGACTTTCCAAAGACATTCGGAGTTCACTCGTAAATTCAAATTGAAAGCGCGGAGCGGGCGGCCTGGCGGAGCTTTTTAAATGCGCTCCAAATGGTTTCTGGGCGTCATATAAAAACTTTACGATGAACGTTGGAAAGCTTTTTTTATAAATGTTTCCTTTAAGACTAGTTCAATTCACCCGAGAAGCGTTGCGTCAGCAATACAACATGTGTACAAACATCACACCATGCTTAGAACTCGCAAATCAAATTACGTCAATATTTTCATGTTCACAAACTTTGGAAAAATAATTTAAATAATTTTTTTTTATTTTTTAAAAAAGAAAGTTAGCAATATTTATTTTTTTATTTTTTTAGAAATATTACTAACAATCTTGTTAACCATTCCAACTAAGCTTAAGCTTGTGCCTAGGACATGGTTCACGGCAATAGTCCAATGGTGGATTCGAACCCACGACCTTACGATTCGCAGGCCGTACCCTAAACCATTAGGCTATTGACGCTTCAAAATGACGGAGATATCATTAACTATCTCAATAGTAAGAATTATTTTTTATTAATTATTGGTTCGCTTTATAACTTGCGTAATTTATGTTGCCATGTCTTTATTAATTTTTTCAAATTTATTTCTTAAGATTATTTTTCCGATACTTTGTTATAAACTATTTGCGTAAGATACTTGGCACAGCTTTGTTGCCATATAGATTTTACAGATAAACGCGCAAATACGTATTTGTTCCATCGCTTAAATGGCAATAAATATAGTTAACACTAACCCGGCTCCATTAAGTACTAACGCTAGACAACGGTGGAATTCTCAAAACTGTTTAAACTTACAGCCTTGTAAGAGATTAAGTGTTAAAGGAAACTTCTATCCAAACCAACCCCGGCGGGCTACCAATAGTTTGTGTATAACGGACATAATTACATAGCAATTTAATTTTAACACATTAATTACTTACTTTACTTTGTGTGTAAAAAATAAGTCAACGTGTATTAATGTCGACTGAACCGATCCTTTGTGTATAGTGTGTTGTTATATAATTCAACGTTTACAATTAATTCCAGGATGTATTGTTTATTATATGTTTAAAAATGATAAAATATACTGTTTAAAAATATATAACTATATAAATTTTTACTTTATGATTACAAATGGCTTGTAGTAGATTTCTCGAAATTTTTGCTCGCCCTGATATCAACGCCATCTCGTGGTATCCGCGAGATTCACCTATTCGAGTTGCATTCGAAAAAGTTCCATAAAAATCCGCGATGTCGCTGCGTCTGTTCCCAGTGCGATAAAAGGACCAAATATACGTCTGCATTAAGGTTCAAATCCAGTGGAAAATGTTGTTAAGCGTTCAGATTATATCAAAACGGAAGTATTTCTTTTAATTATGAAATATATAACGTTAGTATTCCACACAGTGCAAAAAAGAAGAATGTTTCTATAAATTAAATTTCAGTAAAAATACATACAATAAGAATTAAGATCACTGACAGCATTATATTAAATATGGACGCTGTACTGAACTACAATATATGTAGTAACAAACTACAGGTTTCCTAAAACCGAGTTCTGGTTTAGTAGCATTTTGTGTATATTTACTGAAAAAATATATTTACGAGTAAAAACCGACTTCTTATAAAATAGAAATATAGAAAAAGGAATATTACGAAATAGAATTAAACAGTTCCTCACCAAATCATCGGCCCACCTTTGAATAACATCCTTTCCAATAACAAAATAATCAACGAAATCGGTTAGCCTGATATGGGTTTATTAACCATTAGTCGCACACATACTTTATGTAAATTTAAGACTTGTATGGGTTTCTCATGGATCACATTGTCAGAATTGAACTAAATTAGAATGGAACCACACGGGAAGTACCAGGCAAATGAAAGTACAAAAAGAATCATCAAATACAGTTCTCCCAGTTTAAAGTTGAGGTAACAAACATAAAAACAACAGACACATATTACAGTCATACATACAGATGAATTGTGATCCTCATCCTCTTTAGAAGTCGGTTGAAATTAATTAACAGTAGTACTATGGAACGGTTCCTACAAAAATAACTGTAAAAGTTCTCAATAGAAACATAAAATTGTATTCGCCAGCAAATACATCCCATAAATACGGTTTAATATAATGTTTACACTTACACTCCGCACGCGTGAACATGCGGTTTAGCACGCGCTCCCCAAACTTACACCCTCGAAAGATTAAGGGTTGTAGGAAAACTTGGAACGCCCCAAAGGCCAGAGTTACGATTTGATTTCGCCGTGTTGTTGTGTTCCATATTTATAGGATTAAATGCAAAGTTTGGGGTCGCTTGTATGTGATGTTATATAACGGTTTTCAATTTACGTGAAAATATGTTAAGTACTCGCACCGGGCCTAAACTGCTAAAGCAATTTTAGAGTAAAAACAAAAATGTACTCAACCTAACTGAACTCATCAAATTACCCTTGAAGTACATCCTATCCCATTAAAAATGAATCATCAAAATCAGTTGACGAGATATTGAGTTTAATGACTTATATGGTTTTCTAACCGTTGCAATCGCCAGAACCTTTGAAATGGGACGACGCGGGCAGCATCAACTTTCAAATAAAACAACATACAGACGAACCTCTTCCTTTTTTTGAAATCGATATATTTGCTAGTTTTAGCAGTCCTTCAGTTCATTGGTGCCACTATGCTTAACCGACGGCATACTACTGGCACGCTAATCGCGTGTGTGTTAGTATTTAACGTAATGATAATTGATAGGATTTTAATAGATCGGTTTCGGATACTAAAACGTCACTGGCAAATATTAAATTCGGTGACACATTTCAAACTCTCACTGAGTTTGAAATGTGTCACTTGGTCACACTATGAGATTTATATGACAGCCTCGCTGTGCCCCGCGGTGTAACCTGCTATTAAAACTATTTATTTAAATTTTTCTAAATTATGTAACCTGAGTTACTCCGTATTACATCAGCTAACTGTCAATGAAAGTCCCGTCAAAATCCGTCCAGCCGTTCTAGAGATTAGCCAAAACAAACGGATAGACAAAAGTTGTATAAAATGTTATTTTGGTATATGTACCGTATGTTTATTCATTTGCATGTCGTAAAAAGCGGCTGAATTAATATTACAAACAAACACTCTAATTATATGTATTTGTATAGATTTACACCGACAATTTGTAGTATAGCTATGGTACTGTGTGGTGTGGTACAGTAAGATGGCTCGAGGTGACCAGCGAAAACAGTGTTAATGAAAATTTTAGGATTCTTAAACACCTCATTCTTATGGACCGAGTGTATAACTTAGATAAACGCCCTATTAATATAATAAAAACAATTGTGTTGTTCCAGGTTGAACAGTTAAAGCCGAGAGCAAAGTAAGACAAGATGGCGGCGTTCGTGGCCAAGCAAATGGTGGGCAACAAGCTCAGCGCCGTCAAAGGTAAGTTCCCGCTTCATTAAAATATTATTGAGTCAAATAGTAAATTAAGTTCCTTTTCTTTTTAAAGTGATTTCTAAAAAGAGGTGATTAGCGAAGGTTGCCAGTCATATCTCAGAAATAAATTTAAAAAAATAAATTCTAAATGACAAAAATTATAAACGTCTTGTCGTTAGGTGACGAAGTAAAACTTTAGTTACAGCCAGTAATTTGAATGACCTACTTCAGTTCTATCGGTTGCAAATTGAAACCTAGTTGGCTTGTAACATGTGTCTTGTCTTAGGAGATAGGTCTACCGCTTGTCACATTTGGGGCTTAATCTATTCATTTTTCTACGTATCTAACGAACCTTTTATTTTATATATATCCGGTCCCTCGCCGTTTAATGTATTTTAAAAATGAAAATATAATGCCTAAAGCAAACAATAAAAACCCAGAGCGGATCATTCAAAGATAATTGATAAAAATAAGCCGCTTAAAGGAGACAACGCGAGCGGCCCGGGAGAAGCGAGACCGACGGAATTAAACCGCGCACTCCGGGGAAATCAGCCGCTAAACGCCCGGCCAGGCTTATTTATTGTACATCTTGCCGAGATTACAGCTTAATGAGATGCTTGCAAAATAACCATAATGGACCGTAATGATACCGCCTCAATATCGCTACGCTTTAAACGCTAGGCGTAGGCTTTCTTGTATAACTTTAGCCATTTGTTATAAGTGGACCTGGCAATTGCGGAGAGGATTTTTTATAAAACTTATGAAAATACCGCCCGCTAGATGTGTGATCTGTGAAACTTGATGTCATACAAATAAATTCTTGATAAGAAAACAATAGTACAAAGGAAATATATAGACTAACATACAAATATGTGGCTAGATCAATGACATTACCCACAACTTATTTCTATTGCTTCAACGTGCTACACTTTCGTCTGGCAATTTATTTACAAAGAAACACTATTGAAGCACAATTTATTTACATAACTGAACAAATATTGAACCGATCAATCCTTTCTGACTTAGCTGTCTTTAATACGCTTTCCAAATTAGGAAGAAGTCAATTTAAACAAGTCAACATCTAGGAAGCACTTATTGTAAATGTCAACCACACGACGCCCTATCCCATACCCTTGAGTACTAGATCGAAATGCTTCATCTTTAATCCGATATTCTCTTCTGTTCTTAGACCACACGTAAATAAAGGTAAGCACGTATATCATGCTAATCATATTAATTGACAGACGTGATTCTGCTTTCGTGGAACCAATCCTTTTTTTATGACGAACTACACAGATTGGCCACGAAACCAATCCATTCGTGGTTACATCTAAGTTGTAATCAATTGACTTTAAAAAAGGTAGAGGTTCTCAATTCTTCTGTATGTTTTTTTTATACTTGGTACCGTATAACTTTGGATTTAAATAAAAAATAAGAAACATCAAAATCGGTTCACTCAGGCAAGAGTTATCAGGTAACACATACGGACGAATTGAGAACCTCCTCCTTTTTTGAAGTCAGTTGAAAATAATTAATATTAATGCTTGATTTCCGATGTTCACTTATTCTTTTATAATAAATCATTATATAATAATATTACTTATATACAGTTAATCGATTTCTTATATAAATCATAACAATCGTTTCGGGCGTTAATCCGGCTCGAAGGACTTAAAGTCTTGCATGATATGCGGCAATGAATTTCTCCAAACCTTTACTCAAATAATAAAGTGCAATAAGGCACGTGTTTACAATACCGCAGTACGTAGAGCCGTGGTAGCTTAGTGTCCGGGCGGTTGGCTCAAGTTGCATAGCGAGTTCGATTCCTGGTGCCGGCACAAATAAATTTGTTGTTGAAATTTTATGTGCCGTATTACAACGTGCCACCACTATCGTGAGGAAACCTACATGTTTTAGAAATGTTTTCTTCTAAGACATGTGAGGTCTGCCAATCCGCAATAGGTGGGCGTGGCGGACTATGCCCTTATACTCTCTTTACAGAGAAGGCGCCCAGCAGTGGCACTTATTATATAAAAAATGGATTATATACCTATATAAAAAAGGCTGTAACATTACAACAACATTTGTACGTCTCCCAAATGTATAATTACTGATGTCATCAAAAGTCATCAAAGACTCGTCCAATCTCTCCTCGTATCTTACAGGACAAATAAACTCGAACTAGTTTTGCGAAAGTTGGCACCGTCGTCTCACAATATTGCGAAGTCTCCGCGGAGAGAAGACATTGGCCAAATAACAAAAGATCACGCACGGCGTTTCTCCATTTTATCGTCTCAGGTGTTGTAAATGACGGATAGCACCCTCGCGACAATTCTTTATATCTTTTCCAATCGTAAAGTTAAATATTGGTGTGGAAAAATGTATATTTTAATAAGGATTTTTATGGTCACGTATCTATCGGTATTATCAAACGACTTCAAAAAATGAGGGTCTCAATTCGTCTGTATTGTTATGTTTGTTTCCGCATAGTTTCGATTTGGTGAATCCAAAATCGAATCCAACTATATAAGTCTAAAATTTGCAATAAGTATGTGTGCGACAAGTGGACAAATAACTCAATATGAAAGAATGTCAAGGGAAGTTTGACGAGAGTTTGGTTAAGTTCTGATTAATTCTATTTCGTAATATTGCAACAATAATTCTAAAAGACAAAAAGGGCGTCAGCGCGTAATAGCGTGTAACAATTGATTTGAAGTCGATTTTTGTTTTTGCCCGTAAATATAATTGTATTCCTTATAGTAATAAGTGTTAGCTGGCAACACCTGACACCCAGCGATTATTATGCATAATAACTACTTCCAATGATATCTTAATGATTTACCTGAACCTTATTGTATCTTTAATTCATAATTAATAATTTAGTTGATTCATTCATTCACAGTTCATATTAACTTGGCATTGTAAGCAATAGTTTAACCTTATTAGTTCCTAATCTGACTTCTAATTAATTTTGTATAAAGATTGCGAGGACGCGCAGTTGTGACGGTATTCGTTAATAATTCTTTGTACAACGTTACACTGTCTCAATAAAGCGAGTGTATTAATTGTTGGACTATTTTATTCCACGAAACCTACAAATTATAACATAAGTTTATAACTAGGATTTCATGTGATATTCAGTTAAAAATAAACGACTGATATTAATATATAAATTTATTCAAATTTTAAAAAATACGTCGTAATAAAAAGAAAACTTGTAAAGTACGACAAATTAATTATCTCAGTAAAAATAAACTTAACGTAAATTGTATCACAGGTTAACGAAGCGTTCACCTTTTTATTCATTGCGGCTCGTACAAACTTACTACGGAAATAATACCTTATTTTCATAATTTTAATCGGTAATTCATTAGTCAATAATCTTAGGAAGACTTTAGTAACTATTTTAACTTACGGCTCTATAGGAAGACAATCTTACTTAACTACTAATAAAGATTAAATAAATGAAACAATATATGAAGAACTCTTTCCACAATTACTCTCAAGACAACTTAATCAAAAACAGGGTGAGCGACTTTACCAAGGCTGTTTGAGTTTGTGGCGAAACTTAAGTTATAAAACCCGATATAGCAGTTATTAGCATCAGGAATGTAAATTTAGTTACAGATATCTTAAGTCACAAATATTTAACCTCTGTTCGTGCCGCGGGTTGCTCACCTCTGGTCTAAAAGACAAAAGAATGACAGAAGTTAATCTGCGCAATCCAACGAGTATTCCTTATTATGAAATAGACTTATTAGCACTCTCTTTCTCATTCCCTCACGAGCTTCCGGGCTATAGCTATCTCCATCGTACTCCTTAACATACGCCCTCTTGATGTTCTCGTCTGAATCCGGAATTAGCTTCCTCTTGCGGACCTTCTTGCTCCTGGAGGACTCGTCCCGGGAGAACATCCTCTTCGGACTGTAGTCGGGAGCAGGGGAGTGGAACAGCTTTTTGATGACAGGCTGCAGGCTCTTCGGTTTACGGATTGGGGAATCTGTGTCCATCTGCAGAAAAGAAATGTCTGTACAAGCAAATGAAAACCATTACCATTACCAGAAAACCGAAAAAAATGTGTCAAACTCTGTCAAAATAAATGCAAAAACACAATTGTTCACGAGGGAAAGAAAATGTGTGCGCATTCCGCTCTCTGTTGCTCCTACAGTGCGATACACGCAATAGACCTGCTCTCTTTCTATCTTCACTAACTTATATCTCCCTCTCAACTTCCCTTCTACTCGCCCGCTCACACTTTTCGTAACACATTCACCATCTTACTCCCCAAGTTATGTGTGTGTAAAGAAATCAATAAAATATTATGTCTAACGATTTCTATTGATCTATTTATATACTAAGCTACTGTTACCACAGCCACGTAGTCTTTTAGCCTTTGAGCGAGGAATTAGTCATTAAACACTTCACTCTCTTGTTCCATATCCTGCGGCTGGCAATTAAACTGCTTTGTGCATTCGAGGACCTGGGTCAACAGTGACTGAACCCTGTGGATGTAGGTTAGGCGGGTCAAAGAGTTACAAAGAAAGTGGTACTTGACTTATTCACTTTGCTATAACACAGTGCGGCAAGATGGCAGCCGCCATGCTTGCAGGCGAAATTACGATACTTTATCGCAATTGTACATTGTAAATACAGAGATAATAAGAGAGAATTTAAGAGAATGGAGTCCCACTATAGATAAAATTTTTAGTAACCGTCCAAGCCTAGGTTACCGCTAACCAGGTGGCCCCTTGTGTCGAGAGACTAGCGATAGAGGTTCAGACTAAGCGACCTAAGAGCTATGCCATCTCTCAATCCGGTGAAGCAGTAGAGTCCAGTTTCTCTGGCCATTCTGTGTAGTTCGTCATAAAAAAAATAGATCAAATTAAATCTACCTAATAATAATAATCTAATCTGAGGTTTACTACCAAGCTGGTACTAAATCTCAAGATATCTTCCGGTTAATTTAAAGTTAATCTTACAAGACAAAATTAATACATTTATTCAATTTTAAAATCTTATTAAATAATAAAATCAGACGGTAGCCTACCAACTACTATATACTCGTATAATACCTGGGACGGTAAACACATGTGTCGTCGCGACCACGCCGCACTGTTCTGGATTTTGACTAATCCGTGTCTTATAGTGGGGTCTGCGAATCGTAAGATCGCAGGTTCGAATCCACCATTCGACTGTTGACGTGAACCATCTCCTAGCACAAGTTTAAACTTAGTCGGAATGGTTAACATTTATGAAACAAAAGAATTAGATACTCCAGTGTCCCAGTGACCACTGTCTCGTATTATAGCAGTTGTGCCGTACCTATTTATATATTATTATTGAATTATATTCGACCTCATTCGGCCACTGACAGTGTAGAACGCCCGCTATGGTAATAGGAAAATCGACACTTCAACTGTCAACCACGCAGGCGTACGGTCGGCCTGGTTAAGGTAATTAATAAAATTTGCCTGAAAAAATTTAAGTAAAGAGACGTACTTCGACTCACACGGTTTAATTTAGATTCCCACTAGTCCGTGGAATTAGTTTAACTATTAAAATCTGTCAAAAGGGATGTTATTTCCGGCTGTCTGTGCACAGGGCATAAATAATTAAGCTTTTGTAAATCAGATCAGATTAAATTCCCACCATGTTGGTACAATTCGTAGAAGTCACATTTTTAATCGTAAGTCGTTAATGCCGTTAGGAAACTAGTTATAAAATAGAAATAGTTTTGTCAGTTTTTTTGTCACGTTCCTGTCAGTCGGCAGGTAGAAGGGCGCAGAATATTCAATAACAGGTAGGGATGTGCTCTTAAAACTTTTCTTTGTAACGAAAATAGCTTTTGAATGTAGTTTGTCGATTTAGGTTACTACTATAACTATTATAGTTCCTACTTTAATTTTAACTTAGAGAAAAGGAATATGAATTCTGAAAACAAATAAAGACTTTACAAGTATATTTACGAGAGAAAAAACAACCGACTTCAAATTGAATCAAACGTTATACCCTATTACGTACGGACCGCTTCTTTGTATTTTCGAATTATCGTAGGAATAGAATCAATCAGAATCTAGCCAAACTCACATCAAACTGCCCTTGAAGTACAAACTTTCCAATAAAAAATGAATCATCGAAATCGTTTGGTGTGGGATTGAATTATTCGTCCATTTGTCGCGTACATACTGAATTTAATATTCATATGGATTCCATTGTCAGAACTGGACTAACAACCATTGAAATGAGACCAAACTCCTTACCAAGCGCCTTAGTTATTGAATCGTAATTTTTCACGCAATATTTCACATCAAGTTATTCATTTGGTTTACACTGCACACAGTACGCATAAAGACTATTAGAATGTCGAGAAATAGTAACAGTACCTAAATATAATTCTTGTATGTGTAAAAATTCTAGCCGGAAACATTAAAATTCTAACAAAATTACTTACCTATCTAAACACATTCAATAAAGAAATAAATAAAAAACTACATTTTTTAACCACACACGTTATTTCTATAGAATGAAAACAACCGGATGTTCATTATTAAATTCCTCATGTCATCTGTGAATTCGTTAGATGCAGTGTTATTGTTATATGTCGATAACTAAAACGAAGCGTCACAAACGTGTCTTGAACGCCGCTGAACACGCTTCTGTCTATCCCAGTAGATATCGAAAGTTACTTTCTAAGTCTATTACGGAAGGCTGAACCGAATCATAGATAAAAAATGGTTAGAAAATGGTAATAAAACGATTTATAATAAACAGCCAACATTGTCCACAGCTAGAATACTTATTGAATACTATTGTTTCATTAAAACTAACAAACTAAAACAAAACGGTCACGTTGTAATGCAACAAGTCAATGCCCTCGTGACATCTTGGGACTCATTTAAATGGAATGTTATGTAAACAGTTCACTGTACTATACTGGAGAGAAACAAACAACTTTTATACAAAGTAAATACCTCGTGTAATTTCCATAAATATATTATTAACTAAGAAAGGAAGACATTAAAAAAATCTTAGACAAAGAACAGAATTTCTTGAAACGATACTATAAACAAAGGTTATCACACCCAAAAATATCCTTCTTTATACAAAAGTACAGTCCTTACCAAGTCAGATTCCGGTATATATTCGACAGAGTTGTTAAGCACATTATTCCGGAGCAGAACAATTAAATTCTTCCTGTCGACAGTATTGACGGGTGTGGTGTATGCACTTGTTGCGGCGGCCATTTTGTTGCCACTAGCTCCAGACGCGGCCGGACCGGGCGAAACACGTCCAAACACTGCGGCGGATTGGATATTGGATAATAACTTGCTTTTTTGTTTTGTATGTGACTGCACTATGCAGCGTGTAGCGGGCGAGATTGTATCGATATTAACCTATTTGGTATTATCGATATTTTTCGTTAGGGGTGTCACAAAATAGGCGACATAATTTTAAGGACTAAATTAAACTATTACTAGTATTATAATAAGTAAGAATATTCTAACAAGTATATTTACGAGTGAAAATAAAAACCCACTTTAATTCAAATCATTAACAGATTAAAAACTATAGCATCGAAATAAAATAGTTAATTATCAATTTTTAGCGTCTATATTCTTTCTTCTTCCACATTCGTGCTCGTCTTGGATTATTATAAACCTACCAAAATGTCCATATGTATGTTGTTCCAAAAGTTTAAGAATTCCCTGGAATATTCTTTAGAACTCCAGATATACGATAATGTATATGGAACCTAATTAAAATCAAACCCTTTAAATCTAAATTACATTAATAACGGTTCATGAATAACGGCCCAATGAGTGTACAAACATTTCTTGAAGTCAGTTTATATTGAAAATATCAATATTTTTTATATGAACATCCCTAGTTTGAAGACTGTGGCATAGCCGTCATATTCTATTCGTTTATAATCAAAGAATATTTTTAGGAAGTTTTACTTTAGCAGGTTTAAAGGAATTCCACAAAGGAAACACTATAACTAAAATCGCAATTTTAATCTCATCATAATACATAAGTAACAGTCATTATTATCTTACAAAAGATAAAAGAAACTATTTGTCTATTACGTGAATTTGAACTGATTTCTTTACCTTATTATCATCTTTTATTTCACCTTAAAAGATGGAGTAAGACAAAACGAGCTCTGTGTCAAGTGGTTGTACACTCCATATTACATTATGGAAATTCCAATATTATGGTATATGCGAATCAAGAGACAACAATCGCAACTATAAATTATATGTGTATTAAAAATATTTCATTAAACGTCTTCCCTTGTAATTAGTGTACATTAAATTGTAATTGTAGTGTAGATATATAACTGTACAATTATATTTATATTATTGATTAAATTTTATTTAATGATTCTAGACTTTAGTTGATAAATATAATCTATACAAGTATATGTCTCGTGACATTTCTAATACTGCCAAGAAGTTTAAAAATATTTAGATAACATAACGATTAATCGACCAAATCAATAATTTATAAAGCTATGTCGTCTCGTTAACTGTGCCTGTTATATATTTCTCAATTTCGTTAGGTCTTTTATTATAAAATCAGATTCCGAAAATGTTGTGTTTATCTTCGATTCGTGTTTATTATTATACGTGTCAAAAAAATCACTAGAAATAGTGTTTGAATTGGTTGTCGTTTTACATTCAATCATATTGTCAAATTTACTAACTAAATCTTTACCAGCTTTAGAGTTTGAGTTATTGGCAACTTTGTTTTGATTTGCAATGGAATTATTTTTAGTAAGAGCGACTGTATTGAAAGCGTAAAGTGTATTAGTGTCCTGTGCAATAACCGGCTCACGTTCATCACATTTGGATTGATTTTGATGTTTTGTAGATCTGTTATGACCGTTCCGGTTTCCGCCATTCACATCGTAATGTTTCCTTAGTAATTCCGAAGTGATCGCGTAATTGACTTCAAGATGGATCTCAGATTCGATTATCTTCCTCTTTATGTAAAGTGTTACATTCTCGAGAGTGTTGGTGAGACCACATCGGCTTGTATGCTGTTTGAATTCGTTCAGGAATTTCGCTAAAGTTTTTGTATTGCTTTTGCAATAATCTCTTATCATCACGCTGACTTTTAGTATATCGGCTCTGGACGTACCGTTCCCTTCTGTTTTTCTATCTTTTTCTATTACTTGCGGTTTTGGAGCACGTCTAGTAGGTTCGTTGTGAGGGATATCTTGTGTCTGCATCGCGGGTACAATTTGGGGAAGTTGCGTATCAAGTACGCAGACGTTGGCGGCTGAGCTGTGAATAGATCGAACTCGTGCTGTCGACTCGAAGCGCGTTTCTTCTCCGATAATGTCCCTTCCTGAAATGATAAAATAGTGTTTATATTTGTTTGTTTATAATTTATTCAATGTACGTATTAATTATAACACCTGGTCTAAATTTCTACATTAAGAGCAAAAACAAAAACCGATTTTAAATCGAATCAAGCATTAAACCCTATTATGCGCGGACGACATCTTTGTTTTTCCGAATTATCGTAGAAATATTACGAAATATAATTAATCAGAAACTAGCTGTCCGTCTGTGGAACTCTGTTCCTGTGGCCATTTGGAAATCACAGACAATAAATACTTTTAAAATCAAAGTTAAAAAGTTTTGCTTAGACAATTCCACCTAACATCATTTATACTGTTATGATATATATATAAATATATTATATGTATGTATATTTGTTTGTATGTAAATATTTATTATCAGTATTTAAGTATATCTACTTTTTATAAACTCCCGCCGCTTCTTTTTATTATTCCTCTCCATCCAAAGGTTGCCTGGAAGAGATCGCTTTTAGCGATAAGGCCGCCCATTGTTTATGTATTATAATTATATTTTCTTTTTTTTAAATTTTAGTTCATAAGTGTAAACAATAAAGAGTTTATAAATATATAAATAAATAAATAAACTAACCAAACTCTCATCAAACTACTCTTGAAGTACATTCTTTCCAAAATAAAACGAATTTTCGAAATTGGTTGGCGTGATTTGAGTTATTCGATATTTGTGGCGCACATGATGCAATATTAAGACATGGTATTCTCATGGATCCCAATGTCAGAATTTGACCAAATTTATATGGAACATCATTAAATCCAGTTCACGGTCGAAAGTCACGCGGTAAGAAACTTAAAAAGAAATAGAGACGAATTGACGACTTTTGTCTCGTCCTTTTTTTTAATAAGTTGAAAGTTGGAGTGTTGGAAAAATAATTTTTTGATAATTTTTGTCCGTTTGTTTCGGCTCTGGAACTGAACCGATTTTGACGGATCTTTCACTGACAGATATCTGATGTAATAAGGAGTAACTACTTTAATTTTAGAGAAAAATAAATAAACAGTTTATAATCGCGGGTACCACTGTGAGGCGTATCTAGTTATATTATAAATTATCTTAAAAGATGTACTAACAAAATTTCTAACATTTATTTTGTCGGTTAAAGCTACTCCTTACAGACACGTTCTTAATATGTTTTACCAATCTTACCAGAGCTTCCAAGTAGTGGAAGTAATTGCAGACATCCTTGAACTTGTTGGTCTGACCGCAATACATCCAGACAACGAACGCGCGTCGCACAGTCACATTGCTGTAGGCTATTGAAGGAGGTTCCAGGAGACCGTGAGCTTTCTCCTCGACTGTCTCAAAATAAGATGGCTGGCGGCTCATATCTGGAACTTTACGAGAACACACTTTAATATATGTCTTTAAAAGTGAAGTGAGCGACAGACGATCACAGTTACCGACGAATGAATGAATATGCTTTATAGCACAACAGTTAAGAAATACATCACACAAATAATGAATATACAATTTTGACATGTCGATATAGTCGCATGCGACTTCAAATCGAATAATAATATTACGAAATGATCAGAACCTAACCAAACTCACATCAAACTACCCTTAAAGTACATACTTTCCAATAAAAAAATAATCATCGAAATAGTTTAGCCTGATATTGAGTTATTCGTCCATTTGTCGTGCACATACATAATGCACATTTAAGACTTATTTGGTTTTCTCATGGATACCATTGTCAGAACTGGACCAAATTCAAATTGGAATAAGACCTTACTGGAGGCACTAGCTTTCAAATACAAAAAATCATCAAAATCGATCCACCCAGCCGAAAGTTATAACATAATAAACATTTAGAAACATACAGACAAATTAAGAACCTCCTCCTTTTTTGAAGTCGGTTGAAAAAATTTTGTTTACTTTCATTTTTCTAAAATCAATCCGGCGACCGGTGATTTGGGAAGATATGCATTCAAGCTTCCAATAAAATTGCTCCGAGATCGATACCATTTTAATTGTAATTTGATGCTCTTGTTAGTCTACAACTACACTAACAAGAGAATATAGATAAATATATTATATAAAATCTAAATCTATCGAGAGAATAATCATTTATCATTATTGTGAAGTAATTACTATCACATTTTGTAAGTAAATAATGAAACGGAATTTGAGGGACAACATTTCTAGCAATACCTTTGTATTCTTACAGTGCACAAAACAAATGATAATCATTTATTAAGCACTCACCTCGTTTCAGCAAAGGGTACAGACAGACTTACAAAACTATAATATATGACGACGTATGAATATGATGACGTATCATTAACGATTGAGATAACTAATGACTTTATAACTGAGACCGGGCGCAGTGAGCGCCGCGTTTGATAGAACACCGTGATATATTTCTAATCTACCCTCTATCGTAACGTTTTTTAACTAGTATATTTACGAGAAAACCTGTTTCAAATCGAATCAAAGTTATACGCTTGTTAGCTGGCAACACATGGCACCCAACGATTGTTATGCATAATAACTACTTCCAATGATACCTTAGCGATTTACCTGAACCTTATTGTATCTTTAATTAATAATTTAGTTGAACATCACATTAACTTAGCGTTGTAAACAATAATTTAACTTTATTAGTTTGTAATCTGACTTCTAATTAATTTTGTATAAACATTGTGAGGACGCGAAGTTGTGATGGTATTCGTTAAAATAATTCTTTGTCCAGCGTTTCATTCCACAAAATCTACAATTATAACACGCTATGACGCGAGTACATCCACTTTGTTTTTACGGATTATTGTAGGAATATTACGAAAAAGAATTAGTTAGAACCTAACTAAACTGTCAAATCAAACTACTCTAGAAGAGTCATTTCCAATATAAAATGAATCGTCGAAATCGGTTGGCGTGATACATAGTTATTCTTCTATTTGTGCAAATTTTAGACGTTTTCTCATGGATCCCATAGTCAGAATTGGACCAAATTTTTTTTTTGGGAATTATTTGGGACGGGAAGCACCAGCAATCAAATAAACTAGGAATCATCAAAATCGTCGATTGACGATCACTTCCCTAATTACAGATACGGTTCCAAATGAACAACTGTCAATATTTTTATATATTTTTTAAATAAAAAGTAAACTGGCTTCCTAACAGAAATCAATGGCAACAGATTGCCAGATGATAACCACTACTTAAGTTAACTAATTAAAGGGTTAACTATGCAATGAGTATTTATTATCATATAAATTAGTTGAGGCATGTATTTAGAGAATATCTCGGGGGTAACTATCCCTCTGAATGTTTTAATGCTGTGAAATTTCGACGAAAGATGAGTCGCTGTTGGTCATTTAAGATCCAATATCCACAGTATTAATTGACTATTGAATTTTATTATACAGGCTGTACCGTAATTCAACGTCCAACGGTTAGTAGGTGGTAGGTGATAGTATGACAGTCTTGGGAAAAAGTAAAAAATCCATGGCTACTTTTGCCGAGTTATAATTTTAATTGTTTATCTCGCCAGAACGGCTGATCGGATTTGGATGGAATTTGGCACAGAGATAGGTTATAGTTTGTGTAGCACATAGGCCATTTTTAATTTAACCAATTTCAAAAAAGGAAGTTATTGGTCATGTAGTAGTAGCTGTATCCTATTGTGATTAAATTATTTTATGATTACGAAAATGTTCATAGACATACATTTTAATAGCAGGTAAAACCATGGGTATAACTAGTTATTTATAAATACTTTTAACTTAACATTGGACACTCGGTTGTTTTCCTTAATCAATTTAATTAGTAATTTCCTGTCGCATCTCGTCCTCATCTTGTCGTCCTTGCGTCGTCCTGTAGCTAAAATATGCTTTTTTAATACTTTTGTCACTTTTAAAGCAACATTTGCCTGTGTGTTGTGGTTACAATATTTAATGTTTGTATTTCATGTTATGTAAAGACATATTTGTCATTGCTTTAGGAGACCGTGCATTACGGAATAACACCGGAAGGGGAAGAGGGGAGGGGGACAATACATAAATATATAAATAAATATAAAAGAAACAATAAATACACGTCAATTATAAATTATTTATTTTCGATCAATTTACACAATTACATTAAGAAACAAACAATTCGTTAAATATATAAAACATACAGACAACAAAAAGGTTGTTATTAAAAGAATAAGTTATCTATATCTTATTGTTACTTGGCAACATTTCCACACATCTCAATGCAAACAGGGCAACATTCTATTTGTTGAGGCGTGACATCTAGTATTTAACAATAAAACCTATCATTCCTTCCTTTCTTCCTTCCTAATCTTCTTTGGGAACAATCCTATGTAAAGTGCATCGTAAATGAAATAAATGTGTTATCAATGATATACGAGTATAACATTTTGAAATAGAAATTGTAACAAACTTATATTTTTCTAAACCAACTTAACTACGAAGCCGTCTCTGCCTACCTTAAAATAGTTAAACTAAACTGTTTCAAAAACTTCAGTATTACAGTATAGATTTTATGTATGTAATTTTGAAGTCAGATTATTTGAAATACTTTCATAAAATTTGTTGGTTTTTGTGATAAATCGGCTTTCATTCTGTTGAGTTTTGCTTCTCAGTGCGTTTTCAAAAAATTATCCTGTTCTAATTTGATACATAACTTGCACTAGGTACAGTTGGCGGAAAATAACTCTGGCGCTGACCGTTAATGCACAGAAGTCGAAAATAAGGTATCACAGGGGAGTGAAGGGGGCGAGGGAGGACATGCGCGAGCGCTTATTGGCTCTCCTGTCGTACTCCGCCCCGCGCACCGATACCACACCCCGCTCGCTCCCGGTGTACAGTCGCGTTCTAAATTTTATGTTAATTGACTTTTGATTTCTGTTAAGTTTTTTTATTGACTGTTATAGTTTGTATATATATATATATTATTTTATTCTGTAATAACTAGCTTAATTGAACTTTCCATATATATAAAAAAGTACAAACAAAAACACTTTATGCGTGTAAGATTGGAGAAATGAATAATTGCGTGCGCGACTGTACACATACGCATCTATCCCTTCCACGTATCGCTCAGCGTTACAGTTACTTGCCGCCAACTGTACTAATTAAAAAGAAAACTTAAGTGCAATGACGTCACACTTATGATTTGACGTTTGTTCTGTCTGTGAACAGGAAAGTTGAATTATAAAATGTTACAACTCTGTTACCATACGTGACATATTGCCGTTCAGTTATTTGATATATTACATGATATATTTCTATTGCTTACTTCTTACACTATAGTTTTTATAATGTTATAATATTTTTATTGCATTTCGTTTCATACTTTTTTAATTTTTATTAAATTTTTTCTTTCTTTTTACACTTAAAAAAATTAATTAATTACTACGTCTTACTTAAACTTTCATAGCACCAAGTACGAGACACCAAGTACGTAGCAACACTTTTGTTGTGAAAAATAGATTTATCTATAGATACCTTCTGGTTAGGTTAGGTTAGGTTCTGCGCAGCCCTGTAGTTCTGGGCTCTCAAGAATAAGACTACGGTATCCCCTGCCTGTCGTAGAAGGCGACTAAAAGGGGCCTCGGGTTCACTGGGCGACAAGGGTGGGGCCTGAGTCGTCCACCAAAGTGGACCTGGGAAGAAGGCGACACCGGCTGGCCCGTGTCGCCTTGCGCTGCGAGGGCACAGGGGGGGAGGGAGTAACCTCCCCCCCCGGGACGTGCTCTCCTTGAGCAACGTGCAGAGGGGCTCCGGTGCGTTCCACTGGAGATCCCGGAGCCCCTCGTCATGCACCGAGGAAAGGGCCACCGGGGAGGTTTTAGTGGGTAAAACCCACATAACCGCCGCCTTCCCCAGAAGGCGGGGTATCTTCTTGAAGATTTCCTCCCCGTGAACAAAAAAAAAAAAGGTTAGGTTCTGCGACAGTCGCTTGTAACATTACATCTCGAACATGAGCACAAGCTAACATATTATATCCGCGGAAAGGAATTACCGATTAATACTATTATCAAATGTATAACAGTAACTTCTAGAAATTGATTATTATTTTGTGCACATAAAACGTCCAACAAAATAAACAGAAAAACAATTCAACCATTCATTAGAGAACGGCTTCTGTCTCCTTATATATATTTTTTTGCGAGTAGAATTCTGCGAGAATTTAGATTTTAGAAATTAATTTGAAAATTATAGGAAAAATAATTGTTATTTACCAGTGGGCTGACAGAACCGATATTTAACTAACTGATCTCATTATACATGTGAAGATTTACACAATACTTTTAACTATTCTTGTTTGTGGAAATACACCACATATTTTTATAGCCGACTGCCGTTAGTTCAAAAGTTTCTACAAGGGGTCCAGATATTGCTTAATTGTTAGAACATTCAGCTTGAAAGTCAAACTTAGCGTTAGGACCCCGCGGGGAACTCCAGCTTGATTGCCGACTCTAAGCGCGATAGCATTCCGAGTCGGATAAGTTTTGTTTTTTTAATAAAGGCCGTTAAACTATTCCGTTAGAGTAGAGTGCAGTTCTCAGCAACATAACGACTCGTTCCAGGAAAAACGTCGTTAACGTCGACTTTATGATTATTTAACAGATTTTTTTAAGTGACAGAAACAATTGACAATTTTTTTGTAGGAAATATTCCATCTATCTACATAAGTAAGGCTTGTCGTGTAATGATTCCCGCAGTCTCGGTGCTATATTTATACCATTATATGAAAGTAAAAAACTTATTCCTCATACACAATACAGATGTTAATATCAGGCGTTGAGTCTGCTACGTGCCACTGACGTTTGATAATGAAACCGATCTGTTATTATTCCATGATTACTAAATACATAAAAAACACGATTGGCGTGCTAGTGGTGGCACGATCAGTAAACTATAGTCTAGTACTAATACACAAATAAGCAAATATTATTCACGATGATGCCAATGAACGTTCATCTTGTACACAATTGGTTTAGCAGACTCGGGACTTAGGTGATGTAGAACGTACCTGGTATTAACATTATTCGTACGGTTTATTTGGAGTCATTTTGATAGCTTTGGCCAGTTTGTTGGACGTGAATGACACGTTGGTCTGAGCTGCTGCTGCAGAGGGATCTTTAAAGCTACGGAAGAATGCCTCCACAGCACTTTTCCCGCCGAAAGCATCCAACGCCGCCTTGGCTTCGAGCATGTCATAGTACTTATGGCCAATACGATCCGGAGTGGATTTACTCACATTCAAGGAATACAGGCCAGCAAAATCCAAGCAGGATCTCTTGCCGATTAAATCTAGTAGAGATTTATTGACATTCAGATCGACCGCGGATTTGTTGCCCGCATCCGAGGAAGTCTTCTTATTAGTTCCAGTGGCAGCAGGCCAGGGGGCGGTGGTATTTCGAATGTATCTATTTGCATTCGATGATTTCATCTCTCGTATGTTGAGCTGTGTGTTGCTCGTAGCCGCTTCTACCCAGCTTTTGATATCATGTTTCTGTTGTATATCTGAAGTCGCGGGGTCTGTTTCGGTTATTTCCCATTTGGGTTTTGGCAGTATATCGATTGATGGTGCCACTTTGGTGAGGTCTTCGCCGGCCGAGCTGGTCGGCTGGGTTACGTTGTCTGTGGCCTCAGCAGCTGTGGGACTAGCGTCTGAGCATTGACACTTCAGCTGCTTGCAGACATTACAGTCTTTCAGCTCGAAGTCTTCTATCATCGCGATCAGATCACGTCTGATTTGTTGCAGATTCAGCTCCTGAAAAGTTCAGTTCATTATTAATGTCACTAATTTTTTTTAAAGCGGTGGTTAGGCTATATTATTTATTTTCTTTAGACCCCTGGCGGCCTGATGCTGGTGGTCACCTGTTCTTCGTGTGGTAGACATATACAGTAAGTGCTTCTCCCTAATTTAGAAAGCGTATTAAAGACAGCTTAGTCGGTAAGGATTTATCGGTTCAATATTTGTTCAGTTATAAATATTTTTTCTTTAATGTTTATTGTTTAACTACTGTAGTGTATTGAATATATGTATTTATTATATATTATACGTATATTAATAATCAGACGAATGTGTTTAACTTTAAAACAATAAAAAATATTATATTTTATTTGTATAATTTCATCTGCACTAAAGTTCATTGTCAATGTGAGCCTACCACGTGATCTTAAAACAAGCTCGAAACTCGTTGAAACTCATAAAGTGTACGTATTAACGCATTAACAGACCAAACAATCTTTGTGTAATATCCACATATATATATAACATGAAATTAATAGCAGGGTTGAGCCATCGCGGTAGGCCAATCAAAACATTTCAGCTCGTGTTTTATTTTACTTGCAACAAGTATATTTACGAGCAAAAACAAAAACCGACTTCAAATCTAATCAAACTTTAAACACTTCTTATCAAACTATTCTTGAAGTACATCCTTTAAAAAAAATTTATCGGTTGGCGTCGTATTAAGTATTTCGTCCATTCGCAGCGCGCATATTTGATGCGAATTTAAACTTTTATGATTTTCTCGCAGATGCGATAGTCAGAATAGGACCAAATTATACAAATGGGATCACATGAGAAGCACTAGCTTACAAATAAAAAAAGAACAATCAAAATCGATTCTACCAGTCGAAAGTTATGACGTAACAAATATTAAAGTCTATGTCTATACAGACGAACTGTAGAGCTTCTCCTTTTTTGAAGTCGGTCGAAGAAAATAAATAAAAAAAGCTGTATCTGGGATTAAAATCTATGACCGTCCAGTGAAGTCGTAAGTTAAACCACTAAGCTGTTACAGTTCTTCCCACCACATCACATATATCATGAACACGCATGTATATAGACAGACACTATATGAAAAATGGCCGTTTTAAAACAAATTGATGTATCATTTTGTTTATTAAATTACCCTGTGCATGTTGGTATATAGAATTGTTAACATGGAAAGGTTAACGTTATTAAATATTTCCTTCTATTTATGTTACGTTACGACAGATAGTATACATATTTTGACAGCTAAGATATCACAACGAATTGATAATAAAAATAAGGGCCTCTTTATAATAAAAATAATCAACTCTTACCAGTTGATAATTGCTGTCGGTGTAGTAGAAGTCCTTCATAATGGTAGCCTTCCTAGCTTCAATTGGAACTAAGTAACCAGACGTGAAAATACTACACTTTGTGAAGCATAATAACACTATACTATATGTTAATTTAAAAAGTCTAACGAGACAGAGGAAGCGCCCAGAGCGGCCGGCGCTACACTGACCGGAGTACATTTGAAATTACCCCCAATAACTAATTTGTTAAAAATATAAAATTTACCTGATCCATTGCACGCCATTCTCCAACTCAAGCACACTAGAATTATAAATATAAAGGTGTATTTAGCGTGCACAAAATGACAGATTTCGCAATATGGCCGATCTTCCGTATCTACTGCAATTAACAAAAACAATTGCTTTTTTAAAATCTTTTGTCTTTTTCGACGTAATCGAAAGAAAGGGATGGCAGTTAATAGAATAGAAATTGAAATTCTCCGAATGAATTTAATGTAGATTATCTGTTATTAGGTAATTGGTGTCATTTAATTTTTTTGACTTAACAACGATACAGTTGTTAGCGAAATGATCGCTTAGTTTATTAGTATATTATATGTAATTACTAATAATGTATTACGTATCATTAATACCAATTCAAACAAAGGATTTTAACATATGCAGTGTGCGTGAATGGCGGTAAGTACAGTTAACTAGAAGGAGACTTACAATTGATAAATAATATTAGACGTAAAAATTCTCGTAATGCGAACGAAAGCGCAAAACATCGAATTAGAATGTCATTGCGCCGTAAATAACGACTTTTTTTTTGTTAACGGGGGAGGCGTTGGGGGAAATCTTCAACAAGATAACTTAACTTCTGGAGGAAGGTGGGTTATCTGAGGCTCTTACTCACTAAAACTCGTCTTCGGTGAATGGCGAGGGTCTCCGGGATATCGAGTGGAACGCACCGGAGCCCCTCTGCACTGTGCTGTTAAGCATATCCCGGGAGGTTAGATTAGGAGGAGGGAACAGCACTCTCGCAGTGCGAAGGCGCAAGGCGATACTGGTGGTCCCGTTTTGTCTTACGAGGACAACAAAGGATTTCACTTTTATTGCTGGAGAACCCGAGGCCCCTTTTAGTGTTCTACGATGGCAGGGGATACCGTAGCATTATACTAGGAGCCCAGAACTACAGGGTTTTTAAATAACGACCTAACCTGAGGGTTCCACGATGAACGCAGAAGCTGAACTATATTTTAATCCTGTGAAGTTAGGATTAACAACTTCACAGGATTAATCAGATAGAAAAAAAATTACTTGACAATATTGTATGAAGCAAGCATCGGTTTAATAATGTTTTAAATTTAATATATGTTTTGTATTATTATTATATTACACAAACGTTTTTGTGTGTTTTCTTTAAAGGGGTTAGCAGATTTCTAGTACCACGGGCCATTGGCCAAGTGTTACTAGAGGGAAATTAATATCATTGATAAAAACTATAAACGTCTTACCCTCAGTGCGGTTTAGCTGCCGCTTCGCAAGGATGCTCTCTTTTCAACCGACTCCAAAAAAGCAGGAGATTCTTTGACGAATTGTCTATATGTTTTTTCATGTTTGTTATCTTTGGAGTAGGTGAATCAATTTTAATAATTCTTTTTTATTTGAAAGCTGGTGCTTTTTCTTTTGGTCCTGTTCTAACAATGGCATCTAAGAGAAAACCATATAAGTCTTAAATTTGTATTAAATATTTGCGTGCCAATTCGACGTATAACTTAATATCGCGCCAACCGATTTCGATGATACATTTTTTATTCACAAGGATGTACTTCAATAGTAGTTTGATGAGAGTTTGTTTATGGTTCAGATTAATTCTGTTTCTTTTTTTATTCCTAAGTACATGTATTAACTGGTGCATCCTTTTTGTTTCAGGTAACTTACAGCTTGGTGACGGACTGTTTATATACTGGCAAGTATTTAGACGCTGGAGGGGCAGCCACGTAGCCCTTCAACAAATTATACATATAGAGTTACGTATGTTTTATCCGTGCGTTTTTGAAATGCCAATTCCCATCGCCCCGAAAATTACGGTCGGAAAGGAATTGGATGTCGTATCGTGACAAAATTATCCTAATTTCGTCTCATTCGTCGGATACATGGGCGTCATGTGTCTTCATGTAATTTTAGGGATGTGACATGAATACTTATCGATATTCGTTATTCTGTTTCAAAACTTTTACTCACATTTATATAATCGTTGTAGCTCAGTGTCCGGGTGGTTACTCCAAATTGCAATAGCCTACTTCGTTTCCCAACGCCCAGGACTAATGCAATTATTTGCAAAATTTTAAAATAATTGCTGAATTACTACGTGCTCGAAACATGCAGGAAAACCTGAAAGTCCGAAAAAATCTACTATAACCAATTCTTACTGGTTACGCGAAGCCATGATACTCTCCTTTGGGAGATGACCTATGTCCAACGGTAGGACATAAAAGCGTATTTATCCTTACGGTAAGAAATGCGCAAATAAAGATGGTATACTCGTGCTCCAGATAGTAAATCACATCTAACTGTTGTCTATTACACAATATATCTATAACAGAATACGCATATGATCTCCTCATTCAAACATTAGTCTAGACTAAATTGAGGTACGGAGTAGACTCAATAATATACAAACGCAGGTTGTTCATTGCATTTGGAAAATGTTCTTCATATTTAAAAATGTTTTTTTATTTTACGTCAGTGGTTTGTATCTCAATAAAAATATCTGCCAATTTTTAAATGAAATAATATATTATATTTAATTGCTTTAAAATTATATCGTCTCGTAAAATTCGCATGTTCTCCAATAATTCCGAAGCGAATAATAACCCACTTCCCCGGCCCCGGCCGTTAAATTCCCCGCGGCTCATTGTTCTAAAGATCGCACCATTCAATACCTATCTATGCGGGAAAGAATCCGGCAGCTTTTAATATGCGGTGCGGGAGCACGACAAATATTGGAGAGGCGACGCAGATCGAAATGCCCGGAATTTCACTGGCTTTAAGGCAGTTCATTTTAAGGACGTGCTCCGGTTATCGATATGTCGATGAAGTGTTAAACATGGCACGTGACTATTAGACGGCTTAGTCTGTTAATGGCGTTGACGATAATTGTTGTCGAACATCTCTAATGGGCGTTATTTATTGCATATTTGTGCTGCAAACTGTATCATGTAAGTAAGTAACTTCATATTATATATTTATATCATTATCTTCTTAGTACTTTTATGAATAATTTATCACTGATATTTGTATTATCAGATATTCGCTCTTTTAATAATGTTATTTTGTACAATTATACTGGGCTTCTTAATTCCTAATAATACTTAAATCAGATAGATTTTTACACTGAATGTGTGTTGCAAGTGATTAAATTAATCCTTATCTTTTATTATAGAGAACTAATTCTATGAAATTTTTAAAAGACATGTTTAAATAATATCGAGGTGTGCTCGGACTCCCCTAGCTCGCGTCGCGGCGGGAGCGTATGGCCGGGGGGAATTCCGGCACGTCTGCGAGCCAGCCTCGGAGAGACGCAGCTTCATGAAACCTTATGAACTATAAACTCAATAGAAAACTATTTTACGACTTGCCAAATAGACTACCGATGTTTGCGAAGCCCCAGTTATTACACTTGAAGTAAATTCAATTATTTAAACTCAATTTTCAATTAAATTCCTTTTAGCAAGCATTAATTCCGTACATTTACCTATGCATACGCTAAATATTAAAAAAAATCTTCAAATGATATTTACTATATATCGTTATTAAATATATTTATTAACTATATATTCTATTGCTGAACGCTGGGACGAGGTCAATAAGACATCTTTCTTAATTTTAAAATCCTATCTAATGAAGGGAAGAAATATTTTTAAAACGTTTTTATTTTTTTAATACAATAGACACAGTTACAGATGAATCAATTCACTTAAGTACTAATAGCTTATTTAAATGCATCTTAGGTTAAGCTAAGCCTATCTTTCATGGTTAGCTACCCAACATTAGCAAATCTCAATGACTTAAATGACTGAAGATGTTCTATAATTTGAGTGATGAATTTTTGGTTTGAAATAAAAATTATTTATTATTATTATTATTTTTTAGATTTTCTCTTTCTCGAAACCAGAGAGTTTCGGTTTTAATGACCTACGGCAAGTGGGTTTCATTTTGAGGGTTGTCTTAGCTAGCGGATTCATCCTGCAAGAACTTCGAACAATTCGACACGTATTTAGTACGGCAGCTTTTTGCATGCTGATATACGTACTGCTGTGTAAGCCAATCTGTTGAATGTAATGATGGAGGTGTTTAGGGATAATACCAGTACTGGAGAGCACCAGAGGCACAATGTATACTTTGTTCATATTCCAAAGTCTCATTATTTCCTCTTTAAGCCCTGTGTATTTGTGAATTTTTTCGGTAATAGTTTTTTGGATATTGTGTGTGTTAGGTACAGCTATGTCTATTATAAAGGTCAATCTATTTAATTTATCTATTACAGTTATATCAGGTCGGTTGTTATGTAGTGTTTTGTCTGTTAAAATTGCTCTGTCTAAATATACCTTGTGACTCTGGTTCTCCAGCACTGGCTTTGGGTTATATTGATAAGATGGAACTGTTTTCGGGTGAATAAGTTTATGTTTGATGGCTATCTTTTGATGAATAATGTGAGCTATTTGGATGTGTCTGTGAGTGTAATCAGTTTGGGCTAAAGATGGACAGGCACTAGTTATGTGTTGAATAGTTTCAGATGCTTTGTGGCATTTCCTGCATTTATCATTTTGGATGTTACGATCTTTAATGATAAACTTTCTGTATTTTTTGTATTTATTACCTGTATTTATTACTATTATTATTAGTAACATAGTTGGAAATCAATATGAAGTCGTATATAGGTTACAGTAATCACACTTAATGTCAGGATAATTTATGTAGATAATGAAACGAACAAATATTGACACTTTGACCACATACAAACTATTCTACTGTAATAATTACATTCAAACGATGTGACCAAATGCATCCCATAATCATTAGTAACATAATTTTTACAATAATGAATGGGAGATTTCACTATTTACGCGTATAAATAATATGATAAACATTGTTAAATGGTTTTTCTTATTAAAATGAAGCAGTTGTATCAATAATATTTATTATCATTAGCTTAAAATTCATAAACAAAATGTTTTTCTAAGTAAAAACATGTTTTATCCGACTTGACATTTGATGAAAATGAAAATGATCAATACTATGTCAGATAATTGATCTTAGCTATAGTATGTTGGCGATAGGCCCAGCGGACTACGGGTCGTATATGTAGGTCACAGCGGCGTCTGTTAGCCTATGTTATATTCTGTCCATATCATACACGGCAGCCGAGCAACACTCGTTATCGTACTCCGGCTTGAAGGGTATACCATCATATCTCGAGGTGACGAGCGAAAGGTGGTACGTTCGTTTTGTGTTTGATAAAACATATCACAAACGATCATGTGAATAATTTGGTTTAGAAAAACTATGCCTATAAAATATTTTCATTTATACTTTCTATAAAAATCTATGAGTGAAAACTAAAACTTTACATCAGAACAAACATTAAACGGTATTACGCACGGACGCCTTCCTTGTATTTCCGAATTATCAACAATCAAACAGAATTAATCAGAGTCTAATCAAACTACCATCAAACTACCCTTGAAGTACATCCTTTCCAATAAAATATAAATCATAGAAATCATAGCATTGTCGTGATATTTGGTAAATATCGTTTTCTCATGGATGCCAAAATTGGACCAAATTGCACAAAAACGGGACCACACGGAAAGCACCAGCTTTCAAGTAAAAAAAGAATCATCACAATCGGGTCACTTAATCCAAAGTTATGGGGTAAAAAACATAAAAAAATTACCAAAAGATGAATTGAGAACCTCCTCGTGGTTTGAAGTCGGTTGAAAAGACAACATTTTCGATTCATTTAATAAATTATAATAAATAAAAAAGTTAATTAAATAACCGATAGGGTATAGGTTTATATTATTTTAAATTAGGGGTTAAGGTACCGACGAATCAAACATACGTAAAATATTTTGGTTATGAAGGGACAGATAAAAGACATTGCTCATTATTTTTATTTCAACAGTAAAATAGCAATTCTAAGAAAATAATAAATTCAAAGAGAAGTGTATTTTGCATATTAAACAACTACCGTCGCAAAAGAAAATATCACATCATCGATATCGACAGCGGCGGGTGGCGCAACCCAAGCGCGGCCGGCGGGCGGGCGGCGCTACGTGACGTTGCCATGGCGACCGGAACTCGGCGCGTACCGTTACGTCCGCATAATGGCACATACATATTTGATCGTTTCGTCTATGAACGGCTTTATTTTTCTGTTTCGTTTCGTGGACTCAGCGTTCGCAGGAGATATTATCATCTTTACTATAAATAAATAAAATAAGAGAGTCAGTTTGTTGTATCAAAATATCCGCTTATTACATGCATATGAATATATATAATACTCGTACGGTTCGTATACCAAAATACCATTTTTATAAAAATTTTCTGTCTGTTTCTGCCGGCTAATCTCTGGAACGGCTGGACCGATTTTGACGAGTCTTTCCCACCCCTTGGATAGGATTAGGAGCGTTGCTGGAGTTTTTTCGGCCACGTCTCCCAGCGCTAACGCATCCCGTAGTGGCATATAAGATAGTGTAGCGTAGATTGTCCAAATAGTTTATATTAATAAAATAGCTACCGACCGAGCCGTGATTCGGCCTAAGCGTTCTATCAGCTATGCCACCTCTCAATCCGGTGAACCAGTAAAGGCCAGCCTCTCTAGGCAACCGTGTTGTTCGTCATTAAAAAAAAAAGACGAGACTTTCACTGACATATAGCTGATGTAATAAGAAGAAACTGAGACTGCTTTTACTGGCCTATGTTTAGCGAAGCGGGCGGGATCAGTTAGTAAAATATATAATGCAAACACTTTATGCAAAAAACCAACATGGATTACTGGCTAAGCGGTTCGATTTGCGATCTGATGGTAGGGGTTTCGAATTTCAGTAAGCTTATACGAATGAATTACCGATTTTTCGGTTTTTTTTGGACAAAAAAAATACGTGTTGAAAATGGTGCCGGTGTATGGCGATAGGCTCAACGTGTGTTACATATGGGACTAACTAAAACAGATATACAGTTACAAAATACTAATTTGTACGACGCAAAAATAGGTTACAAGTTGCTCTTGTGCACTATTAGAAACCAAAATTGATAAGCCACTTTGGACACTCTATCACTCTGCCTACGATCTTTAGGTTCGCATTCAATCGGCGATGTGATTCACAGAAGCATTAACGTGAAACAATCGCGCTACACTCGCCCGGATAGCCGGGCGCGGTAAATCAGCATATCCGGCACATATCCGCGCCGTATACGATATTATCCGTTCGCAAACTGTGAATTATACCCGGTATATCCACCGTAAGCCCGGTTTACGACCTTAGGATTGGCTGCGTATAAATTTTTATATCGCGTCGGATATCGGATACGGGGACGTTGTCGGAAGTATTGAAATACTTTTGGAGACCGTTTCTTATTCGCTTCAATATCATTCTCAATGGATTGTAATGGCTGTGCCTTTCACAGTTATAAAGTACACTTTTATACGAGTATAGTGGGCGACGCAAATAGGGCGGTGATGTCATTCAATCGATATATATTACAAATTATATTCGATGTCGGCTGGAGAGTGAGGCTGGAGAAATGATAGTCGAGATGGTGATATCTTAAACGCGATATTAGCATGGTAATTGATCTGTGGTAGTAGGAAAGATTAGGCGAATACATAAAATCAATCCATTGCTCTTTCACTTTCTTTTTTTTACATTTAAGACCAATTGTTGACTACCAAGGTTGTCATTTATTTATTTATATAAAAGAATTAATTGGATTTTTTTAGGAATTAATTTTTTTAGAGTAAAACTAGGTATATGAATAAAAACATAAAATATTTATAGGTCTTCACAGCTAATGCTTAGTTGGTAAACTGACAGAATAAACATATCTGAGAACGATAATGGTCACTTAAATTTTATATGATTGATCAAAACAATACAATAAACAAAACTATTCACGGCGAAATTTAACATCAATTAGTCGCATATGGGCGTGTAAAAGCATTCTTGCCTTTCCGCAGTCGGAACAGGCAAGAATGCTATACCAACTCGTTAGATCGGCCCTGAAACGCAGGTAATTATACTTATGTTTATTATACTTGTTTTGATGTTTATGTAATATTGTATTGTTTTGTGAAAACTCATTGTAAGATTTCTATTAGGTGATTGATCACTTTTGGTAAGGATAGATAGGAAGTCCGCCCAGGGTGTGCCCTACCGACTTTATCACCCACTTTTGCGTTATAATTTCTTATTGTCTCTCTATCTCATTCATCCTTTTAACACATCCAATTGACAGCTGTTATCTAATTTTAATCATGAAAACCGTACAGCAAATTAAGAAATACTTGCTAGTAGCATCTGCTAGCGGGAAAGTATTTGGGAGCAGTTAGGTATCGCACGAAGAGATGTCGGAACCAGATCTCTAGCGGGCCATAGACCTGATCGCCTAAGAAGGATTCATCATACTCAGCGATGCGGGAACGATTGAGAAAAGATGAATGACACTTACAGCTGTATAAGACGCAAGTTCGGCTTTAACTTTGAACTATCAACGACTAAGTTCCCGATGGGTTCGATCCACTGGTCCTGTAAAGAAATATTTTATCTCTTATCACATGCGGATGGAGAGAGAGTTTTTTTAGAGAAAAAAAGCTCATCAAGCTTACGGCTTATCTATGACCATTTTTATAAGTGATCACCGTCACCATTGAGCATCTTCAAAACTTGTATCAGAGATCTGCAGTTGCGTTTCCGGCCTTTGAGATGGTAGGAGTAGGCTCCTTTCTTGAAGCTCCTCAAATCGTACATGATCGGAAACTCCGCTGGTGTCAGTTTGTTCCACAGGTAGGTAATGCTTAGAAGAAAAACGACTAGGACTTCATGATCAACGAACACGGCACGTACAATTCACCGCACTCTATTAGCAAATTGTCTCAGCTGCCCTTAGAAACGCTATCACTTCTTTTCCTTCTCACGCTTTAACGAACAAAAGCTATTGTCTCTGCTGGTCCAATTTCGAACGGATTGGGGTTAAGCGCTCGTCATTACGAGGCAATTGCATCCCCCGGGGCTGTTGCGTCGATTTGCATTTCACACCCCATTTGCCGTTGCCGTGGCGACGCGGGTGTCCCGCTTCCAACTTTTATCGGCTGTTAAAGAATCGTTTACGGATTTGTAACAAGATTCTGTTCCCTCCTAACGTTTTAACGTGAAAACAGAATGTTGCCTGTGCCAATGTATATATATTCTTGTGAAATTGTTTCTAGTTAACTTTTTAAAAAGAGGACTCGCAAATACTTAATCGTTTTATTTTACATAAATAGGACAAACGACGCATGTAAACAATTAATCTTCCATAATATATAGGACCTGGATGGCCGGTATTTTTTTTGGTAAATATTTTTTTGACGTAAATATCGATATACTTTATTGATTCAGCACTAAGCAACCGTTTGACACACGTATTTTATAAATCACTAGCGTACCCAGCCCGCTTCGCCGGGCTAGATTTTGCTTTATTTTATTTAAACAATAAACGTACGTCATTAAATATTTAATTTAACTCTCACAATATATCAAATTATTCATTTCTCTTCTATTCTCTTTTTGAGCGGGTGAAGATCATTACAGCAGCAGCATCAGTAAACGGATACATTCGCGGCGCTATAACTTACCTTGACCACTTCAAAATCCTTAACTATTATCTTTAATATACTTCAGTATCCTTTATTATACTTTGTATTGACACAACGCATGTGTCAACACGAATTGGGTTATGAAACAATAGAATATCATCATAGTAAATAAAAGCTGTATTTGACAGTTCAATCAGAGGAGTGCTCCGATCGTCACCAAACTTTACAGGATTACTCGCCAGGTCAATCTGAAGATTCCCTAAAAGTTTCATTGAAATCTGTGCTGCTGTTTCGGATCATATAGGGAACAAACCCACACGCTTTCTCTTTTATAAATATAGATTTTGATTGAAATGACTTTCTCCTCAAACTCATTCTTCGACTTCCTGTTTGTTGCTTAGCAACGCCATCTACTGAACATAACATACAGACAAGAATTGCTCGTTTAAAGATATTAGATTATGTACATATTTGTTCTGTAGCAATAAACAACAGACACATTATTGAAATAATAACATTCCTTGACTTTTTACATAAGTTGTGTCGGACCGAAGTAACTCACTAATGTTTTTGTTTATTTTAATAATGTTTACTGATCTACCCCCCTCTTACGTTATGAAGAAAAATATCATAAGAATATTTATACAATATTATTACAATTGATACTAAAGTTTAAATACGTCATATCTTTAAATCAAATCAAATCAATTTTCGTCCGAGACATCCATGGCTGTCTACTTTTCTAGGTAGTTGCTCTTCCCATGTCACATCATGTACTTATAATACTTATAAGCCTCGATTAAATAGGGATAATACTGAACTATTTAGTTAAAACTCAGTCAAAGCATTAAACAGTCGGAAAGTTATTATTCTATGCTTATATCCGATTTTACAGAAAAAAATGAACAACATTCTAATTTTTCTAAGCGTGAACATTCGCGCGCCGCCAAAATAAAAAGGAATTAATATCAGTTTGTCAATGAGCAAGCCTATTGTTCATAAATACGGTATTTAATACGCTACTGAGCGTTAAATACAGTGCACAGCGCCACAGGGTTGTCACTACAATTACATTTTTATTATATATTTATTTTTATTACATATTTATTTTTAATCTTAGATTAAGCTTTATTTAAAACTGAATTTAGGGTGCCACTGACAGTGAAAGAGGGCCCAAGCAACCGGTTCTTAGAGTGACATAGAGAGAAACCTTCTGACGATGCGTGCCGTGTCCAGGAGTACCGTCTGTATCTGAACCTCGACCCAGCCATCTAAAGTCTCTTGAGGTGTTGATCGAGACTTTTTGATATAAGGCCGTTCGCAGAAACGACTATCGGGACAATGATCGTCGATTCCACATCCCACATGGCGGTTTTTTTTAAATTATACTTGTAATTATAAACTACCTCTTGGGGCGGAGACCTAAGACGCAATAGACTGTCGCACCGAAATGGTATTCTTAGTAAAGTAATTATTGATATTACACGGCTAGGAACAAGTCGTCTCTCTACAGAGAGTAATGTTTAACCCGTCATACAATTCCGACGCGAATTTAGTTGTGATTGGAACCGGTTACCATCTGCGAATTCTAACGTAAACCTCGTGCAATGCTATCTTCCTTAAAACGGAAACTTATTTCTACACCTAATACAATGTACAACACGTTTTCACAATCTTCAAGATAAACTTTGTACCACCTTAGACGGCGGCGTATCTGTATGTAACTCATCGCGTATTGTAATAATGATGATAAATGTGACAGCCCTGTCTGGCAGGCCAGCGCCTGCTGGCGGCCGATATCCCGCCCGGCCGCGCGCCGCTGCTTTATGTAGCGACATTTCCAGGCGCCTGCTCGCGCACACCCATTACTCAGAACTCTGTTTTTTGCAGTACGTACTCTCGTTTCCTGTTAGCAAATTAAACTTTCATAAATTGCGAGACTGACGACTATTGGTTGAGGAATTTTGCAACTATCACGTTGAAGAATGCCATTATTGCGTACCACTTAAACGTTTACTTAAGAGTTAGTGCCATATCGAAAAGCATGGGTCTATGGCGGGAATTGACAGAAGCTTTCCTATGTAATAAATACTGGGAACCTGACTCCTGACTCTAGCTACTTTGAACAATAGCAAAAGAACGTAATAGCTTACTTAGGACTTAATAAATTTAGCATACGCCCGATGCTTCCTATCACAGTATATCAGTTTGAAGAACAAGCTGGATAGCATCGGTGCTATGTCATCGTTGATTTTATTAAAACTTCTGCCCTTACATATAGTAACACAGTCACAAAGCCGGCGTATTGTGCTGTGTGTTTTTAGAAATCATTTATCGGCGAAGGTATTTCTATATGATTTTTTTCGTTTTTCAAAAAGAATTTATATTTCTCTTGATTTTCAATTTCTAAAAAACAATAAGATGACTGGCAGAATGACCCAGTGTGGGAAACGGAACGTCAGGAGGAAGGGAAAGGGACAGCGTGGGGAGGGCGAGAGAGATATGTAATGAGAGTACGATGGCGGGCAGATTAATCGGAATTGTTGTTTTATATTCATTTCAATCGGCCAAAATAATTCCAAACTATAAACATATAGATGTAATTTATCGTAATAATTCTACCTATTAATTTTAAGGTTTCACACATTCGCGAAACTCAGTGTTCAGCGAAGTTAAAATGTCAAACCACAAATGTAAACGTCCATTCTCCCGCCAAACAAAGGCGGTACTCTCGCAGAGATATGAATATCCAGCGAAAGAGGCCAATTATCAGAGCAAAGAGGCCTCACGGCCCTCGTCAAACGCAGGCGGCCTCTCGCAAAGTGCGCGCCGAGCGGAAATTGCCGCCGCCATCTTGCCTGCGGACCGGAAGCGCGCCAAATTATCCGCGCGAAATGTGGACCGCGGAACCCTTGAGAGCCACTCGTCTATTGATTGGGAGAGATTTTTTTAATCGACTGGGAAATCAAAGTTTTCTGAGGCTTGTTTGTACGGTTTTACGTTGCTTTGCTATGTTTTACCGATTTTTATTTCATCTTCATTTCGTTATTCGAATATTTTCTTCTTTCATTATTTGCAATAAATGCAAACATCAAAGGTGTAGGCAGATTTATAAATTGTAGTCATCCTTTTTTAAGGCACGCGTTACACAATTATACAGTATCTTAGTACAAAGTTATCACTAAATTATATGTGATATTGATGAAGTAAAATTGAAGTGTCTTTGTTTAATTGAATCCAGTTCTCTGTTGTGTGTCACAATCCTTTGATCTTCATTTATTATAAGAGATCTACTCGTATTTCAAATGATTATTCGGATTCTTCTTTCTTTAGTGATGAGAAAAATAATCTTTATTTGTCTTTCTCCCACATTATATAGGACGTTTTTGATACAATTACATAAATATGTGGATGTGGGTTTTGGGAGAGAGGGATATTATGATGGTAAAAGTTATACGCTTTACGTCTAACAATATTGAACAGATTTTGAAATACATAATACACAGGGTAAGAGATTAATTGGAGATGCAGCTAAAGTCACTCTGTACAGTCTTGGCTACAGGCGAGATATATAGAACATTCTGCATAATGTGTACAGGCGTTACACGTCTCTAATTTCCTCATGCCCCTTTTGTCATGATTTCCTTTTGTTGTTGTTATCTCACGGACGGATGAAGTGTTTTATGTTGTATCATTTTGCAATAAGGCTGTAATAAATTGGCGACGTTGCTTTCCTCCAATTACTGCCGGTTAATAAGTGCAAGCCAAAAACGGTCCAGCTGTTCCAGAGATCAGTCGGACCAAACACAGAGATACAAAAAGTGTTATTTTGGTACTGTATATATGTACATGTATAAATTGACTTCCTTCACTCTATGTATATACATGTACATTCACATGTATATGCATAATGTAGTAAAAAGCTGTTATTTTAAAACACTCTAATTTTATTTATTTATAAAGATACAATAAGGTGTATCCATTCGAATTTATAATTGTATCATCAAAAGTTTAAAACCCTTTTATTCAAGTGTGAAGCTTTCTTTTATCTTCCAAACAAGGGCACAAAAGACGGTGGCTGGGAGCGAGCGAGTCTGCGAGACGAATGGCAGGCGATAGTCCCGGGGCCAAATACGATTACGTGCTCTTTGATTACGCAAATCAGGCTTCTTAAGACGACTGGGGAACGACTAATTTCATTATGCAGCAAGCGCGCTGGCCGGAGCGTTTGCTACGAGCTACGGGCTCGCGCAAGTAGCTGGCTCGCTCGCGTGCGATCACGCTACTAATCTATACTATCAGTACGGAATTTACTATCACCTTAAACGACTATAAATCGACGCTGGAAAACAAAAACGTAGTGACCGACAAAAATTAAATTGTTCACCAGAGCCGAAAAACATTTCAACTATTTAAAAAAAAATTATAACTTTCGTGTTTTTGGACCTAGGGCTGTCGTTTTTGGACACAATATTTATTATTTTTTTGCTGAATTATTATTGTAACACGGCATTAACCAAAAGTTTTCCTAAAAGAAATTCATTTTACGGCACAAAGAATAAAAGAGAAGTGTCAATCTTGAAAATCTTATTTTCGCAATTTTCATCTAACTGTTACAAGTCATATATCATTCGACGCGTCTTTTTTTTCTGATTCCAACGACGTAAACAAGTGAAAATGGCCATATGTGTCACTTACCAGCGTTGATATGTATTATATATACCATAAAATGAGTCGTGTTTCCCAGACTGTTTGAATATATAATATTGTTGATAACTCATCTGGAACCTTTGTTTTTTTTTTATTTACAAAACAAGAATTTTATATAACAGACTCGTTCCATTCGCGTTATTGCTTATTAGTTTTAAAATTCATTTTTAAAACGGTAGCGGCGCCCGGCCGGTCGCATCTGGGGCTGTAGTACATTAGCAACGCCATACCGAGTTTTGCCAGCACTACTATTTTTTTTATATTCCACGTGCTCGTGGATACGTGGCGGTGAAGGAAATATCAAAAACTTGATGTCAATATAATGCATTTTATTCTGTCAGGGGACCTAATTCTATGTAGCATATCTGTATATTACGTTGTTATAAGGACGTTGAATTATCGGACACTTGTACATAGTATGTAAATTTCTCACTACCATTACGAACGTGTTTAGGGTAGGCGTTAAAAGCTTAAATTGATGCCATTGTAAAACAATCAAACATGTTCATATTGGTATATTACTCTTCTTAGAACAACTTCTGACTTGACACTAAACTTGTGCAGTTCAAACGCGGCACGGTTATAACCAACCTCCATAGGTTCATAATAACGAAAACCGAAGTCTGTTCCGCGCCCGCTCTCGATTCACTTACAATAAACATTTTATTTAAAGGAAGTGCTTTAAATGTTAACTTTACGGCAAATTTTATAGAGGCGTGGCGTCGAAATTAATTCAATTTCGTTCATCTATTTCAATTCGAGGGAGAAATGTTTTACGCATCAATCAATGAAAAGCGGGAGGGAAATTATTTGGTGGGAATAAAAGGGTCTTGGTAATGTATCTAATTATTAATTAATTTAACCGACTTCATAAAACCAGGAGGTACTTAACTGACTGTATATTTTTTCTGTGATTTTTATCTCGGAAGTTTCGTCAGGGAGAACTGATTTGGATGATTTTTTATTCCTCTGGCTCTTCTCGGATTGTACCATTTTAATTTGGTCCAGTTCTGACAGTGGCATCCATGAAAAACCATATAGTCTTAAATTTGCATTAAGTATGTCGACAAACGGAAGCTTAATTCAATTTCACGCCAATAATTTTCTATGATTTATTTTGTATTTGCAAGAAGGTGGATGAGAGTTTGGTTAATTCGGATTGATTGTTCTGAAAATTATTTCGTCTCGTTGTGCGTCTTTGAGCTTCTTTACGAGGCCCATAGTGAGAGACCACGTTTCTTCACAATGAGAACTTCCGCTCGTAATATTGTTTGATTCGATTTAAAATTGATTATTGTTTTTACTCGTAAATGTACTAGTTATTTTACTGAATGTGCACTTTTATGTGCGCTAATGTTTGATTGACACGCGAAGTGGACTGAGAATATTGTTGTTGCAAGCTAATTAATATTTGATTTGCAATAAATAATATAATTAAAATATGGTAGTCAAAAGTCAATAACGATATTTTGTATCTACTGTACTATAGACCCGAGTAAATTATAGTGAACCTTCATCGTAGACCCGTAGCGTGATGATTAATCGTGGGGGTAATTAATGTGCGCCTCCCTCCATATTTATCCCTTGGGAAAATGACGGATGACTGTTATAAGCTGTAAGGTTGGTATGCACGTAAGCATAAGGGTTGCTCGCCTATGAACTTAAAAAATACTTTTAATTAAACTTTGTTAATGAAATGACAACTCTAAGCTTATGATAGTGATAGTTTTGTAAGTAAAATTGACATTCTGAGTGTACTGTTATACAAGTGATACTGGCTGATACACTCGAGGCGAACGGAAGTTGAGAGAGAGATATAAGTTAGTAAAGATAAAAAGACAGAGAGAGTTATGTTTCGTAATTCTAAGACACAGTGCAGGCCTAGAGAGAGAGAGAGATAGCATTGCGCAAGTACTTTATTTTTCTCTCTTGAGTAATCGTGTACATATATTTTGTGTGTATATTATATATATAATTATACATATAGATGGAGCTAAAGTATTACTTCAGTCGTATCGCCTTGTTTACTATCCTTTTTGTAGTTCATCGGTTAACAAAAAGCCATTGGGTAGTACATGATTTCAAGAATTTTACAAATATGTTTATAATATACCTAGCTATGGGTGACCATGACTATTGGGGTGCTTTACGAGCTTAAAGTCGCACAACGAGCAGTGGAAAGAGCTATGTCGGTATATCTCTACGGTAAGAAATTAGATGGAGAACAATGGTAGTCGACGTAGCTTTTAAAGTCAATACCGTCTACTAACAGTCTGTGACGGCAGATGGAGGAATGTCTGGGAATAGACCGCGTATTTGTCAGAGAAGCGAACCTATTGCATAGTCATTGGCGAAGAAAATCCAGCAATGGATTCACATAGGATGATGATGAAATATTTGTATAATGTTGAAATTGATATTGTCATGGATTTCTCACACAACGTCAGTTGTTTGCAATTTTTTTTGACGAACTAACACAGTTGGCACAGAGAAGCTGGTTTTTACTGCTTCACCGGATTTGAGAGGTGGCACAGCTCTTAGATCGCTTACCCTGAACCTCTAATTGTTTGCAAGAAAAGGTTTCCTTCATGAAAATTCATTGAGGGTTACATATGTTTAGGGTTTAAAAAATAAAACCAATTGCATGATTAAAATATATACGCTAGATCCTGCTGTACTTACAGATGTGTAGCCGTGGCAGGCGTTACTTCCAACTGATATACGAGTCGGCGAGCGCCTCTCGAGTGTTTAGCGACGTGGAGAGATTTTTTTTTCGAGATTCTTATTATTAAGTGTCGGGTGCGGAGGATTTGCGGCGATGTCACGCGCGGTGCCGATCTACCCTTTCACAATGCATTACGCTCCGGACGGCGGGCGAGTGGCGCAAGGTGCTCGCACTAGCGGGCCCACGAGCGGACTGATAGCGGGATCAAATTGTTAAATAACATACTAATTAATACTATTTCTTTAACCAAAACAATACTGGTTTCTATATGAGTAATTAATAACATATTATATACTAAAACCTTCACCAAAACATGCTGCATCGTATGGTACAAGAATCATCTCAATCCTTTCTGTAGTTTTGCAGTTCAAGGTAACAAAACGACGTCATTCCGTGTATAAGTACAAATGTTATATGAACAGTACAGTTGGGGTTTTGAAAATTGAGTAAACGTAGTCGGCGGCGATATTTTACAAATTTTACGACTTGAAGTTATCAGGCGAATGGTGTAGAAATTATACAGTTAAGAATATAAATTACTTAGACAGTTAAGAGGTAAAGTCAGCAATTTAAGGCTGTATTAATAAAATATACAGACTAGAAAAGATTACGTCACCATTGAATACTGATTTGGCAGGTATGTTTAAAAAAAGATTCTTTTTGCATGTAATGTAGCTAATCGTTTTAATGGAAGCATATTGTATATTAATAGATATTATAAATTAACATGAGTAATTAATCACAACAATCAATCACACAGAAAAGTTATGAGAGAACATTTTATGAAACTTAATAACAATAACAAACTGGTATTACAGGGAGTAAACTCGGTGAGATTTAGTACGAGGTGCCTACAAATATGGTCATTTCACTGCAATTTCATACAAAATTGCTGTCTTCAAATATATCTTGCATCACGAATTGCGTTTGTGTAATAGCGTCAAGCATTCACCACGTATCAATGTCGCCTGACATCGCGACGTGAAACTTAGAACTTTAGAAATTAATTAAAAAATTCTCTAAGTCCGCAACAACCGTAAGGCGATCGTCTCAGATGTCCGGTGGGAGGGAATTAATGTAAGGATGTTTTAAATAAAAACATGTGAAATTTGGAAACGTGTGTTCAGCCCATGAAAACTGATGACTCAATAATATAGGAAAAGTTTGATGTAACTAAAACTATAAAATCGCTTTTCCTATGGCTTGTACCACAGACAGCTAGAGCAGTTGTCGTCGAGCAATAAGTCAGAATTTTCCTAATAGTGCTCCGAGCGGCAATGAGCGCGAAGGAATTGAGGAGGGTAGAACTTCCCCAGCCCCCGGCCCCGCCGGACTGTACTCGTGAATTATGTTTCTAGGTAGTCATCGCTAAGTTGGTTATATACTGATGTTCTTACATTTACACATAAAGTGTATGTTTTTCTCTTTATTTGGGACAATAAACAATAGCACAATTGATATTATAAAAGACATAATAGAAATAAAATATGTAACTACACTACCAACAACATTATCCGCAAATTATTATCATTATTATTTTCACGTGCAATACTTTAAAAATAAAAACACTATCAACAAAATTTAAATTAAAGAAAAGAATACGGAAATAAATGAACTAATAAATACTTATTAACTAAATAAGCTGTCTATAATACATTTTCTAAATTTAGTAGTAGGCAATGAAAACCAAACAACATCTGCGAAATACTTTCTGTATATATATTCACCACACGTCGGAGAGATGAACGCACACCAGCATTGGAACGACACGAGTTTAAAGAAAATAAATTATATGCCCTCACCTCTCGCCGATAAACTGTTCTGGGTACAACGTAACATAAATTATTTACTAAATAAGAACAGTCAAATTTATTGTTACACAATCCATGTAGTATATTAATATATTTTATTGGTCCTACAGTAGGTAGTTTCTTCGTGCGTAGTCAATGTTATCCGTACCTCCTCTGACGTGGTAGTACGGCAGGTACCTTGCAGATTAGCTTGACTGTATGCCAGCGAGCCAGACGTAGAAGCCGAGTTTGTTGTCAAGCAATGAAATCACTTGGTTTGACATTGAGTTATTCGTCAATTTGCCACGTACATACTTAATGCAAATTAAAGACTTATATGGTTTTTATCATGGATGCCAGTATCAGAACGAAGCGCTTTGCTTCTTCTTTCATTCTTCGTACTGCAAAGTACTGAAATAGTTTGCCCACGTCTGTTTTTTCCCTTTCGATTACAAGGTGGGTATTTTCAAGAGTAGAGTGAATAGGCATACTAAGCTAGTGCTCCTTACCATCCAGGACTGCATTTCCACTTCACATTAGGTGGGATCGTAGTCAAGCACTTGCTTAGAAGTGTATATAAAAAAACAAATTTAAATGGCACCACACTGAAAGCACCAGCTTTCAAATAGAAAATAACCATCAAAATTGAACCAATTTACCAAACCATTACTATGTGAGAGAAGTTTGTCTCATTGCGACCAGAGTGGCGCTCTCATATCAAAGCAGGTGTGACGGATTTAAACTTGGGAATGTAAAAAAAACCGCCTCATTGATCTAGGAACAAAAGGAAATCTCGGCCCAAGTCCTTCCACTACACCTACAATGTCACCGGTCAGCTATATTGTGCCAGTAGCGACCGAGCATTAAAGAACAAGTTCAGCTTCGTAAGCCATATCGGAGCTCATGCCCGAAGCTAGTCAAGGTCGCGCTCACCGGTCACGGTGAGGACAACTATATAATGTGGTAACAGACATAAAAAACATGGAGACGAATTGAAAACTTCCACCTTTTTGAGAAGTTTGTTGAAAAGAAATGAAGACATTCATTGGAAGTCAGTACGGTTGTCACTCTCTTTTAAGTAGTATTAAAATATCTTTACGAGGACTTTCATAAAAAGCAAGCTTTAGTATTTAGTTGATAAAATATTAAAGTATTGTTAAACTCGTAGCCCAGTAAGCCTCTGAGCTCACCTGCCAACTATTTAGAGCTTTTGTTCGCAGCAACCTCGAGGAATTATTTCACAAAACAATAGACACTTTGTTGTTTGTTACGGTTTCTTAGCGGAAAACTTTAACGGTACGAAAATTAACTTTAACTTTTTGAATTTAAGCAGTTAATACTATAAATGTAATACGTTGATTTTACTGTCTCATAGATTACCATTACCTACACCCATGTATATATCAGTAAACACAATATTCTTATAATTTATACAAAAACATATCGGGCTCAAATTAACGTTAGAAATAAAAGTACGACGTATGACTTTTTTGACAATTCAAAAAGAGAAGTGCTCTGATTATCATCAAACTTTACAGGTTTACTCGCCAGGTTAATCTGAAGGTTCCCTGAAAGTTTCATTAAAATCGGTCCAGCCATTTTGGAGCTTATATGGAACAAACCGACACAGTTTCTTTTTTATAAATAAAGATTACAGTACTTCGTAAAGAACGGTAGGTATAAAATTTATTATAACAACCCCAAGTGAAAGCTTTCCATTTCAGGGGAGGGAAAAGAAGTTATTTAAAATGTACAATTCGAAAGACAACCGTTAAATTTAAACTCTTAAAAGAACGGTTATTAAAAGTTTCGCAACACCGCCAGTTTATTGTAACTCCAGAGATAAAACGAAATGTCTTACCGGTCCCTTTGCCCACCTTTTTGTTATTGATTGAATATAATTCTTTTGTTTTTCTATTGGACAATGTGTTTTGTAACACATGTCAAAATTGCGGAATCAGTTGTATGAGGTGACACTCGTGTTTACTGAGGTCTGGACAGCGGACATGGGGAGTTTGCTATGTAGTAGTGCAATGGTTTCGGGAAGGCACGTGCAGTGCTCCTGTGCGCTCCGTATGTGGAAGTTGTGGAGAGCTCCAGCTCTAAGAGACGTTGGAAGTCCGGTAGTGCGCGAAAGCTTTCCCGTAGTTCCAATGAAAGGCATGACAAAAACACCGTGGGGTTTTAGTCGGTGCAAGTCCGACATAATGCGTCCTTGCCCCCGCAAGGAAGGATATGCGTAGGTATTTTCCCAAGAAGAAAAAAAGGTGACACACGCGATATACTATATTAAGATAACATCACTAAATTTATTTTTTATATATAACATAAATGAATACTTAGCTTGGACCTGTACAACGGAAGCCTGTTTAAAATAATAAGTTTGTATACTTTTAAATAATATATTTTTTTAATAATTTTACAAAATTAATAGGACGTAGTCAATTATATATCAACTTATACTGTAGTAATAGTTAATATTAAATAATAATTGGAGGTCGGGGATTTCGTGAATATATGAACGCGCGCCGGCGTGTCTGCTGTTAATGGCCTTTACAGTATTGTAAATTATTTTACATATAAAGGTAAACATACATGGAGTCAAAGGGAATTTATTTATTGTATGGTCCAGGTGTATGAAAAACACAAAAGATGTGCCCATTTGGCTTTTCATACATCTACATCTATGTCATACTAAATAAATGTAGAAAACATTTTTCTGTACAATTTTTATGAAGTTCTTTAAATCCCAATAAATTTAACATGGGCCATGGAACTCTAATTCGAAGGTAATTCAACAAATAAAATTATTAAAAATCTCTTTAAAAGGTCGGAGCTATGAGAACACAAACATAAAAATATTTTGACGAATTGAAGATCTCCTCCTTTTTTGAAGTCGGATAAACAAGTATAAGTCTCCTCTTAACGAGCTATATTATCGGAACAAAATTAGGTAAAATTTAACAATTTTTGTCATTAAAAAAAGTTAAGAAGTTGAGCAATCGTTTAGTGGCCTATTGACACGTAAGCCTGTCGGCATGAGGACCAGCCTATCAATCATATAAGGCTGTGGCACACGCAGCGCGGTCGGTAAGCAGCCGCTCGCTGCATCGCCAATGCCGTTGCATATGTATGAGGCCTAACGCCCGCCGTTTGTACCTCGGATTAATATGGATGATACGCTTTGGTTTCTCCTTTAGATATACAGCGAGGACGGTATACTGATTAGACGCGGGAGCTTCGTGTTTCTTTGTAAAAGGATTGGCTATTTAATTTCAGAGGGGGTGAAGATGGCCAGCAAGAAGGACATACACCTATATATATATGTAATAGAGGTTCAGACTAAGCGACCTAAGAGCAATGCCATCCTTCAGTCTGGTGAAACAGTCAAAGCTAGCTCATCGTTTTTGGTAAGGAAAAAATTAATAATATCATATTGTCTAAATACTACAGCAGTGGATGTGACATTTTCTTAGTTAAATGCGATTTTGATAAACATCATTAAGGCGACCCATCCACCGACATGGGGTGAAATGAGGTAGATTTTCAGTCTGAAGTAAATAAACCATCCCTTAATATAAGCCCCCAAACGTTAAATCAATATAAATCGTTTACAATTCCTTCCTTCACTAAGAGACAGAATCCCAGTTCAATTGACTTCGTCTTTACATTGATTTAAACGTTAATGGACGAAATACCGTCCAAGGTGTCGGCAGCGGGCCCACTTCCGGTCGTCGCAAAGATGGCCTCGTGACAATTTCCGCCGTTTGACCGCCATTATTAACCCGCCTTTAGAGTCTTAAGACTTTTGAGGGATGAACATTTTTAATTTTGTTCTTTATCTTTAAAATTATCTCAATGTTATATTATATAATATAACAACATTGAAATATTAACGAAGCGATTGCTAGCATGTGTATGTATCTTGTACAGTACGCTAGCAACAAGAGTTCAGAGTTTATAGGCGACCAAGATCTTATGTTAGTTACAGTCTTATGCACCGGCGCAAGGTGGCCAACCTTTCGGTGTTTTACAGATTACATTTTGGAGAATGTGCACAGGAATTACACGAGTTAATTCCCCATCCCCATTCTACTATCGGACGTTTAGACATTCGGCGGGTCTCCACCCTTTCATAGTAGAATATAGAATAGAATATATTTATTAACACATACAGATTTGGTTACAATTATAAACATTTCACAAATTAAACGATATAGTAGCGTCGAACGCGTCCGAACGAAGCGATTTGAGTCATCGTTCATCATGCGTACAGCAAAGGAGTGGAAGAAGTTGCCGGCGTCAGTCTTTCCGTCGAAGTACGATGTCGACGCCTTCAAGAGTAGAGTGAATAGGCACTCACTAAACTAACGCGTACCATCTTTCGACTATATCACCACTTAACACCAGATGGGATCGTGGTCAAGCGCTAGTTTATATCCATAAAATAAAAGTTCAATTCCTGGTGCCCGTTCCCATGGAACCGTTTGTTACAATTTCAAGTACTGCTTGCGGTGAAGGAAAACATCGGGACTTACTAATTTACGAATAATTTCTAAAACATGTGAAATCCACTAAACCGCACGACGTGTCCGTGGCGGATTATGCCCTTATACTCTTTTCAACGGACTTCAAAGAAAGAGGTTCTATATGTTTTCAATTCGTTTCAATCGATTCAATTCGTCTATATGTTTTTTATGTTTGAATGAGAGCATCCGACTAGGTGAACCAATTTTGAAGATTCTTTTTATGTTTGAAAACTTCTCGAGTGGTCCCATTCTAACAGTGGTATCCATGAGAAAACCAAAACAATCTTAATTTACATCAAGTACGTGCGCTACAAATGTATGAATAACTGAATAACACGCCGACCCATTTGAAAGATTATTTTTTTTTATTGCAAAGGATGTTCTTCAAAGTTTAATGAAAGTTTGGTCAGGTTCTGATTAATTCTACTTCGTAATATTCTTATTTGATTTGAAGTCGGTTTTTTTCAATTTATTTTTTAGGGGCTAATCGATCGCATTAAGCGAGAAAGAAAGTCATCGATGTTGCATGGCCATAGCCACCAGTTTCCTCGCTCCCTCTGAGGTCAGACAACAACATTAAAAGCACCCACATGTTGTTCCCTCAATTTTAGGCTGTCTATTGATGACTTTCTTTCCGTTTCATGTTGCAGCACGTTCCTCCATTATGTGCACATCAACCACTACTTGTTAAATCCCACAGTCTTCCGCATTCGATGTGCAAAACATTTTGAAGGGAAACGTCCCGCCCTCAATCTGTGCCGCGTTGTGATATGCATTCTGCTTGTTTCAATCAGGAACCAAGGCAACTGAGGAGGTTGACTGCGTATAATTTTTTTAGTCGGTTTTTGTTTTTAGTCGTAAATATACTTTACAAATGTTGTCTGTTTCACTTTGTTGTAGGCAATGAAATGAGACGTAGTAAGATTGTGAAGTCTAGACCAAGATATAGAACACAACATGTTTAGAACACACAATGTTTTCTCATTACACTTGCTAAGCTCAACAAAGACCCTTTTCTAGTTACCATCACCACACGCGCAGCAACACTCATTCCCTCATAATTGATGGTCCAAATCTGACCGGTCGTTTGATTGAGTGATTCAGCATTGCTATTAAATCACGACCTAAAGGGTTAATGCATGTTACTTGCTGATGTGTTAAGCGAGGATGAAGTTATCTTATATTACGAGTTCATGTTAAGTAAAGTAAATTATTATTAGACATTTCACGGAAACCAAATGCCATAGAAATTGCCAAGACATTGCTGTACCATTACTGCTGTAACATTTAATTAAGTTAAGCGTATCCATCAAGTCATACATTTCATTTACTTATTAATTAAACTGTGACGTCATCATGATAGTAGTACGTTACGAATTAATGTCTTAAAGAACTTAACCGGTATTGATTTAACATTTGGTAAGTGCTGTACTGAACTAGACTTAGAGTTCATTTTCGTATGTGTGTAAATGAATACAGAACAACGATTGTTTTCTCCATGTTAATTTCCAAGTCACTACGCGAGCATTATCTTCAAGGGTCGTTAGTTTATCATAAAGGTATAGAATTACATTTACGTAGACCAAGATTAATATATATTCTAGCAAAACTTAGATTTTCCTATAATACATAGCATGGATGCGTAGACACTTTAATAAATCCTTACATCTATCTCATGAGTTTGAGTACGACGGAGTTACAGGCTTTCTCTGGTCGTGATAATCTGCAAGCTTAGTCTAAGCTAAACTAACAGTAAAACCATCTAAAATAAAACATGAATCTGGCCTGTGACTAACAGACATTGGTGATTTTTAAGTAATGAACATCGACAAGACTGTTAGTTCTTTATGTCCATAAAGTCTCCACCAACGAATATTTAGTCTAAATTACTCATTTACCAATTTTCCCCTTTTTATGATTGCTTAGTCAACAAATGCTTAGTCACGTTCTAATCTGACGTTCATTGCAGATGTGATATATGTAGATAGATTTTGGTCACAAGGCCCACTAGCTTAAACGTCTAATTATTCTTGGAGAGAGCCACAATAGTAAAGGAGCAAAAGACGTGTTTAATTTCTTCCAATTTGCTCTTCCCGTTATGAAATATGTAAAATGCTCCATTCGGATCTGTGGGATGTCCACAACAAAATATTTGAAAAAAAAACTAAGCGTCTTTATATCTGATAGTAAAAGAGAATACAAAATTAGAGCATGTAACTCGTCTACCCATTTTTTCTAATTAAAGGCTGCTACTGTTTTCGAAAGTACATTGTACTTTTTATAGTAAGTACTCCTATGTGTTACTCATTCGCACTTAATAAAAATTTTTGTTTCCTTTTTTTAATCTGTATTTGTCCACGCTGGTTGTGTTGACGTATATAATCTGTGTGTACATAAGATTTTGGTAATTGTATAACTTACACTTAATGTACACATTATGTAAATGCTGTTGGTTGATCAATTATTAATAAATAAAAAAACGTACAAACACACATGTAGAGGATGTGGGTATTTGTGTTTACATAATTGTTCCATAAACAAAAAGCGTGTTGTTTATTAAAACGAGGCTTGTTGGAGCGGACTGCGGACGGAACACGAGATAAATCAGGCCGAGGTTTGACAGACGGACAGCGGCACATCACTCAGGGTGGGCGGAAAAATCGAGCTCCTATGTAAATGTTGCCGGAATCCTGTGACGTGCTAAAACCCTTGTGGTAGCGTTCTCACACGTGCATTTACTTCATATAACAAGTTCTTTAAATAATCTGAATAAATATAATATTTAAATGCGAATACACAGATACATAAGAATCATAGTGATCATCTGGAAATAGGCCTTCCACCATATCCTTCGCTTTCCGCATTCAGCCTCTCCCGGCTATCCTTACAAGGTCGTTGGTCCATCTGGAGGGAGGGCGTTCTACGCTTCTCCGACACAAGCAGCCTCCATTCCAAGACTTTCCTGCCATTTGCCGTTACTAGCTCGACACATTGACCGACTACTTTGATCTCCGTCGTATGTCTTCGTTTCTAATTCTTTCCTGTATATGAATACTTGTATCTAATACATTGCCTACTGGCTCTGCCTTCCACTTTTTCACTATACATTTTAGTCAACCTTACGTTTATTCTTTTAAAACTTCTAGACACCCAAGTACATATTTTTTTAAATATTGACAAGAGTGTCGCTGTAATGTATCTGCGAATTACACCGACTTCATATTCAGGACATGGAGGCGGATAAAAGAAAATGAGAAAGTATCCAGTGGGTCTTAGTAAAGCTGTGCGGTAGTAAAGACACGCGGGAAAGTAATTTTACTACTGCTAAGGACTGACAATATATATATATATAAATACATATATATATAGACCACACCGTGACCGGTGACGGCGACCTTGACTAGCTTCGGGCATGAGCCCTGATATGGCTCGCAAAGGTCATCTGCGCGTGATGAGATTATAGTGACTGACAAACGATTTTATTAAACTATAACCAATAATGTCTCGTAGTGTCTTAGTTAACGCGCGAAACAAATTAACGCTGCGCTACTCTTTGAGGCAGGTATTCTTAAAAGACGTGACTCTTACTAGAACTATTCGTGCTCCAATTAAATATCGATTTAAGTTTGGTCTTAACATAACATAACTTTAGCTCAGTATCCGTAAAATGTTAACTTTATGTAGTAATGTTAAATTTTAGTCACAAACAAGAAAATAACTGACCTCATGAATTTAATAGAGGATGGTTGAAAATTGAAACTCTAGATGACTGATCGTTGCATCGGATCTAGTCGTATATCTGGTTGCAAAGTGGGCTAACGGATAATTCGCATCCGCTGCGCTCGCAAAATAAAAAGTTTTCGCTGAAAAATGCTGATGCTTTATCGGTCCCGGTGAGTTCGATTTACATTGTGTTTGTTCTAGAACTCCAATCTCAAATTTATAGCACTGAATAACAAAATATTGGAAATAGTATTTTCATACATAAAGCGGGGTAAACAGAAATAGTAACCATTTAGCATTTCACGCAGATGTCGAGAGGACAAGCAAATTAATTTATGTACATTGCCATCAAGAAATGATGCTGCTATGACCTTTTAGGACTTGCTTCCTTTTTAATTAATTTATTAAAAAAAATTGTGTTAGCAATACACGTTTAACTTAACCATGGCAGTATGGCAATCGACGAGTTACAACGTTACTAACAAAACTAAGTTAAATTGTATGCATCTATAGGAGTTATACTACTAATATGATTGAGCTATGGGGTTGTTCTGTAAGATAATATATATTTTTAATTAATATTTAAATTCCATTTTTAACAACAACGTCTGTCTTTCCTTCCGATTACAATGTGGGTATTTTCAAGAGTAGAGTGAATAGGCATTTACTAAGCTAGTGCGCCTTACCATCCAGGTCTGCATTTCCACTTAACATCAGGTGGGATCGTAGCCAAGCTCTTGAAATAATAAAAAAAGAAAACTAAATTGGTATTAGGGGGGGGGGTGCAATTTTTGCCCTTTTTATTTGAGATAGAACCACGTCATTTTGTTCGGTATTAAACCTCCTTTCTAATTCCAACATGGCCTGTGTCGCAGTATAAGAACAGTAATTTTAAGGATTTATTTTAGAAAAAAAAATTAACGTCATAAGATATTTGAATTTGATTCAAGGTGCATATTATTTATATCCCTATGGATTGCATGAGCTCGTATACCGGTCGATCTCATTAAGGTTTACAACGGCTCTATATATTAAACATAAGAAACAAGATCCTTAAAAATGAATGTCAGCATTGCAGGCTTTCTGCAACACTCATACTGAGTTAGATCCTTTTCCTTCACCATTTTTTAGTGACTATTTTCTATTTTATTTTATTCATTTATCTATTTATTGATACTTTTTTAATTTTCTATGTGGTCTGTGAATAAATTTAGTTAGTTATATAGATAGTTAGTTATACAGCTCAGTCAACTTATAGCAAGTAATTATTGAATACGTACAAGCTCATCACCAGAATCTTACACATTTAATTCCCTATTCACCACGACAGCTGCAATATTCGAAAAGTTTATTAATTATAAAATGAAATGCGATGAAATCCATAAAATTAGTTTTTAACAATACACCACATTACACCATACACGTCTATATGAAATAACATTTTTTTTAAATGTTTCAAATAGAACATGCACGTATACGAAATTTCAATCCAACTCTTATATTCCCTTGTCAAGATAGTCGCGAGGATGTCAGAGGCAATGCGGGCCGGGGCCGCTTTGTCTCCGCCCGAGCTTTGTGGTGACAGCTGACGAGCCTGTCTGCAGCGCTGTTGTGTGCTGGTGCTCATGTTTTTAAATCTTTGTTATTCCTTCGTGTAATGTTATTGCCTAAGCACAAGAACGGTCCTATCTCAATCAGCAAAGGAACTATCCACTGCTTCTTGTGGTAGTAGTGTTAGACACAGTGGTAATGTGACACGGTGAAATTGAGAAGTCCTCAGAAAAACTATCCTCCTGTTCCTTTTGGTAGTGGCAGTAGTGCAAAATCACAGCAGTAGTGCCACGAGGTGATACGAGAAGTGCGTGATCTAGAAACTGCAAGCGTAATGATACTTGTGCATTTCTACCCCGTTGTTTTTTAATACTTTCTAAATGCTTAACCACAATCCTATCTGACTTATACAGTTCTGTATTTTCTCTTAAAGTCAGATAGAATTGTGTAGTTTATTTATTTATTTTTCTCTACTTTAACGCCCAACTTCAAATTAAAAACCTATTCACTCTCGGAGGGAATGATAGACGTGGTCAAAGTATTCCAGTCATTTGTTGTAGGTATAATAAAAGACGAAGCAAGGACTTGTCAAATAATTCCTATTACGAGTATGTTACTTGTATTATGCTACTAATGTTCACGATCTTCGAAGAACACTTGTTACCATGAACTGCTCTCTCGCTGTCTCTTGAGTCTTAAATGACACTTACATGTAAACTTACGACCTACTATCTAATTTCTAACTCGTAACCACTTAAGTTATTGTTAGGTATAGTAAGTTTATTAATTATTTTGGAAGCAACTCTAACTTTATGATTAAAGATGAAGGCAAAGTCGTACGTACATAAATATTTGAACTGGCTGGATTGATGAAAGGTTTTAAAGGTATCACTTGGGAATTCAGCTCTTGCAAGTTGTTGACTCATATGTCTACTTAGGACAAACAATCCAATTAGGCAAGTCCAACTTTGAGAAAGAGGTCAATCGTCAAATCCAACTCGGCTGGGCAGTATTCGGGAAGCTTCGAAATGTATTCTCGTCCAAAATACCTCGGTGCTTGAAGTCGAAAGTCTTCGACCAGTGTGTATTACCAGTGATGACTTATGGAACAGAAACGTGGTCTCTCACTATGGAGCTCATAAGCAAGCTCAAAGTCGCACAACGAGCTATGGAGAAGGCTATGCTCGGATTATCTCTACGAGATCAAATCAGAAATGAGGAGATCCGAAGACGAACGAAGGTAACCGACATAGCTGCGTATAGCGTCTTTTTAGAGAACGTTGAGGGAGGACAATGTCCAGTAGGGGATGTTCTACTTCTGAAATGGTGATACATTTAATTAAGGAAGTTTAAAAATAAATAACGTCTAGTTCTTAGAAGCAGTGTGTCTCACTCTGCGGCTGCGTGTAGCACTCGGGCTCGTGCACAATATTAATATAAACTGTAAGACTCGACCGACCGCGACCCCATATAGTCAAGAAAAATGTACTAACCGTGCTCTGATAATTTATATAAGCATCAGCGAAACAAAAGAGATAAACCAGCTTCCTCTTGCGTTAAAAGCCTGTCAGTTACACCCCTAATAAGTGACCTGGGAAATAGCTCACTCCAGATAATAGAGAATTGACTTGTGGATTGAATGCACACTAATTCGACGCACGGCGGCGGCGCTCCGGCGACGTTTGCCTTTTACTGGAAGTCTTCAATGCGCACTCGGCCGAGGACGCCATTCACTGTGAAGTACGTAAGCCTTTTCATTTGTAAATGATTTGTTTAAACGAGACAATGTTTGATCAAATGCTGCTGTTCTATGTTAAAAAAATGTACTATAAAAACAAAATATAATAAAACACTAAAATTATAATGAAACGGAAAAAATAATGCAATTGAATACTTAATATTTCTGTTTTAGGCATATTTTTGTATGTAAAAAAATAATTCAACAAACACATTCACAGACATGCACATGACATTTAACAATTATAAATATATATATATTTATATATTGTGTACTATATCTATATATATATATACTTTTATTTATTTATAAATATTTATGTACATATACCTTCTCCTTTTCTCTCCAATCGTTTTAAAAGTTTTTACACATACGTGGGGTTTAGGCCTGGTGATCCATCTCACAGGTTTGTTCCTAGTTTGGACACCAGTCCCCGGCTCATAATTGTAATTTATCTAGTTCTTATAGAAATTATTGTGGGATAATAAGAATGTTTGCTTGTAAGGGGCTGATATTTTTAATTAGTTCGTTCAGTTTTTAACAATGGAGAATTGATCTATGTTGTATCGAATTAAAAGCTTCATCGTGTCACGCTCAAATTTGGAGATAGTCGCATAGTCGAATGATTAGGTATCAGGTCAAAATGGGACGATTAGAAGATTTTGTATTGAAAAAGCTGGAGTAAGAAGCACCGCGACAGTTTATCTCGTCGAAATGTTTTTACAAAAAAAGCACCTAATTCAGGATCATTTCATAGCAAATCTCAGGCATGTAACTATTTATCATTGAAATTAATACGACTATTTTCAACCAATTTCAAAGAAGGAGGATGTTCTTATTTCGTCTATATTTTTGGCCTGAGCAATATTCTTACTTCTTTATTAAAATATTCAATATTCTTTTTAGTTCTGACAGTGGCAGATTGGCAGAAATATTTTTTTCCGAAAGGATGTCTTCAACATGTACTTCAAGAGTAGTTTGATGAGAGTCTGGTTAGGTTCTGATTAATTCTATTTCGTAATATTCCTATTCTATTTGAAGTCGGTTTTTGTTTTTACTCGTAATTATACTTAAAAGCATATTAAATACTAATGATTTTTTATCGTTTGCTTTGTAACATTTTCATCTGGTTTAAAAGTTTTTTACACAGGATAAATCCGGTGAAAACGATTAAAATTCGCAAATATACCTTAACCTTTGGCAAAATTAAAAAAGGCAGGATTAATGTAATTACTAAAGCAAACAAACCATTAGCAGTTCGCACGTCGGGCGCAGAGCGCGGGAGGGGTCGCAGCCCGCCGGGGGTCGGAATAAGAAAGCGTATTTACCCCGGACCACTTGCGTTCCGTAACCTTATACATAGGCTGGTGTAGGGCTGTCCAACAATATTTTATTATCACCACTTGTGTATAAAATGTAGGTTTATGTTTAAATCGTGTTTCCTCCCTTCTCTCGCCGGTTACCTCAATGAGGTTCCTGACTATTGACCGTGGGATTAGCCTGTCGTGGTTCATATCTGTACTAATCTTGTATTTGGGAGTATAATAATATGACTACAGTTTGATCACAGGCGTAAGGTAGCTAGCCTTTCGGTTTTCTACATGATCTAATTCCCTCATCCCTTTCCACCATCGGACTTCTGGACGCACTGCGCGATTTCATCCCTTTGTTGTGAACATCCCTCAAACCCGAACGAAGCGATTTGCTTCGTTCGTTTCATTCTTCGTACAGCAAAGGACTGGAATAGTTTGCCCGCGTCTGTCTTTCCTTCCGATTACAATGTGGGTTTTCAAGAGTAGAGTGAATAGGCATTTACTAAGCTAGTGCGCCTTACCATCGAGGACTGCATTTCCACTTAACATCAGGTGGAATCGTAGTCAAGCACTTGCTTAGAAATTATAAAAAAAAGATAGATACATTCTTTATTGCATCAAAATACACATACAAAGGAGAACTTTATACTAGTTACCATTTTCTGATAGCTAATCTTTGATGTTTACCAGCAGGCTAAGGGGTAGATATTATTTTGTGCGTCTATTAATTTTTTTAGTATATAGTTATTAATGAATAGGTTACAGGTGGATAAATATAATCCCAGAGTCCAAAATAATATTCCATGATTATATTTTTTTAAAAAACATATCGTTTTAAAGAAAATAGTTTTATTTTGAAATGTTGGCAACCCTAGCGTCCATCAAAAGCCCTCCGCTAAGTATATCAAATGAATTGTAAATGAAATCAACGGCGAGTGGCCGCGTTTTATACCGTCGGCTCGCACCACTTTTATGTCGTTCTGGTCAACTCCTTCCACATATTATGCTTCGACGTCGCGACAATATTGTGTCATTTACACTTAAATGCTCTGTATGTTCAATTAAGTTCAAGTCAATACATTCAAAGTGGAAAATTAGATTTCTTTCGTGTTAAAAATGCACTTGACAAACATTCATTTTTATTTTGGTAAAAATGGTATATTTCAATGTGCATTAATAGTAAATGTTTAAATCACGTTAAGATTTCAACTTACTGTGGTAGTGGCAGGATGGGTAAAGGTTAATAACAAAACAATCTATTTTTGGTAGCATTTATAAGTAACATTTAGATGTAGACTACCATTTTTGTGAAATAATTCACTAAATGTTGTAAAAAGAATTAAAAAAAGATTAATAAATTATTTGTTATTATTTCTTTTGTATCGCAAACATTTGAGCATGGGTCTAACTGTATCTGTTAGCTATAAAAGTATTGATTTCGAGCGTTATTTACTTAAATAACGCCTATTATCTTGAAGTTTAAATACTAGGTACTAGGGCGTAATAACAGTAGACAATACCTATACCTGCGCAGTGCAGTCATCATTTGTTACTATCGGAAATAGGATCACATTAAACACGTAACAATTTAATTTATGAAATTGCTATTATTGTATGGGTTACGTTGTAGCATATGCTACGCCGTAGCAGTCGCTACGAATAACTTGGTAATAGTTGGTAAAACAATTGCTATCTCTGTGTACTTAGACATAGAAGCTATAAACTTTTTTGTTCTTTCTTATCTTCATAAAAGGAATTACATTATTAAAAGGAATTATATTATTATTTCTAAATAGTAGAAAAGTTATGAATTGCTCTATGAACATTTTACAGTCGCAAAATCTCCGCCAAGCTGTTCAATCTGAAACTACCCGTATCTTTAACATTACCATCACGCCGTCCCAAATCCGGCCCTTTGTTGAAATCACTTAAGCCCTTACATCAATGCGTATACGAAAGGGAGGGAATACAAGCACATGCCACTGGAAGGAAAGAGATGTATATACGTCAGGTTCGTTGAAGTGACAATTTGTGAGAATAGAATACGGGCAGCGTAAGAGGTTTCTACTTTTATTTTTACGGTAATGCGTAGTTCCCACGACGCGACTTATTAGGCTCTTGTTTTAAGTGAGATCAAATGCTTCCAGCGTTTTATTGAAATAACTCTTGCCATGTTAAGTTTTATGACACGTATAACGGGCTGTAGCGAAAGCAGGTTTTAAGATCGTTTTAATAAATTCTCGTACTATTTCCTTCGGTTTGCGTTTTATATTATTGCTCCGTATAAATTTTATATCACCGTAACATTTCGATACTTGCGTAACACTGCGTCGCTTGGTTGTGTCTGCACCCAACAGATGAACGAAATATATGAATATGGGCTGAAATTTTAAGCTTTAAACAGGGCAAAGTAAGGTAATAAATCTTAATAAACACTAATACTCAATAAGATAAAGTGTTAAATCATGTAAAAATAAACAAGTATATTTACGAGTAAAAACAAAAAGCAACTTCAAATAGAATGAAATGTTAAACTTTATTACGCGCCAAGGTCCCCTTTGGATTGTATCAGAATCAATGTAAGAATAATACGAAATATAATTAATCAGAACCTAACCAGACTATCATTAAACTACTAAAAGTATATCTTTTCCAACAAAAATGAATCACCAAAATCGGTTGGTGTGATAGTCCTCTATATTTGGCGCACATATTTGATGCAAATTTAAGATTTTAATGGTTTTCTCATGGATTCCATTGTCAAAATTGGACCACACGGACACCAGCTTTCAAAAAATCAAAATCGATTCACCCAGTCATAAGTTATGCGATAACAAACATTAAAAAAACATACGGACGGATTGGGGATCTCCTTCTTTTTTAAATCGGTTGATAGTAACTTTAATAAGATACTGAATAACTGCTAAAATTGAATAATTACCTTTCACTATTAACATGCAAGTAAAAAGTCGTAAAGTTACTGCTAGCGATAGTACATAAGATAACAAATGATTTAATTTGGAACTTACGTAATCCAGTTGTCGCTTCAAGCGTTATGGTCTCATCTCACCCGAGATGCTCTTACAATTCTGACGCTGACTTCCAGGGTATCCGTGTATCTTCTCACCAAAGGTATATGTAGTTACGTTTCCAAGATATTCTAGTATACGAATTGAAAACTAAATATGTCACTAACCCAAAGGTCTAATGAACAACTAGACGTTTGATATGCAAGCAATGCAAACAATTTTCCCCTCGAATTATTCAAATAATGTGTCACTCTCGTCTCGGGGCCAGACATTAGAATTCTTCTCGCGACGCATCACGCGCGTATCTTCACAACTATCTCATATAGTTAGACAGTACACTTCATTTGAATATTATATTAAAAGGCGCATATTACATCTAAATGAATATCTTTTCCATATTGTAGATGTACAATAGTGAGTCGTAGATGCGTGTTAACCGATACTTTGAACAATTGATTCCAAGCTACTTTATTATCTCAGTGCAAAGAGCCCCAAAATCTCCCCAAGAAGTGTTAATTAAATTAAACACTAGCCATAGTAGCTTAGTGATTTTTTTTATGATGAACTACACAGATTGGCCAGAGAAGCTGGTCTTGAGCGGATTGAGGGGTGGTCGCTAGTAACTCGACACAAGGGTCCCCCCGTTGAGGGGTAACCTCGTCTTGGACGGTTACTATGTTACGCGTAAGCATTCCGATCCGAGGAAGCCCGAGTGGGCCGATATACTGACTCGGTCAGTTGCTATTTCACGAGAAATCTAAGGGACATTCAAAAACTAAACTTACTTTGAGTGCCACTTCAAAAAGTGTTGGCGCTGGGAGAAGGATTGGCCTAAGAAACTCCAACAACGCTCCTAACATCTAAGGGATGGGACTTACCCATAAAATAGCGGTAACGCGCGAGGATGAGTAAGGTCAATTACCTCGAACCTTTATATCGCATAGTATAATATATTTTTAGCTTTAAAATCACGAACTCTATATTTCGGTGTGGACATATTTAAAAGAAAGATTTCGAAACGAATTTATTTTTTTAAATGAACTTTTAATACATTATAACGATAAGTTACATATCGGTTTATCAGTTCTGGCTGGTAAATGATCGCGACAATAGAACACAAGCTGAAAATCATAGTATATGTAACTGCCTTTCTCACAGCGAACAGGTTTCAGGAGACCTCTACACCAGCAAAGGGCTTTGCATTGTTTTCGTGTTGCTTATGTAATATATAAGCGACAAGCTTTTGTAAATAAAATATCGTAAAAATAAAGATCGAAGATAAAGTGTTACTTTTTTCGTGTGTTACGTTATTTCACCAATTTATTTGTCAGCGCAGAAAGCCTCCTAAAGTCCGCAATATATATATATATAGCACTAGAAGCAGACAAACAGAAACAAAGACACCTAGAGTTCTAATTGCCTTCTTCTAATAGAGTTGTAATTCTAAGTAGTAACGCTTTGATTAAGTAAAAGGATAACAGTAAAAGGATAACATGTATTTATTTGAATACTTGTATGTTGTGCAAGTGAAAATCATATTGGTCTTAAGTCGTAGCTCTTCAGCAATAAGCTATTGATTTACAAACGTAAACATTATTACATAATCTCTTTAAAAAGGTTTACAGAAGTTCGATTCATTAAACGGGTTCAGCGTATTGGTCGTAGCACTGAAAATATATAAGCGGCTTAAAACTGGCCAAGAATATATATCTAGTAATTTCAAAATTCGAACCAGATTTTTTTTAAATGTACTTTAGTATTTAATTTTCTGTAATTAAATCATAAATAAATTTTTATCTCTACACGGCGACAACAAGTCTGAAAATCATCCAATAAAATGCTGTAGGATTTTTTTTTCAGAAATATTACTAACATTCTTGGTAACCATTCCAACTAGGCTTAAACTTGACTTAGGAGATGGTTCACGTCAATAGTCGAATGGTGGATTCGAGCCTACGACCTTACGATTCGTAGATCATTCCCTAAGCCATTAGGCTATTGACGCTTAGATTCATTAGATATGTTCTTGTGGCCATCATTTCTTTATAATTAAGATTAAAGTTAGGATTATGTTGAAAAGTTTATTTTGTACTAAAATATAAAATAATTTCATTGGCTGGCGTATATTCGCTTATTGCAACGCTCTGTCAACTGCAAGGTGTAACAGTAAATTACTTAATGCATCGACCTATAAACACTTGACACGCTCACACCGCCGTGGCCACGCCCCCCGGCGGCGGCGCCTTTGTTCTTACGTCACACATGCGCAAAGGCTACTGTTATATGAAAGTGTGCGTTAAAAGGGACTGATATATGCGTGTAATTTTTCTTCCTTACACCTTCAATTTATCGAGGCTTCATTGTATTGCAGATCGAATGGTTTATTTTTTTTCGCTCGTAAATTACATATTTTCGTTTCTATTCAGTGGAATTTCTCCAATTTTTAATAATGGCCACTACGGCCGTCTCTAGAGGGTTTTTTTGAATTTCAAAGTTCCACCAATATCGACAATTACGAGCGTCATTAAACGGGAAAAAATTGACGCGAATCAACTTTTCCTTTTCCATTTGAGATTGACAATGGCGCCCCCATTTCCCCTGTGCACCCACTTAAGGTCGAGCGTGTGAGTGAGGGGGCGTGTAGCTACAGGGCGCGGCGCGGTGTGCGTAGGGTAGAGCGGCTTAAATAGAGGCGCATCGCCGGCGTAACAGCATTGGCCGTCTGCCGCCCGCGACGGTCGGCGGTCGCGAGACAGCCATGTAATATAAGCTAACTCTCCTTGCTCCTTAAGCAGTAACGATACGTATCATCTCTAATGTAGTAGCGAACTTGGTGCTCAATTAAATCATAATTATATTTTTATATAGACTACGTTATGGATATTTGTTATTAGGTTGTAGGGATATTTATTATACGGGAGTGCTGCGCAGAGAGACGACATGAATTTCCTGGGTGAGTTGTCTATTATTCATACATTACTATTTATACATTTTTTGCAGCAGCAGCCTGCAGCTTGGAGTAGTTCAGAGGGCGGATGTAGTTCTCACTTCAATCAAAGTAGAAAGCTTCAAGGATTTATTTCAACATAGACGCTACTAAATGATTTTTCTCAGCTACAATTGACATTTCCTGCGGCATTCTTATCTTGCGCGATTTCTCGTTTTAATATTTAGCCATTAGTCTGCATAACTTAGAGATTGGTACATTTTCAAAATCTAGAAACAATATGAAGTTTCCTTTACTTTTACTAATATTTTTAAGGATTTAATTGTCACATGAAAATACAGGTTCAAGTAGAGTAGTTTTTTTTTATTTCTGAGATATTTCCTCGACTTTAAACCTATATATACATTTTTTAAAATAATTCTATTAAATAACATATTTGTTAATTTAAATTGGAATACTTTAGTGTCGTAAATTAAAATCGGCCGCACTTACGAGTACTAAACTACTGCGTTAACGTTTCTTCGAATTTTAAGCATTTTAAAATTAAATTTATATCCAAAAAAATTTAGCACTCTGGTCGTATTAATAATTTATTATAAAATGAAGAGCAAGGGTATATATAATACGTAGCTTCAGAGATCCGGGATCATCTTTAATACTTTGGACTCGGGATTGAAACCCGGTCTAATCAACCAATAGCTATTATTTAGCAGACCGCCCAATCGCTCCAAAGCTCTGTCTTAAAGAGCTTAATAATGTGGAAGCCGGAGTAACACAACCCAGAGTTTTTATTTCCTCATTAATTTCACTTCTTCAGAAATAATATTACTGCACGTAGTGAAGCTACGGTATAGTCAAACGCTTCAAAATTCGAAGCTTAGTGAATATGCTAACAATATTTTTCACACCCTTGTTAACCAATCTAAGTTTTAGCTTGTGCAGGAGATGGTTCACGTCAATAGTCCAATGGCGGCTACGAACCTTCTATCGTCATCTATATCATTGTTGTCTCAAGTAAACTGTAGCTTTTCTAAATTGTCTTACGACTTACATAAGCGAAATGATTACATTCAGCTCGGCCTGTTCTTATTCAGTGCTGACGTAGATACCTCAGCGACGTGCATTTTCAATATACATGTTAATTAAACATAAATGTTAGGAAGATTTCTTATTAAACATTTTTAAAATGCGAACTGCTTTTTTTTAATTATATTAAAAAGCACTAGAAGCGTGCACAGACCGACATGCGTGCTATTTCTGCATTAAATTAATTGATCTGCAGAAAAAATAGCACATAATCGTAATACGCCATGAAATATGATAAAGTATGTTTTCATTTAAAATATCTTGCATCAAATTTTATTTTTACGGTTCGTTATGCTTGACGCATTGGAAATTGATTTACAAACTTTATATGAGAGGGCTTTATGGCGTGTAACTTAAACTTTAGTTAAGTTTCGGATAAAAACCTTAATCTTGGCTTCGTAACTTGATTCTAGGATGCTTCCGTATAACGTTCTTTCTTGGATACAGTATGTATAAGGTTAAGAAAAATAAACTTTAACCTTACGCTTAAATTATTTTTTAAATATTTCCATTCATTCGTTCCATTCATTAAGTGTCGGCAGAGAGAGGAGAAAATACTACTGTGGACTAGTTATATTTTAAGTGTCTTAAGAGCAATTTAAGTTGTTAACAGCGAAACCCGCACAAGTTTGCGGCGTGTTATCTTAGCAAATATTGCTCCAAGTTGTTATTATTTAATTAAATATCTTTGCTTCAGTCCCGGGTGTACCGGGACGTCTGCGCTATTTACTAATAAGGCCCGATTAGATAGTTTATGTGTTTGTAAAGTCCATCTATCGGATAGATTATGTAATTAATATTTAAATTTAATACTAACCGACGCCACAAACTTTGTTTTGTCAACAAAATTGTTTCTATCAATATAACAACAACAATAAATAACACGACGATAGACCTCTTAACACAACAAAAACACTATTTGAAAAACCGTTTTTCTGTTGCTAGAGAATCAGTAATTGAATTAAGATATGGTCTATTTGAAGTTGTCATTCTTTGGCTCAACTACTGAACTACTGAATGTCATTCTGGTTAACAGATGTTTAATAAAATCTTATTATAATAAAAAATTATTTCAAATACTAACATCTGTCAGTACCACCGCACAAACCTTAGTGGACTCGTGCACAAAACTTTTGCTGAAGACGATCACATGACCAAATAGTGTACGTTTCCGTAAAGGACATAGGGACAAACATTCATTTTTATATGCATAGATTAAGATAATTGACGTAGTAGCGGTTACCACTTCAATTATTCCTGTTCAATTTTTCATACGGGGCTTTAGAATCGCACTTGTTCCTTTTACGCGTTTGACCGAGTTTTTCAAGGGTGGCTGGCAGCGAGCCAACTGGGCTGCGTGCGACCGGGCGGAGTACAGATACGAGCTTGGAGTCCCGGGGCTTGCCACACGCTCTTAATGATGTTAAACTGAACGAAATTTATTGGGTTAAGCTACACGCCCCGCATCTCTTTTCAATTTTCGACAGACTTCAAAAAAGGAGGTTCTCAAGTCGTCTGCATTTTTTAATATTCGTTACCTCATTTTGATTCTTTTTTTATTTAAAGGCTGGGACTTCCAGTGGCCCCATTTAAATTTGTCCAATTCTGACGAGTCTTAAATTTGTACCAAGTATGTGCGAATTTGAAAATATCTCAATATCACGCCATTCTCGATGATTAATTGTTTAATTGTAAAGTATGTACTCTAAGAGTAGTTTGATGTGAGTTTGGTTACATTCTGATTTAGAAACATTTGATTCGATTTGATGTCGGTATTTGTTTTTTCTCATAACTATACTTATAACGCTATGGCATATTGACAAACAGAAATGTGAAAATTTAATCCATCCGTCCCGTTGCACTCGAAAACCACAACAGTTATAACTTTGCATATTATGTGTCAACAGTTGTGTGTGAGTTGTGGAATGAAAGAGTCCAATGACTAATACTCACCTCCTATTCAGACAGCGTATCGTTTTATACAAAATTAATTAGAAGTCAGATTATGAACTAATAAAGTTAAATGATTCTTTACTACGCCAAATTATTATGATGATTAACTAAATTATTAATTATTACAGGTATAACGTTCAGACAAATTTTCTATGATATGTGAAGTCAGCCAATCCGCACTATGCTCTTATACTTTCTTTACAGAGAAAGGCTGTGCCCAACAGTGGGGCTTAAATATATAGGTTGTAACTTTAAGTCTAAAGTTGTTTGGTGATAATTTAAGCTTCTTAAAGAGCTCAGTTACTCAGCTCTCTGAAGTATCTTTTAAGCCATCTTCACATGCGCTATTTTTAAAGTGTTCTCTAACATCGGATGTGAATTTACGTAACATCCTCTATCTGGTAGAGAACGGAACTGTTGGAAATACCCAAGTCAAAATCTAGTCCAAATTTTTGTGCGAAATAATAACATTCTAGACTTTGTAGCACAACTAATATACTACTGTTGCACAGAGTATATCAGTTTTACGGTTTTCTTATTAATTTTGTTGGAATTATAATATTTAAGGATGCAAAATATTCTTATGAAAATAGTTGACCTTGCGGTATACTATTTAGTTAATTATAACCCATTTTAATTTCATTGTCATGAAGTTAACGGTAGATACATTAGGATCTGTTGAAATACTTTCACAATATATATGCATATCGATTTCACTACATTTCCAACACGCTCGATATTCCCGTAGAGATGTACCGGCTTAAGCAATTTAGCTAAATTTGAAATTAAGCGCTACATAACGTAGACTTAGACAAGCTTCAAGTGTAATTAGACACTTAACAAATGAATTCGTCGCCGACGGAATTCATTCGTACACTTCGAACATAAACGCCGCTTACTTCCATAGTATTGAAGGTAGGCCGATAAGCAGGCGGAGAGTTATGTTAAGTTATTGTTAACAAAATGTAATTGATTGTATGTCTGTCGATTAAACCATTTGTAAAACCATAAAAGCACATATTGTACAAGAGGCTTCGTATATAATTTTGCTTGTTCATTTTCATATTAAAAGCGTCGATAGCCTTATGGTTTAGTGTACGAAATGCGAATCGTCAGGTCGTGGATTCAAATTCAGCATTCAACTATTGACGTGAACCATGGGCTAACACAAAGCTAAGTATATTTAGAATCGTTAAGAATAATGGTAATAATATTTGTCAAATTGTTGATATTTCTTTTAGTCCTATTTTAATTTAGAATGTTTAGGTGTCAGTAGCGTAACGGTTCAAGGTGCGGCCTACGAAGCATTAGAAGACTATAGAAAAGTACACTTCTGCTAATTTCTAACTCTCTTTTTCGTCGGCACAGTGCAACACGCCTTAATCTCCTGATGTGACGGATCGTGAGTGGCGATAGTCATTTTACGTCAGATATCCGTTTGATCCTTGTCTTATCAAAACAACCTTACCGGATGGAGAGTTGTCCATAAGCCTCTAAATCTGGGTTATAATTGTTTTAGAAAGGAAACCTCGTTTTTTTTAATTATTTCTAAGCAAATGCTTGACTACGATCCCACCTGAGTTTAAGTGGAAATGCAGTCCTGGATGGTAAGGCGCACTACCTTAGTAAATGACCATTCACTCTACTCTTGAAAATACCCACATTGTAATTGGAAGGAAAGACAGACAATCATTCTAGGTTGCATTCTTAACGTGGTAACCGTAGCCTAGAGTGCTGAGTCACAACTCATTTGGATGATTTACGCATATTCTAGAGTCACATGCAGAACTATTTCATCGTATGTCAAATGTTATTCCACAGAAAATTTTGTCATTTTTTTTAAATTTTCGCGCAGAATAGAAGTATGAAGCTACACGGAGGCCGTTGTACCGTAGCAACATATCTACATGATGCTTTTTTGTGCTACGAAAAAGCGATATGATGCTACGAGAAAGCTACAATCCATAATCAGCCCAAATAAATGTTAACTTAGCAGCTGTTTAATCACCTACGCCATCATATTCCACGTACAATCGATAATTCGTTGTATCCCAGCTTAACAATATTACTCCAGCCGAGACCTGATGCAATATCGAGGCGGACTAGCCGCTAGTGGCGTTCTGCCAGCTTGTTATACCTAATTACATAAAAGATAATATTTGGTAGGTAGAATAATCTTTATTATCACATTACCGTAACTCTGAAGGTAAAATGTTATCCGTTATGTTAACGATAGTTTCATGAGTCATTTCAGTAACTAATATATTTAGTTTTAAGGTTAACTACGGTACAATCGTGATATTACACAAAGCACAGAATTAATTTTAAAATTTAATTTATTTAATAGAAGTTACATGTTTTTGTAATACTTAATGTGATGTACATACCTATATCAGAATAAATAAAAAACAAATTATATTTATTATTAAATAGACAATATAAGAAGACAAAGAGTTGTTGTGTGCATGGGCGTCTGCTCGTGCGTGTGCGTATGTGTGTAAATAAAATATTATTCTGCCGGTTACCTTATTCCTCGTTTCTGTCTCATAATAAAACGTGCTTTTTAAAATTTGCTGTTTTTAAAGTCCGTCCGTTGCAGGCATTTGTTCACGAGTCATTATGTCGAGCTAACTTCAGTGATTCATGTTCGCTGTACTGTTATTTTGTTCCTTGTTTTTATATAAAACATTTTACAATTGTTGCCAAAATGCATTAAACTTTCAAAAGCTCTTTTCTGCTTCAATATAAGCAATGCGATTTAGGACAGGAATTATATTTTGTTCGGTCGGTATGGAATTAATATAAATTAATATATTTTTTAAAAACAAGCTAATATAATTTTTGTTCCTCAAATATTACTAACGTACTTGATAACCATTCTAATTAAATTTATGCTTGAGCTAGAAGGTGGTTCACGTATTGACTAATGAGTCGAATGACGGATTTCAACCGACGACATACTACTATATTTTAACTAATTGTTTAGATTAAATTTTGAATTAAAAAGTAAAGAAAACATTAGTAGACTTTAATAAAATATTTAAAATATCTCTGACCCCTGACTCCCCGACTCCAACGCTCCCTGTAGTATCACTTATGCAGTCTCTCCACAGGGTATTTTCTTCCGTAAGCCAGTCAGGTCCCTATATTTCTTTCTCTTGAGAACTCTACTGACATCTTTACCATACCTTCGTCCATAGTTAACAATGATTTATATTTAGTACTTGCTCAGGGACATCATAAGCTAAATGGTCCTATCTCCTTAAATTAACAGAAACTAAGCCGTGGTGGCTCAGTGTCCGGGCGGTTGGGTCAAATTTCATAATATGCTAGCAACCCGAACTCGATCCCTGGTGTCGGCACCAATGAATTTGTTTGTTTCAATTTTAAGTGCCAATCACGCGGTACGTGCTAGGCGGTAAGGAAAACATCGCGAGGAAACAAATATGTGTTAGAATTTTTTTCTAAGAGATGTGAAGTCTGCTAATCCACACTAGGACCGCTTAGCATAGCCCCAAACTCTCTTAGACTTATATTTAGTCATAGATATAGATGAATAGGGACAGACAAACTGATTTAGCAATAGATTTAAAAGTTAACGTAATTATATCCCATGGAGGTCACACTGGCTTGATTTAAAAAAACCAATAAGTTTTTTAAGAAGACAAATAATTCTATCTTTTAATTCCTCTTAATAATAAACCAATAATTGGATAAAAATAATTAATATTCAAATTCCAATTTTTTCACTGTCCCGTATCATTTAAAATTCACAATTCTTATTCCTTTATTGCACCAAATTATACAGAAACGAGTCCATTTCTTATCTCTTACCATAACTGCTTTTTACTTATATGTTTTCATTAATACTTTTTCAATTCTGTTTGGTATAGTAACTTAAAATACAATTGCCTGTCGTCAAGTAGAACTATAATTGTGTT